>JAJIZL010023304.1:57870-81220 GCA_023969395.1 Amblyomma maculatum
TGCGGCCTTGCGTTCTAGGGGCGAAGTCTCACAGTCACCGGGGAAGAAAATATTTTCGACCGGAGGGTGGACAGTGGGCCTTTAAGGCGGCTAAGGAGTCTGTATAGATGTGGGCTTCTGTTATGGAATCTATTTTATTTATGGCCTCCACAGCATCGTGGATTGCAGATAGTTCCATCACAAGCGGGTCAGGGTATTCTGATACATATTCATTATGTACTTTTAGTTCACTGTGTGTTGGGCTAGTAGCTGCTGTTCTACCGCCATTTGCTGTAATTGATGCGTCCGTATATGCAATGCAGGTACCTGGAAGTACATCAACCAGAGGTCGAGATGCCAGGTTTTCTTTACGATGAAGCCCAGCAGACACCAAAGCGGCTGTCAATATTTTGGACCAAGTCGCTGGTTGCCCATACCGCTCGTCCTGTCCACTTCTCATCGTCGTCCTGTTTGTGTCACGGTTCCTTTTCTCTCACAAATATATCAAAACAACTGGTCCAAAACTTCCCCCTGGGAAACCCAGCTAAGCCGGCGTCCCCATGGTGTTGGTGTGTCGCAAAATTATGACCACCGGCCAAATAAGACAGTCCCCCACCAAAAACTCTGTGGAGAAAGTCCTGCCAAGTGCACGCACATTTATAATGACACGCCCAATCTGATCCATTTGGGCACCATTAAAAGCTAGGAGCCAGGTTCGTGAGGCTGGCAGAGCGAGGTGGGGCGCATGGGCAACCAGCGACTTGTCCAAAACATTGACAGCCGCATCGGTGTCTACTAAAGCTCTCACATGCTGGCCAAGTAGGACAACATTAAGGACAATGTAAGGAGCATTGGATGTACATGGAAGTGAAGAAAGGAGTGGATGCAGAGACTTCAGGAGGGTGGGGAGCTGGTTCGGCGGTTGCGTCGCAATCTGCTCACGGTGAGCGCCAGTTATTTCCTCATCAACTCAGCCTTGATGATGCTGATCCATCTGCAGACGGGCGTGCTCAATACTGAGAGTGGTCTTGGAATCGTGTCGCTGAGCGCTATTTCTTTCTCGTTTGTGTTGTGCTTTTTGCTGGCGTCCTTCACCAGCGTAGCCAGCATCAATGTCACCATCAGAACTTACACTATGCTCTGCCCGCTGTAGGTCATTGCCGTGTATCCACACAGGATGACCGCGCTGCCCCCGTTGTTCGTGCTTAGCTTCAGAATTGAATCCCCAGAGTTCCTCCAAATTGTTTGCCAATGTGGGAGGGCCAGCAAAATTCCTTGTGTAAGGTCCCCGCTGGCTGCAGCGGAAGCAGGTTACGCTAAGGTCGCTACAAACACGTCGGGCAGAGGCCGCAGATCGAAGAGCCCGCACCGGTATGTGGTGCCTGGCAGATGGTGGCGACCGCCGCCTGGCCAGCAAAATCATCTCCCCCTCAATGGCAAGTGCCATGGCAGCGCAGACGGAATCAGAACACCCAAACCGGACTGCACCTCAAGATCCTCGATGGCATCTACAAAATCTTCGGTGGTGGTCAGGGCCAGGACGTTCTGAGGTGCCCCTGAAAGCGACTGCAGAGCCATCCGCTCAACGACTGCGGCGAGGTCCTAGTATGTCCCCTCGTGCTCTTGACGGCGGGCCCGCAGGCGGTGGTACTGCACCGGCGAGGAGGCCCGCCAGCAAAGAGTAAGAGCCTAACTGGTCGGGTGGCACGTTCTGCAGGAGTTCAGTCGTGCCACCTCTCAGTTTTGAGATGAGCATCCTGGTCTTCGTTTTCTCCTCCTAGCCTCTTGTTGCCATAATGCTGTCTAGCTGGATGCGGTAAGCATCCCACGATACAGTTCTGGCGTATGTAGGTTGATCTACATGCCCCAATGAATACTGCAGCGAGGACATACCCACGCCAAGTGCATGATTGGCAGCTGTGACCGCAGGCCCAGCAGGGTCAAAGACAGCAGCAGCGGTGACATCCAAAGGCAACAGACCTACGTGTTCAGGCCCGTCGCCGTAGTGTGCTGACGTACGTTGCACTGAGGAGCATCCACCTCCGCAGCCTAGCCAGCCAATCGGGCCTCCCATGTGTAAATCAAGGAGGCACTCAGCACTGGTGTCTAGCTATGTGGAAGGACCGAGCCCTTCCGAACACCTAGGCCTAGGCGTTTGGAGGGGCTCGTTCTTCGGCGTCATCGGCCAGTGGTAGACTCCTGTCGTCCGCCACGTCAGGAACCTGGCTCTGGGAGCGGGTGTGTGGCATCACCCCACTGCTGCCACCAAAATGTTATGGGGCAGGATGACACTCAGGAGGCACACGCAGTCACTGGCCCACCCTCGGCTCCATCATCCTTCTCTCCTGCATGCCCTCTCTTCCACGTGGTAGCGCCTCACCCTCGCACTGCACTTCGTCTTCTTCACGCGCTGTGCTCTTCACCAGCATACGCCGTAACATATGCAGATTCAGATAATTCTTGGCTTAAATTTGCAGTTTCAATCCCATTATTATTCAGCGCTACCAGCAACAGGCTTCCAGTGAGAGGCGGTGCTATCTAGAGGTGGAACCGGTAGACTCTTGCGACGTACGCACGGCCAGAAACAGGCCGAGCGCACCTCGCACGATGTCGGGACTACGAACGCAGTACTCAGCATTTCCCACGGGTCTGTCATGGACCTCTCTAGGAATGTTGATCATGCCCAATGCAGGCAAACTACAGTAACGCACCTGAGAACAGCATTTGAGTTCTCAGTTGCATTTCATTTGTGTATTTTTGTCAGTTCCTTTGCTGCATTTTTCAGCACATCACCCAACACCCACCAGTGGTTGAGTTAGGGCTCCAAATATTTCAGGTGGACTATTTTTGGAATTTTAGTCTGGTGAGTGGTGCTCTGTAATTGGTTCTTCATGATCAAGTGACCTATATGATTGCCAACAATCCCAACAATGAGAGCAAAGCACTTCATGACACTTGAAAATATTGTCGGCGACGCCTAGTTTTATACTAAAATGAAGAGGCAACCATATTTCAAGTGTTCATTCTATAAAATTAATGTGATGCAAACAGGTTCAGCAGTTTTTGAGGAACATTCAATGATTTGAACTTCACGATAATTTCAACATTTTTTGTGATCCCTTGAAGGCAAAATTAACAAAATTTCACTTTACATCTTGACAAGGTAATTTTCACGTGAAGTGGAGTATGTATGCAAGAAATCTTCTTCGGGAAGTCCTCATTGCCTTTATTTTCTTCACACAGAAAAAATGTTCAAGGAATCCAGTATGCAAATATAGCTACCCACTCCCACCTAACCTCTACCAAAAGCTAACCGCAAATGTGCCCCTCAATCATGACAATTTTGACCACCTGAGGTTCCTTAATGTGCACAGAGTACATCGGTATCCTGCATTTCACCTCCATTTAAAAGCGGTAAATACAGATAAGCAGACCTCCCACAGAATGCTACAGTTTCTATAGAGGCAATCTTTTTTGCAGACATACTTCATACCCTACTTCAGGTTCTTATTTTGTGCACACTAAGATGTTGTTGTTGTATTATTTTTTTTTGCTGCATAAGTGACTCAGGCTATCATGCGCAATCACATGATATGAATAACTTATCCACTGACCAACATGGCAACATATCCCACTAAGTGCTTGAAAAAAAAAAACAACAACAGGGGTGGTTTTTATTGCTACCAAAATGAGTTTGAACCAGGTGAAGTCCACCCAGAGAGAGGAAGAATTATGCTACATTTACACTATGTCACATAATGTGCTGAACAACTGTGCTGTACATGCACACTTCTTAGCTTTCTGCTGTTGTGTGTCAACATTTGCCATAAGTGACACTGACCCCTGGGCCCTCCCCTTTCCTGCTTTGTACCATGCTTTGTCTTCCAGAGGCTATCTCAAGTACTGAAGCATGTAAGTTTGAAAATGTGTTCCCCACATCCTTAGCAGGCACTGCAATGATATATACGTCAAAGGCATAGCAGAAACATGCCTCGGAAATTTTCCCCGGTTAGAGGATTAGTTAATGCGGAATATCTCAAAGTACTTTGACAGCACTGCAGTTTAATAAAAAATAAGGCTTATCAAAGCTCTAGTTAGCAACTACAGTTCTCAAGTAAGTGCACTGAGTGTGCAAATAAGGTACTGCTCGCTTCACATGCTGACAGCAAGGTTGTACACTCAACTTGAATGCTTCCTAAAACCATTAAATGCTTTATTTGTATGCTCCAGTAGGCCTGCTTGACTCCCATGTAGGCAACAATATTTATGTACTCATGCCTAACAGAATAAATTTAAAAATAATTTCAAGATTACCAAGTTGAAAAAAAGGATACATGAACTTTGTGACATGAAATCTTGCCACGGTCATCAAGTCCAAGCAAGATCTTGTGACGGAAGAAGAGGCTATTGATGCTTGCAATGCATCGTTCAAGCATGTGCAGCAACTGAAAAACATAAAAGAATCATTTCTAGGCATCCAAAAAAATGCAAGTTTAAGACAAAAGTCTTAATTTAATGCACACGTCTGCTGCACATGATGACAACATTTCACAATAAATAAAGTGCAAGCATCAGTTCCTAGAAGGGAACGATATTCAATAAAGGACATTCAATCAATCAATAAAGTGTAATGGTTCTGGCCAACTATAACAAGAACGATGCAATAAAAATTCAATTTGCATAATGAACTGATTAGACACACCTCACCTTGCATGAAAAGTCACAGGAACCATAAAGAGCAAAACAGCACCAAACCAAACAAAGAATGTGAATATAAAAAAATATAAAATCTTACAGTATCCAGGGGCTATAGAATGAGAAGAGATTTTATTTCAAAGTGACAGAACACTGACCAAAATACATTAGAACATTGTGGAAATGAGAAGGTCTTGCCTCATATAGTACAAACTGACCACAACAATATCCAAGAAATCAGGATATATCATTTTAATCTGGCAATGAAAATCAGATAAAACAAGCAACACTACACTCTTGCACTGAAACGCTGCCTATCATTACAGTACCCCACATGAATATCACTGGTATCTCTTGTGCATACACTGCTCTTTTTCCTTTAATGAGAGGTAGTTATGTTTAATTGTATTCCTCGATTTCATCAGTGTGCCCTTCAGAAAAAAGCAGCACTGAATTTGCATCAATAATTACACACTTTCGTCAATAGATGGTGCCAAACCAAACTGTTTTGAATTTGTTTGGATGAAGTGATGACCGCAGTGCACCAAAACATTCGTCAAAGACGTGCACCTACATATGCCTCAACAGCCTCGAATGAGAAAACTGAAATAGACGCTATTCTATACTAAAAATGGTTAATTACTGTTTGGCGAGTGAGAATTACCTTAGTTTTCGGTACAGCATTTTTGTAAATGAAAAACGCCATCGCACTCATAGGTCACGGTCTCCAGCATTACACTACATAAAAAAGGGCGTGTGCACCGATTAAAAAATGCTCAGCAAAAATTTTCTATAGCCTTTCTATCAAAACCATTGTGGAGTCATCCACTTTAGACAGCAAGCTTGCCGCTGGCTTGACAAAAATTGGTCACCTAAAGCACAGTGCTTTGTCCTTTTAATGTGATAGCATTAAATGTCATGTTGTGCAGAAGATCCAGCTTTGTTGGCATTGGTGGGAGCAAAAAATCACAGGTGTGGCTCTGGAAGGTGGTAGTCTGCAGGTGACATTGCTGCGTACCGATTGGTTGGCAGGCTGTGCGATGTTATGAGACCATATGGCAGGAGCTGCCAACTTGGGCTTCTGTTTTGAGATAGATGGGTGACATGGAAATTAAACCTTCAGTATCCTTTGCCAATGAGCAAGGCACGCTACTCTTTGGCCACAAAGGCACGTTTGTATCGGTTACTTAAAGTGGGGCTTTATAGACACAGTAAAATCTGGTTAAAACGTACCCACTTTAACAGTAGTTTCATTTTAAAAGTAATAAAGTCAAGTCCTCGAACCAGCGTCCATTGAACACAATGCATATTGTATCCGCATAAACCATACCAGCTTATCACGCCTGTATCAGTTAGCACGTACCATTTTTACTTTTCGTTGCACAATTCACGACGGCAGTACCGCCTCACAAACGACTGACTAGCGATGTGACAAATCTCCATAAATGCAACCGATGTGACGGTAAGCTACATGGCCAATGACAAATCGGAGCCAAAATTAACCGAATACAGTTGCGATGATGATAATAATACAACTAGTGCCACCTTTGGAGTTTTCTCCGCAGCAGCAATAACTACCCTTGGCCACCACGGCCGACTAGATTGGCGCGATCAGCGGGAGCGCCAATCCAGGCCGTAAACTAACTGTGGCCTCCGAGCTGCCGGAGCTGGTCACGGAGTCGCATCCACCTACCTCTCCCCCAGCGGGCGCTATTTAAGACCAGTCCAAGCGACCGCCTGTTGCACCTCTCAGTAAGTCAGGTCTTGGTTCATTTTTTCCGCACGTGCAACAGGTGGCCTTGAGCGGAGTGCATCGCAAGTTCTCCATCTGCATCACGCCGAAGCTTAGACAAAAGCACAGAGTGCTCAGCAAAAATGACAAATTAGAGACTGTCCGTGCCATCTAGAGAGGGGCGAAGAAATCTGTGTTGGCATGCGCTAACTACTGTGTGTGGCATTTGGAATGCCAGGGAAAAGCTGCTTAGCAGAGCTGCCATAACTGCGAAGAGAAGTCATGTACGAGGCTCAACATTTCCAGATGTGAAGGAAGCGCTGGTGCGATTGCTGAAAACACCTCGGTCGAAAAACCTGCCAGTTAACGGACCTCTCCTCGTTGAGAAAGCCCTGGTTTTTGCCTCGCAGCTCAACCATGCAGACTTTGTGTGTAGCAATGGCTGGCTAGCCAGATTCAAAGTGAGGCACAGCATTGAAGACCAAAGTTGGAGAAGGCGCCACGGCTAACATTGAAGGCGCAGAAGATTGGAGAAATGGCCAGCTAGGACATATTTTGAAAGACTATGCGCCTGATGATATATTTAACCTTGATGAGTCTGCACTTTTTTCCAAGCTGCTGCCGAATGGAACGCTTGCGTTCAAGGGAGAGCAGTGCACCGGCGGCAAGCATGCGAAGGATTGCATTTCAGTTGCTTTCGCATGTAATATATCTGGAAGCGAGAAACTGCCACTTCTTGTCACTGACAAGTCAGCCAAGCTAAGGTGCTTTTCAAAAGCACTCCACTGTCATCAGAAGACTATAAACAACACAAAGGCTTGGATGAGTGGAAAGCTCTTTGAAGACTAGAAGAGTGGAAAGTTGGGCTTGTTGGTTTACAATCATGTTGGGAACAGTGCTAACACAGGACGGAACGAGAACACAAAGAACACAACACAGGAGCTGACTAGCAATTGGCATTTATTTCAGAAATATAGATATATAGTCAAACCTGGACATATCGAACTCGAAGGAGATTGCGAAATAGTTCGATATATCGATAATTCGATATGCAAAAATCGGCTTGAGACTGCACTTGCGATCGTGAAAAATGACACTGTATTTGTCGCGCAATCAACCCATTCGCATAATGAACCCCCCCCCCCCCTTTTCCCTCGAGAATTAAAAAAAAAAAAAAAAAGAAACTTTGGTGGCGCGTCCCTCCGTTTCGATCGTCGCATCCACAGCTCATTTATCGGCAGCGCGCCAAGATGCTACGCAGAGATAATGTCACAGCGTGTTTATCTTTTGACTATACTTTTGATAGATTCTGCGGTGGCAGGGAGCGAACTTGGAAGAGTGGCCGTGTTGGCTGCCTGGCTCGATTTATCACGCCACGCTTGGGGCGGGCGTAGTCCACTATAGTTGCCGTTTGCGTCATGATCGCAGCTGACCGCGTACCTTCATTAATTAATAGATGTAAGAATGGAAGACTCTCGCAAAAAAAAAAACGACACGAGACGCACATCGCACGTCAGCCGCCGCGCGCAGAGAGTTCACAACACACACTGGAAAAAGTGTCTGCCACGGGCTGAGCTGGCTTGCCTGCGTATACGTAGTATGTGCTGCTGTGAACGCAGACCAAGAAAGGGGGGAAGGGGAGAGATAAAGCTCGGCAGAAGAGTGGGCACACCCTTGCGCTTCGCTCTATCACATTTTCCCCCTTTTCTAAACACCATGGCGGCATTGGTTCCCTCTCGTTTCTTCACGCACATGGCTTGCAAACGTCACGTGCTGGAGCACGGCAGTGATCACCGCAGATGTGTGCGCTTTTAGGGAAAGGGCACGGCACTGCCGCCTAACTCTGCCCTCTCATTCCTTCCGCGCGTGGCTTGAAAACGTCATGCAGCAAAGGGCTGAGGGTGATGCGACTGTCTTTGGGGAAGGCACACTGTCCAATGCGTGGTGCAGAGTTTGATATACCGAACGACCGGTGAAATTGAGTTCGATATACGACGCAGCTTTCCTATACGTTTACATGGAATTTTCAAAGGGATATTCAGCGAGTTCGATATAACCAAAATTCTAATTATTCGGGTTTGGCTGTATGTTGTTATGCTTAAAGCCTTCGTGAAAAACAAAACGTCGGGAACACAGTGTCAACAGTTAGTCGTCTTTGGCTCAGCGCAAGCCACTTCCTCCTCCTTCTTCCCTAGCGCAACTTCATCTTCTTTGCAGCCCGTTACATTTCCCCGTGCACAGCCAAAGCTCACAAGGAGAGTCACGAAGTCTTACGAGGGTGGCAAGGCTTCAAGCGTGCAGCGTGTGATAGTTCAGTTTTTTTTAAATGACTGGCTGTCGCAGTGAGGAGTGCAACCTCGTAGGTCACATCGCTGATGCGGTTAATGATCACGTAAGGTTCATTGTAGTGAGCCAACAATTTCTGGTTAAGGGCCACGCCTTCATAGCGGTCGCCAAATCCAGACAGCATTGCCCGGAGTGTACGTAACGTGCCAACGGTGTTTATCGCAGTGTTCCTTGGAGCGGTCTTGCAAAGCAATGATCCACAGGCGCTCCAGTCGCCGAGCTTCTTCTGCGAGACACAGGGTTTAAGCGATGCAGGGTTCAACGCTTAGGAAGAACGGCAATATGGTGTCCAGGGTGTAGCGTGGTGGTCGGGCGTACAGAAGAAAGAAAGGGCTATAACCCGTAGTCTCATGAGTGGCTGTATTGAAGACATATGTGACAAAAGGCAGCATGGTGTCCCAGTTCTTGTGATCCGCAGCCATGTACTCTGAAATCATATTTGTCAACGTCCGGTTTATGCACTCTGTCAAGTCATTTGTTTGTGGGTGATAAGGTGTGGAGTGATGAAAATTCGTTGCACATAGACTCAGGAGCTCCTCGACAACATCCACCGTGAACTGACGGCCCCAGTCACTTATCAGAACCCGCGATGGTCCATGGTGTAAGATAACTGAGCGAAGCAGAAATTGCGAAACTTGATGGGCTGTAGCTGATGGGCTGTAGCTGATGGGATAGTTGCCGTTTCGCAGAACAGAGTAAGAAAACCGGCACAAACGACAATCCAGCGGTTGCTAAAGCAAGACTTTGGAAATGAACCTAGCATATCGATGCCGACTTGCTCAAAGAGCACGCTGGGAGGTGGCACAGGGTGCAACAGCCCAGTGGGAGCAACATTAAGAGGTTTGTGGTGCTGACATTGCGTGCAACTGGTCACATATCTGTCAATGGTCGATCGCATCTTCGGCCAATAAAAGCGTTCTTGTGCGCGGCAGAACGTCCAAGCCCATCCGAGATAACCAGACATAAGATCGCCGTGCAGTACGCGCAAAACAGACGAACAGAGGTTTTGGGGAACTACAAGTAGTAAACGTGGCCCCACTGAAGAATAGTTCTTTTTCCACAGGACACCATCGCGTATACAAAAACGGCTGGCACCTCGACGGGTCTGCAAGGCATTATAGAGTCGTGAGGCTCGGATCTTTTTGCTGTTCCGATCCAAACACTTGAAGGTCTGGAAATTCTGCAACCACAACTGAACTGTAGTCGTCAAAGTTGTCGGCATCGCACTCGGTGGTGGCTAGAGGAAGATGCAATAGACAGTCTGCATCGACATGGCGTTGGCCGCTCTTACACACCACCTTGAAGGTATACTCTTGGAGGCGAAGAGCCCATCGCGCGAGACGACCATTGGGATCCTGAAGGTTGACAAGCCAGCAGAAAGAGTGATGGTCGGTTACAATGCTAAATGGGCGACCGTGTAAGTATGACCGAAACCACTGGATGCTGAATACAACACTGCTAGACATTCCTGCTCAGTAACAGTAGTTCCGCTTGGACTTGCATAAACTACGGCTGGCGTATGCAATAACATGTTCTTGCTAGCCCCAATGCCAACACCACTCGCATCCATGTGAACTTCTGCTGGCGCTGCAGAAGCAAAGTGCCGTAGAATAGGGTGCGATGTCAACAGAAACTTGAGCTGACGAAAGGAGGTTTCACATTCGGAGGTCCATACGAAAGAAGAGTCTTTGTGTAACAGACTCGTCAGCGGGGCGGCAATGTCAACAAAGCGATGTACAAAACGACGAAAATAAGAACATAACCACAAGAAGCTGCGAAGCTCTTTAACAGTCTCGGGTGTCTTAAACAATTCGACAGCCTCCGTTTTCTGGGAATCAGGTCGCACCTCGTGTTCGTCAACAAGATGTCTGAGCACCGCTGCCTGCCGCTCGCCAAACCGTCACTTCTTGGAATTTAGAATAAAGCCGGCCTGACGCAAACTGTCCAGAACAACAGCTAGGCATTCGTTGTGTTCCCTGAAAGTCTTCCCAAAAATAACTATGTCATCTCGGTAACACATACAAATGTCCCACTTTAAACCACGAAGCACCGTGTCCATAAACCTTTCAAAAGTTGCGGGCACGTTGCAAAGTCTGAAGGGCATAACATTGAATTCAAAAAGTCAGTCTGGCGTGACAAATGTCGTTTTTTCCTTATCATCAGGGTGCACAGAAATCTGCCAATATCCGGATCTTTAATCGACGCAACAAAAGTAGGAGGCGGCAGAAAAGCAATCTATGGCGTCATCTATGCAAGGAAGGGAATACAAGTCTTTCTTGGTGATGGCGTTTAGACGCCCATACTCCACGCAGAACCGCCACGTGCCGTCCTTGTGCACCAGAATTACAGGAGCCACCCAGGAACTGCAAGACTCCTGAATGACCCCCTTGTGTAGCTTTTCTTCGACTTGTTCATTGATGATCTTGTGCTCGGATGCTGATATTCTACAAGGTTTCTGGCGGGGCGGGCAGGAAGATCCTGTGTCAATCATGTGATGAATGCGAGAATCTGGAATAGAAGCCGGTCCAGAGTGCTGGTCGAAATCAAAAACAGATGTGTATTGCAGTAGGAGGTCAACCAGGGCTTGGCGTTCAATACTACTGAGACTTGCATTGACCATCGAGCAATTGTCGGTTCTAGTGACGAAGGCGGAAGAGGTTCGGTTGAAGCGACTCCGACCGATGCCACAGCGGAGGGCATGTCATGTCCACAGGAGGCAAGCTTCAATCCAGCTCGCAGAACAGCGGGCTCAGGAGAGGAATTGATCATCCACAACCATGCACGACCATTCACCAATGGAATCAAACAATGCGGCGCAAGTACATTCCTCTTAAAACACGCCGAATAAATAGGCTGTATTAGAGCTTCAAAGTTGTCATCATTATAAGGCGATGAGTGCACTGGGACGCACACTGCAGTCCACGATGGTACGACTATGTCTTTGGAGACGCTAAATAGTTTCCGCATCGCACGAACTTTCCAAGAGATTAGACTTAAGTGTCTGCTCGAAATAAACTGCCCCACTTCCACAGTCAACGGTAGCGCCACACATTTTCAAAAAGCCCAAGCCTAAAATCACATCATGGGTGGAACGGGCAACAACAATAATATCTGCTTGAAAAACTGATCCGCCCAGTTCCACTTCTACACTACACACTCCCAGAGGTGGTAACAATTCACCGCTACTCTACAGAATGTTGACTTAGGGGCACACTGAAACATCACATTGCGCCCTAACAATTGTTTAAAAACAAATTTTTAAACAAAAGTTGAAATTTTTTTACTCTTGTTTTTCTCTTGTTTGTTTTCACCCGGTCACCCAGTTGTTACTCTCGTTCACCTTTTTGCTGGTTGATTTCTAGTTAAGTTCCTTTTGTCATGAGCTGAGCATGTGCCTTTTTTCTTCGGCATCTTTTCCCGCAGCAAGTTGAATCTGTTTGTCTTGATTGCGGGGTTGCGGTATGTATATACAGTCTAGCCCGGTTATAGCGAAGCCACTTATAACGAAATAGCGGTTATAACGAAGGAAGTTCAATTTCCCATTTGCATATTTGCATTTTCAATACAATTTGGGTCCAGTTTTATTGAAGTAAATAAGCGCACGTCAGCGGATATAGCAAAGTGATTTTGTACCAAATGAAAAATAATGTATCAATCAGGCGACTTGTTTGATTTCTGCTTTAAAATAAAGTGCTTTTACTACTTATGCCCTCAGGCATAAGTAGTAAATAAAGACAAAATTTGGCTGACGGACGCATTCACAGTGTCGTCTGCACTCACGCGAAGCAAAAGGTTGCTTCACTGCATCACTTGGCTTGCCATCATGATGCGGAGTCCTATCGAGCCGGTCGCGCAGGAGGTAAAAAAAGTAAAAAAATAAAAGTCAATTTTCGATGACGTCATGGAGCAGCAGTACATATGGCGAATCATGGTTCTTGAATTTCTCTCCACTCGGTTCTGTGCCCGAGAGATAGACAGTCAGGGACAAGTCGTCACAGGAGTGAGAGAGGGCAAGAGAAGCGAGAACGTTTCCTCCACTTTCATAGATATTTGTGTGCGCTTCTCTCGCTGACACCAGTATGCTTTCCGGCCTTGTTCTGCGTCTTACCTTTGATATATCGTGACCCCTGGCTTTGCCTGGACAATTTTTAAACTACGGGCCTACTCAGTTACCCGTTTCTCGAACCTGATTTTTCGGTTTCTTGGCAATGTCGAGTCTTGCGAGCCCCAGCATCTCAACGGGCAAGAGAAAAGTGTCGTCACTGCAGACGAAGCACACCATTCTGGACGAAATGCACCGAAACAGGAAGGGTGATATCGCACAGAAGTATGAAATCGCACAGTTCACACTCAACGACAATCAAGAATAGCAGCAAGATCGATGCCGTTCTCGACGATGACGTTGGCAGCAGGGACCGAAACAGAATCCAGTGCGGTGGCATACGCCGACATAGAAGCCGCACTTTACAGGTGGTCTTTGGATGCCCGATCAAAGAACATCCCGCTCAGTGGACCCATCATGCTAGTGAAGGCTAAGGACTTGGTCTTCGCCAAGTTGCCAAGCTGTAACCTATGGACCAGGGGGGTTATCGCTAACTTCAAGGTCCACTACCGGCGTCGAATGATCGAGCGCCTCCTGATCAATGCTCATTCTTCCAACAACGCGGCCGAGATGAAGGTCCCTTTGGGAAAGGCCATTTATTCCCCTTCATAGATCACTGCCTTGTCGTGGCGGAGGGGCTTGCGAAACTCGATGAAGTCGTGAGCTCTGCTGTGTAGGGCCACCCAATATAAACAGGTCACGGCAGAGATTTCTGACAAAATGTTATTCACTGGAGAAGGTAATGGCAACCCACTCCAGCATTTCCTGCCAAGAAAACCCTATGGCCAGTCACAATACCATTAATGATATGGCACCGGAAGATGAGCCCCCAGGTTGGAAGGCGTCCCACATGTTACTGGGGATGAACAAAGGGCGATTCCTAGTAGCTCCAGGAGGAATGAAGCGGCTGGGCTAAAGCCAAAAGGACGCTCAGTTGTGGATGTGTCGGGAAGCGACCGGAAAGTCCGATGTTGCAAGGAGATACATCACATAGCAACATGGAATGTAAGATCTATGACGCAAGGTAAACTGGATGTCGTCAAGCGAGAAATGGACATATTGAACATTGATATCTTGGGCATCAGCGAGCTCAAGTGGACCGGAATGGGAGAATTTAACTCCGGCGACCATCATGTCTTTTATTGTGGGCACGAATCCAAGAGAAGGAATGGGGTCGCTCTCATAGTAAACAGAAGAATGGGCAAAGCAGTGCTAGGGTACAACCCCAAAAACGACTGAATGATTTCACTTCGGATCCAAGGTCACCCTTTCAACATAACAGTTATCCAAGTCTATGCACCGACCACTACTGCTGAAGAAGCTGACGTTGAGAGATTTTATGCGGACCTACAATGCCTTTTAGACCGCACCCCATCATCAGACGTTGTTTTTCTCATAGGAGACTGGAATGCTAAGGTCGGGAGTGAAGGAATATCCGGAATTATAGGCAAGTTCGGTCTTGGCGAGCCAAATGAAGCTGGGCAGAGGCTAGTAGAGTTTTGTCAAGAAAACAACCTGACCATAGCGAATACTCATTTTCAACAGCACAAGAGACGCCTGTACACATGGACTTCACCGGACGGTCTGTACAGGAATCAGATTGATTATATCCTTTGCCAGCAGAGATGGAGAAGCGCTATACAAGAAGTAAAAACCAGGCCTGGGGCCAATTGTGGCAATGATCATCAGCTTCTTGTTGCCAAAATTAAGCTTCGATTGAGGAAAACGCAGAAAACTAGAAGGCATTTCAGGTATGATCTGGATAAAATTTCATTAGAATATGCTGTGGAAGTGAGGAATCGATTTCAAGAATTAGATCTAGAAGACAGAGAGCCTGAAGAGTTGTAGACTGATGTTCGTGATATAATACAAGAAGTTGCTATTAAGGTAGTTCCAAAGGAAAATAAATGCAAGAAAGCAAACTGGTTGTCTGAAGAGGCTTTGCAAATAGCTGAGGAAAGGAGGATGGCAAAAGTTATGGGTGAAAAAGAAAGATACCAGGTTCTCAATGCGGATTTTCAGAGAATAGCAAGAAGAGATAAGAATGCCTTCCTGAACATACAGTGCCAAGCAGTTGAGGACAACAGCCAATTAAGGAACACAAGAGCTCTGTATAAGACAATCAAAGATACCAAAGGAAGCTTCTGTGCTAAGCTGGGCATGATAAAGGACAAACGAGGCAAGGACCTCACTGAAGCCTCAGAGCTAAAGAAGAGGTGGCAGGAATACACAGAAGAACTGTACAAGAAGGACCCGAATGTGCAAACCCAACATAAGACGGTTGTGATTACTGATCTCGAGCCGGGCATCCTGAAGAGTGAAGTTGAATGGGCCTTAGCCAGCCTTACTAAGAACAAAGCTAGCGGAATTGATGGCATTCCAGCTGAGTTGCTTCAAAACCTCAACCATGACGCTATTAACATTCTGCATACATTATGTCAGAAGATTTGGACAACCCTGCAGTGGCCGCAGGATTGGAGGAGGTCAGTTTACATCCCCATTCCAAAGAAAGGCAGTGCCAAAGATTGTTCCAACTACCGCACGATCGCGCTTATTTCGCATGCTAGCAAGGTGATGCTGAAAATCCTCCAAGGTAGGCTGCAGCAGTATGTGGATCGGGAGCTTCCGCACATGCAAGCTGGGTTTCGCAAGGGCAGAGGAACTAGAGACCAAATTGCCAACCTTCGCTGGATCATGGAAAAAGCAAGAGAGTTCCAGAAACCCATCTACTTCTGCTTTATTGATTATGCGAAAGCGTTTGACTGCATAGATCACAGCAGATTGTGGCAAGCTCTCCAAGAGATGGGAGTTCCAATTCACCTCATCTGTCTCCTCAGGAACCTGTATGAAGGGCAAGAGGCCACAGTCAGAACTGGGCATGGTCTTACTGATTGGTTTCCGATTGAGAAAGGAGTGAGGCAAGGCTGCATACTGTCGCCCTGCCTATTTAACCTATATGCGAAGTGCATCATGAGGAAGGCCGGCCTGGACGAGTCTTCAGCTGGAGTGAAGATTGCTGGAAAACGTATCAACAACCTTAGATATGCGGATGATACCACTTTAATGGCAGAAAGTGAAGTGGAACTCAAGAGACTTCTGATGCGCGTACAAGAAGAGAGTGAGAAGTTTGGGCTTAAACTGAACATTAAAAAGACAAAGATCATGGCGTCTTGCCCTATCAAGTCCTGGAGCATCAATGGACAAGAAGTGGAAGCTGTGACATATTTTCTGTTCTTGGGCTCCAAGATTACCTCGGAAGGAGACTGCAGCCACGAAATTAAGAGACGCCTGCTTTTGGGAAAGAGAGCAATGGTTAGCCTTGACCGCCTAGTAAAGAGCAGAGACATTAGTCTGCCAACCAAGATCCGTATAACTCGTGCTATGGTCTTTCCAGTTGTGATGTATGGATGTGAGAGTTGGACTGTGAAAAAGACTGACCGCCGAAGAATTGACGCGTTTGAATTGTGGTGCTGGCGAAGACTCTTGAGAGTTCCGTGGACTGCCAGAAGATCAAATCAGTCGATATTATCGACCATAAACCCTGACTGCTCATTGGAGGGTCAAATTTTAAAGTTAAAGCTCAGCTCCTTTGGACATCTGATGAGAAGAGAGGAGTCGCTGGAGGAAGATTTGATGTTGGGAAAGATTGAGGGTCGCTGGAGAAGGGGTAGGCAGCGAGGGTCAAATTTTAAAGTTAAAGCTCAGCTCCTTTGGTCATCTGATGAGAAGAGAGGAGTCGCTGGAGGAAGATTTGATGTTGGGAAAGATTGAGGGTCGCTGGAGAAGGGGTAGGCAGCGAACGCGATGGTTAGATGGCATCCTCGAGGCACTGCAGATGAAGTTATGTGATGTTAGGAAGATAGTGAGAGACTGGAAAGCATGGCGTGACATGGTCCATAGGGTCACAAAGAGTC
The DNA here is from genome assembly GCA_023969395.1 of Amblyomma maculatum. NCBI lineage: Eukaryota > Metazoa > Arthropoda > Arachnida > Ixodida > Ixodidae > Amblyomma > Amblyomma maculatum. The sequence continues at coordinate 74,639 of JAJIZL010023304.1, forward strand.
GGACATGACTGAACGACTGAACTGAACTGAACGGATTTATTTTGCAAGCGGAGCCTGGAGGGACGTGAAGCACCTGACTATCGCTTACTGCTTTAAGAAAGCTGGCTTTTTCCGAAGCAGGAGTGCGAACACAGCACCTGCTGAGGAAGAAGCTGCCGCGGTTGACATTGCTGCAACAGCTGATGGTGCCGCCACGACAGCCTGCTTGGAGCAGTTATGGGAGTCCGCTAACGAGTTGGACCTTGTTCATCCAGGTCTGTCCCACATGGACTTCATTTCCACCGACGACGAACTTGTCATGGAAGGGACAGATAGCACCTCCGAGAGTGACTGCGACGACGCTGATTGGACCCAGCGGTGACCTCCGCAGCGGTCATCACAGCTGTTGACACACTACGGATGTACCTCGGGAGTTCAGAGCAGAACTTCGGTTCGCAGTTGGACAGTATGGAGGCCGCGATCCTGAGCACCGCACTTGCAAAACGTGTTCAGGGAACGCTAGACAACTTTTTCCAGTGATGATAAAACAATTTACTGAAATTTTTGTCTTTTTTTTTTTATAGTCCAGATACAACGAAATAGCGGATATAGCGAGGCGATTTTCAATTCTCGTCGACTTCGTTATAACCGGGCTAGGCTGTATATCTGTATTTCTGAAATAAACGCCAGTTGCTAGTCAGTGCCTGTGTTGCGTTCTCACTCAGTCATGTGTTACCGCTGTTCCCAACATGCTCTTTGAAGAGTATGTGCGCCTCATTGACAGCCGTTTAGAGGGGAAATGAAGTGTTGTCATTCTTCTTGACAAAGCAATGGTGCACATTGCAGTGGATGGCCTCAAGGCTCTGAAGTTGGTCTTTTTGCCACCAAAAACAACAGAGTTTTCCCAGCCCTTGGACCAAGGCATCATCAGAGGTGTTAAGCAGCTCTACAGAAAGAATCTGGTGTGCAGAATGCTGCTAGCACTGGAATGCGACAAGGCGTACGCCACTGACCTGCTGGGTGCGATTCACTTGCTGGAACACACATGATGGTAGGTTGAATCTGCGACCATGCATAACTATTTCAAGCGTGCAGGTTTCCGTGAAGTGTGTGCCAGTGACATCACCGGCGTTCCGGATCAAACTTGTGAGAGCCTGCTAACCGAAGTCCTTGTGAGCGAAGGTGCTTCAAGGGGTCTGGCCGAGAAGCTGGCACGCAGCCTGAACCGAGTTTGAGGCTGCTGTTGTCGCTGCTAGAGCACCGTGGCGTCAGACCACACTTACCGACTTTTGCAGTGCAAAATAAAGGATGCATTTTTTTTGGTCTTATTTCAACCTACTGCCGATTTCCGTTTAGGTTTTTTGGCAGGTAAGTGGGTGATTTTACCCCTGTCAAGCCATAGTATCGTTTAGGAAGTACATTTTCTCAGTTTCGGCCGATTGCGGTATAACGAGGTTTTACTGTCTATGTCGGGTGATCTTCCCCACAATTGGGCAGCTTATGACTACACGCTAATAAATATATGAAAGATAATAGAGGCACAAATTAAGGGGTTAGTGACAAGACTAATAACAAGGTGCACATACATGCATGAGGATCGGCAAAAGGACCCACGGGCAGAAGCCATTAATGCCTAAGGAGACTGAAACACAAAGGAGACTGAAAACCTGGCTATGCTCAACACTGGATGGCCATCGTACAAAGAGTATGCATCGAGAGCATGCAATGAAACACAACAATGAAACACAACAATGACCTTATTGCCTGTGAATACCAGCTGCCACTCAATGAAGACGGAATGACTGATGTTGATGAATATATAAACATACCGTAAAAACCCGCATATAATACAAACCCACATATAGCACGAGGTGTAATTTCAAGAAAGCGAAAGCAGAAAGAAGTGTTTTCACCCATGTATAATGCGAGCAAGGAAAGAGCAGTAAAAGTATTCATTTGCACTACATTTTGTGCCTGCCTCGCGAGGTATAGCCACTCCACACTTTCACATCCAATAGCACACTGCACCAGGCACCGAATAGTACTACAAACCTTCATATGCTGGCGCTGGTTTGCTCCCCTTCACACGCTGACACGCCAGATTAGAGAATTTCAAGCAGCATGAGAACAGCAGCCCACATTTGCCCTGGCAATTGCAGAAGCCATATAGTCCATAGTTAGTTCTAAAGCAAGTACGTCGCTTCCAGCTCGGACGCGGGACGGCACTGCACCAGCTGCCGGCCAGCATGCACCACGCTCGCGCCTATTCTTGTCTAGCACCGTGTGATGGAATATGCATCCAGGGAGTGTTCTCGGATTCAGGGTTTTCGCGATCGTCATCGTCCAGCGTATCGTTTTCCGAGAGTCCATTGCTAAAAACATCTTTCTCATACCTCCAAACACGTTCAGTATCACGCATTTTTCGAAGACGCTACTGATGCACCCCTTGGGAATGCTGGTCAAGCATCCGTGATTCGGCTGTAGGGTGTGGCCAGCATGGCTGGAGACCAAGGCCCGTGAGGGCCCCATGGAATGTGCCGAGTGATCCTTTCGCTATCCCTACACTGTGTGAGGTGTGATCAACTTCTTTCCGGTCGCAAGTGCAAAATGGGCACCGTGGTCACGAAGATCACAGGGTCTGCACGGTGAAACCGAAACCATCGAAACAGCCAGCCGGCGCCACTGCTAGTAAGCGCCTCCTCTGGCTGGAAGTCTAATGCTGATAGTGCTGATTAAAAACGAGGCCGAACCGCTAATTTAGGATGAAATTTGTTCGGACCCACATATTACAGGGAGCCAGAAATCTGACATGATAATGTATTACGGCTTTTTATGGTATGTTGTGTGCTGGTCACCAGTTCGCACTGGGTTACGAACTCGCACGCAGCATGACTGACCACTCTCATTCAAGAAGTGATAGGAGCTGTTATCATTTTGCTTATTAAGTTTCATGATTTGTTCATTAATAAAACCTGATAAGTCACCCTTAAGCCAAGCACTAATTTGCAGAAAGTTAGGTGGGCAGATGAGGTTAAGAAGTTCAAAGGGGTAAAGCGGATGCAGCTAGCACAGGACTGGGATAACTGGAGAAATATGGGTGAGGCCTTCAGCCTGCAGCGAGTATATTCTGGCTGATGACGATGATGAAGACCACAAATAATGCCTTTTTGGTGGTTGCCTCTGAGTCTCCCCCTTTACAAAAATACCTTCAGACACCCTGGCCTTCCATATGAGAAAAATTACATATGTTGAAGGATTATTTTACCAGCCAAATAAGAGACACACTCAAAGAAGAACAACACAGTTCAAGATGCACACACTAAGGCTTCCTTGTGTGAGTCTTATTTGGCTGGTAAAATCATCCTTCAACATGCCATACCAATTGGCCAACCGTACAGCCTTGCTTGATTCATATGTATGACATAATGCTTACATATATATGCTTTTTTCACATAATTTTTAAGCAATGTGCGCAAATTTTTTTCCATGTTCCTACTACAACAAAAAAAAAGAGTAAAGTTTCTTGCATAGCCTTAAATAGAAAAGTGTACATATATATGTAGGTAATTACCGATTAAGGAACACTGAGGACAACTACGTACAGGGGTGATCAAAAGTTCCCAGGCCACTCTGAATAACGGGGGAGCGCATGCTCTCTGCTATCAGTACTGAAAGAGGGTCCGGCCCCTTCTTTCTCGCTCTCCTTGATGACAAAGCAGTGCAAAAATAATGCAGTGAGCACTTTCACACTACCTTCTTGGGATTTCGCTGCGCTGTAGCCCGTGGCGCAGTAGATGGCCGTTTGCCAGAGTGAAACGTGATGCTGGCATGAATATTTAATTGAACTATGCGTGCTTCTCTCTACTTTTTGGCTTCTTGGCATACGATAACATGCGTTTACCCTGACATCAGCTCTATCGCAGGTCATGGGGTCACCACTATGCCTTTTCAAGTGCCACACGTCTCCTATCGCTTCATTTACTATAAATCTACTACATTCGATTCAGTGCAGGGCATGCATTGTTTGCCTCTGTTTCTGAAGTCTTCCCTTTGCTGCGTTATTGCCCCTTTGCTCTCTCAGGCCTAGTGTTAATTAGTGTATGCTAGCTCAGCAACATACACAAGTAAAGCACATGAAGACCTGCATGTGTTGGGGACTTAGCATGTGTTGCTCACGCTTCTGTAAAGCATTTCATGCATTTGTATACAGTATGGGGTGTACGGGTTAGGCTTTCAGCACTTGCACACACCTTTCTGCTCTCACAAGAATGAAACGAGTACTTTTAGATATTGTCAGAAAACAAGCAGGCAACAAATGCATTTCACGAAATGCAGTTGGGCCAGCAATTTTTTTTTAGATTAGGCGACATGCTCTTTAAGCCACCCCTCGATTTTAAGCTAAGCGCTTCTCGTCGAGTGGACAGATATATTCGTTAACGCCGCAAAGGCACATATACAGTAAAAACTCGTCAATTCGAACTTCAAAAAGTCGAGAAAAATGTTATCCGATGTTCGAATTATTGAATGGCCTTGAAGAAACTGACAGGAATGCTACGGATTACGGTAAAATTACCGCATTTACAATGAACCCACGACCCATTGAAAAGAAAAAGAAGTGCTAGTCGTTAGCGCGTCCATTTCGTGACATTGCATTATATAATGCATTTCTTGCCAGTCCGCTAAGATGCTGAGTAGCGATAACATCATTGTGTGTCTACCTTTTGACGTTGGCTCTAGCGGGAAAGAGGGGGGAGGGGCAAATTAATTAGCGCTACTGCATCAAATTTTGCCAGTAACTGACCGACAGCCATGTGGAAACCATTCGGAAGATTCAGACGGCTTTCGGTGACGATGCTATGAGCAGCACACAGATTAAGCAGTAGTACAACCGGTTTAAAGACGACCACACATGAGTGGAGAGCAAACCATGCTCCGGTCGGCCATCAACATGCCGAAATGACCAGGTCATTGCCGAAGTGAACGCAGTGGTGATGCGGGACTGCCGTGTGACTATCTGAGAAACTGCGGAAGAGGTGGGCATCAGCACTTTTTCTGCACATTCCATTATCACTGAAGATTTGGCCATGAAGAGAGTTGTGGCGAAATTCATGCCGAAGCTGCTCACAGTGGAGCAAAAGCAACTTTGTGATGAAGTCTCCCAGGACATGCTGGATTACACAAACAGTGACCCTGACTTCATGAACCTCATAATCACAGGTGACGAGTATTGGGTGTACGGGTACGACCAGGGAACCAAATCCCAGTCATCAGAGTGGAAGCATTCCACGTCACCAAGACCAAAGAAGGCCTGCCAAGTGCGCAGCAAAGTCAAAGTGATGCTGACTGCTTTCTTTGACCCCTGCGGTGCAGTACACCACGAGTACGCACCACAGGGTCAAACAATTACCAAGGAGTATTACAGGGATGTCCTCCGTCACCTGCATGATGCTATGCGGCGCAAGAAACCGGAGTTGTGGTCAATAGGAAGTTGGCGCACCCATCACGACAATGCTCCTGCACATTCCTCGCACTTGATTCAGACTTGTTTGGTGAAAAACCAGATTCCTGTAGTTAACAGGCTCCTAAGGCTACTCTCCTGATATGCACCCTGCGACTTCTGGCTGGTCTAAAATCAAGAGGCCATTGAAAAGAGAGCGATTTCAGACAAGAGAAGACATTATGGCTGCAACCATTCCGAAAGAGGCCTTCTCGGAATGCTTCCAACAATGGCAGCACCGCTGGGAGAAGTGTGTGGATTCCCAAGAAGACTACTTTGCAGGCGATTAGATTTCCAATGCTCCAGTTATGCCAGTTATTTTCTTCAGCCAAAGGTCGGATACTTTTCTAACAGACCTTGTATACACAGACCTCTACGGAGCTTGGCTGGACCAAGTAGTGTAGCTCAAATTATTGAGGTTCGAATTTATCAACTTTCACTATAGACGATAACTGATTCTTTGTATTTGCTGGGATGTGTTTGCGGTTAGTGTTGTCCTCAGGCTGTTGATATCTCTGTGCTCAAACATGTTGCGTTCTGTTCGTGAATGGAGCTACTTATTTTATGCCTACGAAGCCTTACGCATTCCTAATCTATTAGCATGCGTTACTGAAAGTTTTAATTCTGCTTCGTTATTTTAGTTTTTGCGCAGGAGATCTTCATACAATGCCGAAGTAATGTCCTGAAATGACGCCATTGGTTCATGACAATGTTTGCTCTTGTAAGGCAAGCAATGGCCTATCAGCGAACAGTTTGAAAATGGACATGCTCAAATGTGTGTGCCACAGCTTGTAGGTCACGGTTTGTTTCGGTGAGGTGCACACGCGCACGGACCTGAGCACGCCCCTTTACGAACCCTTCCCTGGAAGCCCCGCCGGGGTGGCGCAGTGGTTACGGCGCTCAACTACTGTTCCCAAGGACGCAGGATCGAATCCCGGCCTCGGCGGCCGCTTTTCGATGGAGGCGAAAAGCAAGGCACCCGTGTGCTGTGCGATGTCATTGCATGTTAAACAACCCCAGGTGGTCGAAATTTCTGGAGCCCTCCACTACGGCGTCTCTCATAGCCTGAGTCGCTTTGGGACGTTAAACCCCACAACCCAACCCCC
>JAJIZL010023304.1:90699-147854 GCA_023969395.1 Amblyomma maculatum
GAGGCTGACCTGTCATCTTGGTCGACATTTAAAAAGAATTTCGCGGAAGTGTTCGGCCGCCCGGCAGTGCGTAAGCTTCGTGCCAAACAACGTTTACACGATCGTGTTCAGCGCGCTGATGACACCTTTACCAGCTACATAGAAGACATCGTTGATCTCTGCAAACGAGTCGACCCAGCCATGCCGGAAGCGAACAAAATCCGCTACATCCTCGAGGGCATTTCTGAGGACGCCTTCCAGATGCTGGTAGCGAAAGATCCCACCAGCGTTAGTGAACTCGTGAAGCTTTGCCAGAGCTACGACGAGCTCCGCAAGCGGCGCGCTTCTAGGCGCCACTCCGGTGTGTGCGACGAAGGCGTAGCCGCATTAGCCCTGGGTGGTTCGCCAACTTCTGAAGGGAGCCCGCTGAATCAACAGATCAAAGATTTTATTCGTGAAGAGGTCGCACGTCAAATCTCACTCCTTCCCCATTTTCAAGACTCGAGCCGCCTCGTTCCTGAACTGGCTCCATCTTTGGTCCCTACTATACGCCGTGTCGTGCAAGAACACGTCGCTGATGTCTTGCCGTCCAACCCCGTGCTGCCGCCTGTGACGGCACCTCTCACGTATGCCCAAATAACGGCTAGGACACCACCTTCGCCCACGTCTGGCTCCTATGTGCAGGTCCCTGCCTACCGTTCACCGCCGCATGCTGAGCCTTCGTTCCAAGCCCCACCTTCAAGGTTCCGCCCACATCCTATGAAACCTTGGCGTACTACGGACAACCTTCCGATTTGCTATGCCTGCGGTCGACCGGGCCATGTTGCACGCCTTTGTCGCCAGCGCCTCCAACCTTCACAGCCTGACATTCGACTTTACCCATACGATACCGACTCACGCTCGCAAATGATTCCGCCCGGTTCTCAATTTGTCTCACAAGATCGCCAAACCTATGCCACTCGTCGATCACATTCTCCTCGGCGCCGATCGCTTTCTCCAATGCTGCGACGTTCTAATAACACCGTTGAGGGAAACTAACAGTCGCAGTTCCGGGGGCAAGAACTGCGCTTGTTTCGAATTCCTCAAGTCCTCCGTGTCGTCCCGCTAATGTTATCAAAGTTTCTGTAGAAGGCGCCACAGTTCTCGCTCTCGTCGATACCGGTGCAGCCGTCTCCGTCATCAGTGAAGCGCTCTGCCGTCGAATTCGCAAAGTGACCACTCCGATTTCCGACTTTTCGCTCCGCACCGCCTCATCACAGCACATTCACCCCTCCGCATCTTGCACAGCCCGTGTGCTCATTCAAGTCGTCTTGTACCCCATCGAGTTTATTGTTCTGCCGAACTGCTCGCATGATATCATCCTCGGATACGATTTTCTATTGACTCATCAAGCCGTTATTGATTGTGCTCGTGCGCAAATTGCCTTCGCCCCCCTTTGTGATGCCCCCTTCTGTGATACCCCTCCCCGCACTGCAAAACTTCTCGTCGCCCATGACACCGACATTCCTCCGCTCTCTGCTGCCCTCGTACCACTGTCATGTGAGTGGGTAACTCCTTTGACTGCGATTTTTACACCTTCCGAAGCCACCTCCCGTCATCCCTGCCTCCTTTTTCCGTTCGCAGTTCTCAAAATTCAAGACGGCAAGAGTGCACTTTACGCCTCGAACCCATTTTCTTGCCCAGCAGTCCTGCTCCGTGGCGAATGCATTGGACGTCTTGAAGAGCTTGATCCCGGTCATATCACCACTCTTGCTGACTCAACCCCCTCCTTCAACGTTAGTCTGCGCTCTTACGATGTTGCGACGGCTTCGACGCCCTCAGACGTTTTCCAACATGCTATTGATGCTGATCTTCCACTTGCGCAACGTGATCAAATTGTCGCCCTCTTGCAGAACTTCGCTTCTTCATTCGACCTTCCTCAAACTGACTTGGGCCGCACGTCTGTCGTAGAGCACACCATTGACACCGGTAAAACCGCACCTTTGCGCCAGCGCCCCTATCGCGTGTCGGCTTCGGAGGGCCAAGTAATTGCTGATCATGTGGACGACATGCTCCGTCGTGGTGTCATTTGGCCATCCCACAGTCCCTGGGCGTCTCCAGTTGTGTTGGTACCTAAAAAAGATGGCTCCTTCCGGTTTTGTGTCAACTACCGCCGGCTCAACAAGATCACGCGCAAGGACGTCTATCCTCTGCCACGCATCGATGACGCACTGGACTGCTTGCAGGGTGCCGAGTTTTTCTCCTCGTTGGATTTACGATCTGGCTACTGGCAGGTGCCAATGGATGACGCTGACCGCTCTAAAACTGCCTTCATCACACCAGATGGATTATATGAATTCAACGTCATGCCCTTTGGGCTTTGCAACGCCCCGGCCACATTTGAACGCCTCATGGACACTGTGCTTCGTGGATTCAAGTGGCGAACCTGTCTTTGCTATCTCGATGATATCGTAGTCTTTTCTACCGATTTTCAATCCCACCTGCTCCGACTGAAGGACGTTCTCACTTGTCTCGCTACTGCCGGCCTCCAACTGAATCTGAAGAAGTGCCACTTTGCTGCTCGCCGACTAACTATTCTAGGTCATGTCGTTTCTAAGGATGGCATTCTTCCCGATCCCACCAAACTTCGTGCAGTTGCCGAATTCCCATGCCCAAAATCACTGAAGCAGCTACGAAGTTTCATCAGCCTGTGCTCCTACTTTCGCCGCTTCATCTTAAATTTCGCATCTATTATTGCTCCTCTCATCCAGCTCCTCTCCGGCAGCTCCGACCTCTCCGCATGGACACCTGCTTGTGATGACGCCTTCAACACTTTACGCCGTCTCTTGGTTTCGCCTCCCATCCTCCGCCACTTCGACCCGAATGCGCCAACTGAGATTCACACTGACGCTAGCGGTATTGGGATAGGCGCCGTTCTCACCCAATGCAAACCTGGTATCCGAGACTATGTGGTGGCGTACGCAAGCCGCACCTTGACCAAGGCAGAGTCCAATTATTCCGTTACGGAAAGAGAATGCTTGGCCATTATTTGGGCCATCCACAAATTCCGTCCGTATGTCTATGGCCGACCATTTTATGTGGTCACTGATCATCATGCTCTGTGCTGGCTGGCGTCCCTCAAGGACCCGTCTGGCCGCCTTGCTCGCTGGGCTCTTCGCCTCCAAGAGTATGACATTCGTGTCATATATCGCTCAGGCCTCAAGCATACTGACGCGGACGCTCTTTCGCGCTCACCGCTGCCTCCCTCTTCGTTGTCTGATGAGATCTGCGCCTACGATTTGTCTTCGCTTGCCACTATCGACATGGCCACGGAACATCGGCGCGACCCGTGGATATCTACACTTCTGGAGTTTTTTTCAAGTCACTCTCCAGGTCGTTTGTCTAGGGCGCTTGCCCGCCAAGCTCACCATTTTTCAATTCGTGACGGGCTGCTCTATCGCCGCAATTATCTTCACCACGGAAGGAAGTGGCTTTTAGTCATCCCCCGTCATCTCCGCCCCGAAATTTGTGCTGCTTTCCATACTGATCCCCAGTGCGCCCACGGCGGAGTGTTGAAAACCTACACGCGCTTGCGTCTACGCTTCTTCTGGCGTGGAATGTACCGCTTTGTCCGCCATTTTGTCCGTTCTTGCCAGTCTTGCCAACGCCGAAAAACTCCTCTCAAGTCTCCTGCTTCGTTGCAGCCGTTGCCCTGTCCTGCCCGTCCGTTTGATCGTGTCGGCATAGATCTATACGGTCCCCTTCCTACAACTTCAGCTGGCAACCGCTGGATTATCGTGGCAGTGGATCATCTGACCCGCTACACTGAGACATCATCATTGCCCTCTGCTTCCGCACGTGACGTGGCTGCCTTTATTCTGAAAAACCTGGTTCTTCGCCATGGTGCCCCTCGCGAACTGCTCAGTGACCGCGGACGCGTTTTCTTATCAGACGCTCTTGAGGCTCTCCTGAAAGAATGCCGCACCATACACGCACCGCTACCTCGTACCACCCTCAGACGAATGGACTGACAGAACGTTTCAACCGCACTCTCGGTGACATGCTGGCTATGTACGTGAACACCGACCATTCCAATTGGGACCAAGTTCTACCGTTTGTTACTTACGCATATAACACCGCGGCACAGACCACTACTGGATTCTCTCCATTCTTTCTCCTTTACGGGCGCGAGCCACCCTGTACTATGGACACACTTTTTCCCTACCGCCCTGACGTTTCCGAATCTTCCCCGCTATCCGATGCCGTCACGTACGCAGAAGAATGCCGTCAGCTCGCCCGCTCTCTCACAACAGAAAATCAGTGGCAACAAAAATACCTCCGTGATACCGGCGAAGCTTCGTCATATCTCCCGAACTCTATGGTGTGGCTCTGGGTGCCCTCCACAACCCCTGGCCTTTCAAAGAAATTTCTTGCTCGCTACCACGGGCCATATAGGGTCCTCCAGCAAACATCTGCAGTCAACTACGTAGTTGAGCCCGTCACGCCCTCTGCAGACTTGCGTCGCCGTGGTCGTGAAACAGTTCACGTGAACCGATTGAAGCCGTTCTATGACCCCGCTGTGCTTTCCGCGCCATAAGTCGCCAGGATGGCTCCTTTTTTCACCCGGGGGGAATATGTACTGTGATAGTCAGCACTTCAGCCATCGACATGCACCAGTGCGTTGTGCGACGAAGACAAAGAAGAAGTACGCTGGGCTCACCGTTGCAAGGTCCTCTCCTCACAGCTCTCCATCTGAGCGTCAATAAACACCCCATTACACTTTTTTTAATTTTCAACCTTTTCTTTCTTTCTTTCTTTTACTGATCAGATATTCAATACTCGAGGGCATTTTTTCCCCCATATTCGTACAGTCGAACCCGAATATATTGAATTTTGGTTATATCGAACTCGTGGAATATCCCCTTGAAAATCCCATGTAAAAGTATAGAAAAGCAGCGTCATATATCGAACTCAATTTCATCGATCATTCGATATATCAAACTCACCACGCACTGGAAAGTGTGCCTTCTCCAAAAACGATCGCACCCCCTCGGCCATTTGCCACGTGACGTTTTCAAGCCACGCGCGGAAGGAATGAGAGGGGACAGTTCGGCGACAGCTGGTCTAGGGCAGCGCCGCGGCCATTCCCCAAAGGCGCACGCATCTGCGGTTATCGTTTCATGCACGCCAGCACCCAGCACGTGACGTTTGCAAGCCATGTGCGTGAATTAACCAGAGAGAGCTGGTGGCAACGAGAGGGGAAAAACACGATAGAGCAAAGCGCAAGGACGTGTACCCATTCTTTTGCCGAGCTATCTCTCTCCTTCCTCTCTCCTGGCCTTCGTTCACAGTAGCACGCCAGTTCGGCCCGTTTTCAGACAGGATGTCGGACGCTTTCTCCAGCGTGTGTTGCGAACCCTCAGCGCACGGCGACTGACGTGGCTATGGCGCCTGCGGACGTTAAGAAGCTGGCAGATCTCTCTCTCTCTTTTTTTTTGTGAGAGAACAGTATAATCTTCGTTGAGCTGTATGTACCATAGCCTCCTTTATACACTCTGTGCCTGGCAACTCTGCGCTCTGCGGCTGTCGCCGCCGCTTCTCCTCCGTTGACAAGTTACGCCGCTGGCTGCGAAGAGATGGCGACAGCGACGTAGGGTCACCCTCGCCAGGCGAGTGCCGGGTGCTCCGTGTTGCAAAGCAGTCCGGACAGCCACACGCTGCCGCTTCCTCGCTGTTTCGTGGACTGCTTTGCAGTGTGCAAGGTCATGCTTCTACTTTTCTCTGCCTTAGGGTGCTGCAGGAATACAGCATTGCACCAACTGGTAAGTGCCAGCTTTGCTTTGTCCTTTCAGCGATCGCTGCATAGTGTTCAGGTGCTTTGAGGCTTGTAAAAGATAGTGACAGCTCCAAACACTGTGTTTATTAAGCGTCAATACTGCAATAGTAATGTTAGATATGCACCTGTGCTTTTTGGACTGCAATGCTAATTGCTTCCCTGCCTAGCTCGTCTGCGTAGTGTGTTAGATGTGCTCCTGCGAAGTGTGTTTTTTTTTTTTTTTTGCACTATACGCTAATCATGAAATTTTGTGATAAAATATAAACACAAGATTTACCTATTGTGAAGATGACTACTTTAAAGTGAGTTAAACCGAATTGTGCAAAGCCTACATTAGTTTTCCTTGTCAACTAAATTGCTGTCCCTCTCTAGCATCGGAAACCGCAAAACTCATACTCAACCGCATTAAGGCCTGTGAAAAATAATGACAGCACCAGAAGTGTGTTTATTACGCGTCAGTAAAGTAATAATAATATTAAATGTGCACGTGTATTTTCTGGACTGCAATGCTAACTTCCTCCCTGGTTAGCTCGTCTGTGTGGCATGTTACATGTGCTCCAGCGCAGTATTTTTTGTTTCACTAACTGCGCAATTCTGTGAAAAATAAAAACATAAGCTTTGCCTATTGTGACGATTGTTTTGGAGTGATCGAAACAGAAAGATGCAACGCGTATCTTTCCTTGTTCTTCAAGTAAAAAAAATATGTTTGTATGACGTGCTGAATCATTGAAAGTAACAGCTGATACCAAAATTGTTCTCCTTACAGATCTCAATGGCATACTGCGATGCAGTTGTTCCAGTCATCTGTAAATCAAGCTGGCCTCTGAAGTGCTATCAGTGACAGAAGTAACCGTGAACATTTTTCCCTACTTGTGGCAACTATTCATCACACCACTTCTACATGGTACTCTTGTAGCACAATTGCTGTTGTGAAATGTGTAAATAAATGCTGGTGCCTTTCTTCTGAAATTTTGTTTTATTGCAGCGTAGACTAGCATTGTAATTTTTCTGTTACCATTGGCGCTAGCGGAGCAGTCATGCAGTTTTTCGAGCCATGCGCAATTTCTTGAAACTGCCTGACATGAAATGTCATATAGCGTTGGTGTTATTGACTAACAAGTATCATGATCACTTGTTATGCTTAGTGGATGTCGGCCTTATAAGTAAATATGCTGAATATGCACGAATCATGCTTAGGAACAGTTATCCCGCTAGCGAATAACAGCGCTCCCATGCCAACGTTTGTACCCGTGCGCCTCGAACCCTACGTCAGTGGCGCCCTCAGCAAGGGGAGCGGCAGCGCCGCGCAACTTTACCCGACGGCGCCGCTCTATTGTACGCGCGGCGCGTTGACAGGCACAGAGCGTATAAAGGAGGCTATGGCTGTATGCGCCGCATATCGTAAGATGTGGCGGCTGCGGACGTTAAAATGCGGCAGTTTTTTTTTTTTTTTTTTTTTTTTTCGGGACTCGTTTATTCTTGCATGTATGAATCAACGAAAGCACGCGGTCAGCTGCGATCATGACACTGGCTTTTAGCATTTTTCGCTTCAAACAACATTTAGCTATCACGCTTTCCAATGATTTTGTGGTAGTGGACTACGCCCACCCCAAGCGCGGCATGATAAATCGAACCAGGCTTGTGCGATAAGCCATCATGCGGGCACTCTGCCAAGTTCACTCCTGGCCACCGCAGGAGCTATCAAACGATAAACACGCTGTGACATTATTGCTGCGCAGCATCTTGGCATGCTGCCAAGAAATGAGCTGTGAAAGATGAGACGACCGAAACTAGAGTCCCTACCGAAACCGAGTGGCGCGGGCCATTGACATGCAAGCGAAAACGCTCGCGATTTCTGCTGCAGTGAGAGGGACGCAGTTCTAACAAGTTGGAAATTTTTCGCTCTGTTGCTGAGATCGCTCAATCGCTTGCATGTGAGCGAGCTGGCCTTAACGCTTTTTTTTTTTTCTTCAAATTCTCGGGTGCTAAAGTGGAGGGTGGGTTCATTATGGAAGTGGGTTGATTACGCAACAAATACGGTATCGTTTTTTCGCATTGTAAATGCCGTCACAAACCTATTTCTGTATATCGAATTATCGATATATCAAACTATTTCGCGATCCCCTTCAAGTTCATTATATCCGGGTGTGACTGTATTTGATTTGTATTCGAAAATTTCAGCATTCACACACCCCTAAAGAAATGTAAAGTAAATTGTTTTATAGGAAAAGAAAGGCACAGCACCTGTCGCATTTCTTAGCGGACACCTCAACCGCACTGTAAAGGAAGAGGGTATTGAAAGAATGAAGAGAGAAAAAGGTGCCGTAGTGGAGATCTGCAGGATAATTTCGACCACCTGGGAATTTTTAACGAGTACTGACATCGCACAGAACACTGAAACGTTTGCATTTTGCCTTGATGGAGGAATTCAGCCCAAGACTAAATTTCATTCCTCTGTGCCAATAGATATGACACTGTATGTAACAATTTCACCGAAAACAAAACAAAATGATAATGAACCTTGAATGTTATTCATAAACACACCCAGCACATGCAGTGAATTATAACTAGCATTTCCTTATTACAAATACAATTCATGATTAATTCATTATTAATATTAAATCAATTACTTTTATTTGTTTCAAAGTTATTATCACAACATAATGCTTTTACAGATACTTTCATCAACCAGACTTGTTTTTATGAAATGCCCACTTCTTTTCAGACACTCAAGTCCTCATCAAGACCAAAAAAGAGGACACAACGATGAGGTCACAATGCAGCTGCTAACAGTGTGCAAAGATTGCGGCATGGCACTAATGTAGAAACAGCAAAAGAAGCCAAAGCTGATTGCTTTAAGGAAATACACACTATTCCTGCAGTACCCAGTCAAATCTGTGACTGTTGTGTGATGATTTTACAACAAAGGTTATGGTTCAGCAAAATTTTTTAATCCTAGAAATTTGGTAACAATGAAAGTCAAATTTAGGTATCACTAAGCACCACGAAACCCAGTAGCAAGGAGATATCCAAGCACACTAGCAACAACATAAAAATGTAGGTTAGAAATAGCAGGGCTCATGCCGATTTTCAGCCACAAAATTCAAGGATTTTCAAGAACTTCCAAGGGCCCACGACGATTTTTTTCGAGGACTTAAAAACAAATCATTTTGTTAAAGAAACGTTTCTTACATCTCAAGTATCTAACATTCATTATACAAGAGACTTCTCACAAGACCAAGGAAGCTAATTTCTTTTACATTAGTTGAATGTTTCATGAAAGCTCGGCTTTTTTTTTTAGTAACAGCAATGTATATCACAAGCCCATGGAGGCAGCATGTTATAAATATGCATACTACTTCATGTTCACGTCAGTTTAAACTGCGCCTTTGATATCCATAAAAATAAATGCTTGCAGGAATATATACATTTGATCTTACTGTTGGTAGTGTAACACCTTGTCCAGAGCCTTTGCTATGACACATTTTGAAGTCAAGTTACTATAACTACCTACACTTTTGACAGGTTCTCCTAAATATAGCAACCTCTTGGACCAAGCATAATTCTACATAACTTCACTGCATAACTTCATTCCAGACGAACCAACTTTATACATTAAACAATACAGCCAGCTGATCAAACTTGTGCCGTCCTTGTTTATGACAACGATAAAGGCAGGCAAAATTAACTTACCTTAAATTTGAGCCACATGCAGACAAAGATGCCCAAGGCATTGACCACGAGCCAGACCACACCGCCGCCAAAAAGGGCGAGGCCCCGCACACCCGAAAACAGCAGGCAGAGAAGGATGAAGAAGCCCAGCAGCACCCAGACCAGCAAAAGACGTTTGTAGCACACGTTGTACAGAGTGAAGCGCACATCGTGCACGAGAACTTGCATGGCTGCCACGTACTCCTCCACTGTCAACTGCACACAGTTACGAGAGACCTTTGTGAACTGTGAAACCATAGCTGAAAATGCAGCTTCTGGACTGTGTTTAAGGCTCTCAGACTTGCCAGCAAACACAGCGAAAGTCCGCTTCACTAATGATTCCAGACAATATCTTTGATGCTTACCCTGGTACAGAGAATAAAACTGCATTTTTCCCTTTGAAAGTTTTTTCGTGAGTTCATTCTATCATACATACTCATGTAAGGGCCACACCCCAAGCTTGGCAATCAGTAATCCAGGGGAAAAACAAAAAGTCAGTTAAAAGAATCACTTCATGTGTGTATATTTTTGTCCGTGCGTTATGCTCTGCTGAAAGCTCTCAGACAACATAAATGCCTGCAACACACAATACAACTAGGTGCGCACCATCCTGCGCAATGGATTAGGCACAGAACCGTTAACACTTCAGTCTTCAGTGTTGAGTACTGTCGTCTCGTGTACTCGGCATTTGCACCAAAAGGGATAAAACTTCAAGCTGTGCAAAAGCCACAATAGGGTGCACCTCTTGCTGGGCCTTATTTGTTTGGCATCAAAGCCACAGCGGATGGCGTTCTGGAATCGGCCATTGCAGTATCAGATAGTTTACGCATGGCACTGCCTTACTATCAAGAGTTCAGCATAAGAGATCTAAATACAAAGGTGCAGGCCTGTGGCACCTGCAAATGGCAACAACTCTTAATGGTGGGGCTCGTGTCTATGCTCTTGTATCAGGTGGCCGGGTAGGGTGGTAAGCGTGGCTTCGAAGGTGCAGCTTGCGTGCCGCCCAAAGTCCAGGGCATTCTATTAAGAAATGATCACGCGTCGCCTCCATAGTGGCAGCGGGACAGAACGGGCAGGTCAGGAGAGCAGTCTGCGAGGTCCAGCAGGGTTTGATCGCAGGGGTCAACTCAGCACCCACGTGGATTGTCCTCAATGCCACCTCCTCATGGCGAGTTAGACCACCGGGAAGGCTGGATCCACATGGCGAAATTAAAGCACGCATGAAGCGGTGGAGGAATATTTTTGCAGGCACTTAAGCGTCTTCTGGAGACAGCTTCAACATAGGCAGAGGGCAAATAGCTATACGATGTCTGCAAATGCAGCCTAATTTTGTCTATCGATGATCGTGTCATGTTAGTCAACTCTGTCAGCAGCGTGTTTCTGTGGTTTTGGTGACCCTGTCAAGCCGCACTGACATGAACACCTTGGCAGGGTTGCCAGGTTTGGCTACATCGTGCCAAATTGGATCCTTTCGGGACCTCTTGTCAACAAAAACGTAAACTTGGCTACTTAGCTACTTTTTGGCTACTTTTGAAATCTATGTCAAGACGGAATAAAAGGCCACATGTTTCGCCAAAGGCTCGAGTACACTATAACCTAAGCACGCCAGAATGCAGTTTTGAGCTCCATTATTCTAATGTGCCAGCCTTCCTTTTGAAAAGTTAGGTGCAATCTTGTCCTAAACTTAACAAAAACCTTCTCGCTCCTGTGTTCACTTATAATGTTCACAGGACTTGTTCTACCAAGCAGGGCTTCGAAATACTTCCCTTTGCTAAGCAATGAGGCTATAGACCTCCTTCACTCCGGCTACGTCACGAAAATGCGGTGGCGCTGTCGTCGTTAGTGACTTTCGCGTGGTAGGCAAAAACACGCTTCAGTCGCTTTGCCTACCGTGATTGTGCGATGGCTTGCTGCTGCCGGGGAATGCAGAGCACCATGCCGACTAATCGCGTCGCTATGACATGTGTTGAAAGACACACAAGAGGAAGTTTAGTAAGCTTGCATAGGTTTCTTGCCAACAATGGTCGCCGTAAACAGTGGTGGGCCGCCGCGGTGAAGCGCCAAGGCTGGATACCGACGCCTGCTCATCGAATATGTGGCAAATACTTCGTCACGGCTAAGCTGAAACTTATTCACCTTTACGCCAGAGCGGTCTACCGGATCAAAGGTTGCGAATATCTCGAGTTTGGCCTTTTTACGACGCGTGATGGGATCTTGGTACTGTTTTAGTGCTGGTGCGGGCGCGGGTGCGCAGGTAACATATGTACCTGCGCGTTTCTTTGTTGGAGCATGCGTAGATGTTTTACCTTTGTAAACTGTTCCTCAAGCCCGTTTTTTCGCTGTGTATGTAAGCGCAGTGAGCTGCTACGCAAGTGATCTGTGTAGCACTCCTCGATTCGTGATGTACCATATTGCATGGCTAAACTTCGCCGCGTTCACGCCAAATTATTTTAATCTACTTCCTGATGAAGATTGCCACTTCACGTTGACAGCTACTGATTTGGATTGGAGCTGCATTTTGTATTTATGCCGAGCGCTTTTATTTGTATTCACAGCGGCTGATTGTGAATGCGAGTTGTGGGGTTTATCCTACATTGAAACGCGGTCACAGTGGCCGAGACCGAACTGGGCCGCCCTAACTACGGAATCACGGGTGAAGGTAAAAACGGCCCCAGAAAAGAGTTCCTCAGAAGATACAGTCCCGAAAAAAAGGTCCCTGAAATATATAGCCCCGGAATAATCGTCCAGAAAGGTCCTATCAGGAAGCGGCCCCTAGGAAAAAATGTCACCGAAGAAATTGGCTGAAAATCTGCCCGGAACTCACTCCGTGAAAAATTGAACATCTTATTGGACGCCTTTTTTTTTTTTTAGAACAGATGCAACTATTGTTTGGGCAGTATGCCCTCTGGGTGCTTTACAGGTTTACAGGAACTGGAGAAGGCTTGGCGAGAAAGCATTGCAAAAAAAACACGAAAAAAAAAACCAACCCCACCACTATAACATCCAGCGAGTATTATACAGTGCATAGTTCCCAGTTTCCAAACTGGGAAATATCGCTCTTTAATATAGGTCTAATCACCCGGCTAATATTACACATTCGAGAGACGTGTTTGCCCTCGACAGCACACATTTCGGCGCCATAACGTGTTTTTTTTTTCTTTGCGAACACACAGCATCAGTGCCATGTTTTGCAAATTTAAAGCGGACGGGTAGAAAAAAGCACTGTAGCATACATTATGACGGCTAGACACAAGGAAACTCAGTCTACGTTTTTAGTAAACAGAACTACAGAACGTAAAAAAAAAAAAATAAAACGGCGGGGTTCAAAATATACATAATGTTCGCTAAAACAATAAACACAATGTAAGATAAAAACGGTGAAAGTTGATTACAATGAGCGTAATTCATTGCTGATAAGCCAAGCACCAGGCAAGGGGAAAGCTCGACTTTGCAGTACGTTTCATTGCATCTGTTTGGAGAGGTTTTATCCGGGGCCATTTGTTCCTGGGACGTTTTTACCGGAACCCACGGAACCACAGTGGCCGCTGCAGCTCGTAATTGCAATGCAAGCTAACAGCGCGACTACCCGTAATAAAATTGCTACCTTTATCGACGACAGCCGCCCACGAACAAAGCAAATATAACAGATGCGCAGCGTTCTGATCTCAACCAATAATGCAATGATACGCAAACCGTGCGGTGTCAAGGCTACCGTTGCCACGCTGACCTAAATCATCTTAACCATACAGCTGCTCGACGCTAGCGAGGTGCTTCGTGCTTACCAAGAACGCTCATTTGCCGCTCGGTGTGAAGGATCCTCCGATTATGCTATGATGCTTCGAGCGGACTATTCGTACGTGGTACGAGCGCTATTTATGAGCGAGAAAAATCGCCGTCAGCTTACTCG
The DNA here is from genome assembly GCA_023969395.1 of Amblyomma maculatum. Classification (NCBI taxonomy): domain Eukaryota; kingdom Metazoa; phylum Arthropoda; class Arachnida; order Ixodida; family Ixodidae; genus Amblyomma; species Amblyomma maculatum. The sequence goes on from JAJIZL010023304.1 coordinate 104,112, forward strand.
ACTCAAAGTAGTTGTAAGCATCCGAAGCTTTGTAATTCTCGATGCGTTCCATGCATAATTTTCTGGGAGAAAACAGAAAATAGATGCCAACGTCGCTCATTTTCCTCGGCTGGCAGCAACGCTTCTCTTGTGCGCCTTGAACCCAATCCCCATCGGTACGGCGTGCGGGTCCGTACGCTGCACGCCGTGTATGTAGAGTTTTTCAGTGTATCGCTTCTGTTCTCATCGCTGAGGCTCACGAAATACTAGCACATGGTCACTTCGTCTGCCTAGAAGGCACCTGCAAATCACAATAACACTGCCTTGACAAGCTCGGCCACAGTGCCCCGGCTAGCCACTGTACACCGGCCGCGGTCGTGCTTTTTGCCTACCGTGGGATCGCTGACGAGAGCAGCGCCACCTCGATCGCCTTGTTTGTTTACAAACATGAAGGAGGTCTATATAAACTTTAGGAACCAGCATTAAGACATGACCCACCGCCATTCAATCAAATGTAGTATGTTATCGCAGTAAAGAAGTGTCTTGCAACAAGTTAGGAGATATCCTTGTTTACTCAGTAGACTAATTATTCCAAACTAGTGCCCCTGTGCACGTTGAAAAGTAAACCATGTGGGCTCAAAAACTTTGAACAAGGCTGTAGTACTCCCTATTTTAATATCTATTAACGGCACTTCGCAAAAAGCCTGTTTTGAACAAAAAAAAAAAGCAGCAAAAAACTACAGAAGAAAAAAAAAGTGCATAAAATCATGCCCTTCTTTAGAGAGCAGAGCAGAAACATCATGCAAAAAAACTAAGCCACGAATGCCCCATTGTATACGAGAATTAAAATTGTTGCGGCTGTGGCTCAGGAACACAGCGTTTCTCCTCTAGCGGAGACAAACAAGCTCTTCTCGTTATACATATGCTTTTCACTTCCGTTTAAGAAATGCCTCGTGCATATCCGAGCTTTTGTACAAAGGTCCTCATATATATATTTTTTTTGGGGGGGGGTTTCTTATAATACTCTTCTACCCTCATGTTACTCACAGCCACTATTTCCCTTTATTTATCCTACAAGAACAAAAAAAATTCTCGACACTGCTACTTTTGATGACGCGGTTGCGGTGGCTTGCCACTATTATAAAGCGAAAGCCTTTCTAGGCTCATGGAATAGAATCCCGTGCGCGAGAGTTGTGCGCAAGATTTGTGTGCGAGATCTGTGCGTGGGATCTGTCAACAGTGCGCGAGATTCCACGATATGTGTTCTCCTTGTCTAGCATTCCTGTAATCTGCAATCCCACACTTCAACGTGCACCAGGGAATGCCACGCGACAGGAACGATAGTGTACCGTCCAATCTCACACTTGCCGGAGAAAGTGCGACAGATACTGTGCCTCTCCTTTCCTGTAAGCAAATTGTAATTATATGTATATGTACACTTTAACGAACGCCAATAAGAGGCAAACGATGAGAGGCAAATGATAGGAGAGGAAGGACAGGCTTTCACCATTCGTCTCTTGACGCCTCTAAGAGGCCCTCTAATGTTTTTGGTTACTTTTGACACTCAGCTGTAGGTTGGCTACTTTTGGCTCTTGTAATTTTTGTGGCTCCTTCTTGAGCTTTGGACATGGCAACTCCACTCTCTGGAAACAAGTCTCTTTCGTTCAGCAATACGTATCAGAAAGTTATGCACAAACTCCTTGTTACAACGGAAGAACATTTCGGCAATGCTTTTTCGCTGCTTATAGTGTAGCCACTTGCATGCTCTCTTCTTGCGTTGTAGCCGCGGAAATCGGAGACACCATGCACTGCTGAGCTGCATGCGCAGAGTTGCTTCGCTGGCGTGATGAGCCATCGATTCTGGCTTGACGATGCATACATATGAGATAAAATGGCCATGCAAGTTACAGCTTGGCCCTTTCTAAATGATGTGCGAAAGAATAAAAAAAGTTAGCAGTGGTTTAGCTTGTGGTTAAACCTGGAGTTAAGCGAGAGCTATCTGCATGGCTACGCTTAGGTGTGGCTTGAAAGTAAGGACATGGCTTATGCACATAGTAGTTTACTCTATGGTTTCAGCTTTATTCATGCCACAGGGGGCACTTTTGACCACTAAAGTGCTATGAGGTGAAAGATTTTATCACGCGTAGGACCGAAGCCCTCCACTACGGCACCCCTTTCTCTCCGTTTTCACTCCCACCTTTGCGATGACGCGATAGCGTAAGCTACCAGCCTACATATAAAGCCCCGCTTTGACCGAGCCGTATGAACGTGTCTATGTGGCCTAGGGATAACGTAAATGCAAGGGTCTTGGCATGTTGGTTGTGATATCACCCTCCCACATGAAAGGAGAGGCCCGAGTTGGCAGTTCCAGCCAAACGTAATGTCAGGAAGCCCTACATCCACTTAGTGCTCGGCCACGTCAGTTACCAGCTACCACCTCCCACGTCTTCTTTCTTCGCTCTTCGGACAGGCACAAACAGGCAGCGGACAGGCACCGGACAAGCATCAGACAGGCACGGCAAAATGGCGAGACAGTTGCCAATGTAGCTCTCACTACAAAAATGCAACACTACTCTTTTGTTAATCTCAATTCTTAAAACACCCGGATGAGTAATTAGTGCTCACCTGTGGAATCGGATATTCAAACATGGTAGCATCTCTTAAAATGATCAATCCATGCTCATGACGATGATACATACGTTGCATTCGTTATGCACCACAAGAGATGATTCTCGCCAATCACCATGAAAGCGCTCGTTCAGGCTAAGAATGACGATGGCATGCTTGCATGCATTCAATGCACACGTTCGTCTGCCAGAATCCAAACAGATCAAGTCATTGCTGGCTGTTGCGCCAACTCGGCGAGGATACCGGCCACTGTCGGTCAAACCACAGAAAACGGTACCAACACTACAGACGTGGCAGACTGACAGGCAACATGAAAGAAGAGAGGGTTCTTTTGGAAAACCGTACTCAGTAGAAGTGCACGCTAATTTGCGTTCAATGAGACAGGGATATGAAGGGATGTGCTTCTCCACGGTGACCGCCGATGTCGACAGCAGCCTGCCCACCTGCACACATGCGCTTATGAATGACCCATTTAGGCTGTTGTCGCACGCAATTCTGAGAGGTCAAGAAACTGCAGAAGCCGGTGGCCGAGGCAGACACGAGACAATGTTGAAAGCTACACAAGCACACAAGCAGACAATGCAAACGAGAAGGCAGGAAGACAGAAACCAATGAATGTGTGGGCGGTGTGAGAAGAAAATCCACGCTCGGGAAAATGGGCCCAACAACCGAAAGTCTACGAACTGAGCATCAGTCGAGGACGTTTTCATGGGAGGGGTGCAGTTTCATAACTGCTGTCTTTGTTTGTTTGTTTTTTCTAGAGTCTCCGAGTGTTGAGTTGGGAAAGAGTAGCGCCATTTTTAACCACCAATATCTCCGGCGTTAATGAAACCACTAGCTCAAAAATTCTTGCGATGATGTGACTAGTGAGGGAACACCTATCTCTCATCCACTTTGCTTCCCCTAATTTCAAGCGTTTCACAGTCCCAGCTGAGTACCAAATCATTCTCAGAGGCCAAGGTACTTGAGTAATGGCCTCACCATTCAATGGTGCACAAAGCCCTACAACTACTGTTGCAGAGCCAGAAGGTAACAGATGTCAGGAACAGCTTTATATATGTCATGTCTGCACCCTCTTGTGCATGTGTTTTAGGCTCTGCCTTCACTCCTTTGCTATTCCTTCCTACCCATACAGCACAGCAGACTAGTCTGGTCCACTTTCCTCTGTTTCCTTTCTTTCCTTTCTTTGCTTTCCCTCTCACAAACAATTTTCACAAGCAAGCTAAACTGCTCTCGCAATCTCTACTCAACTTGCACAACACAATGCGATTAGAACACACCTTAGGCCGGCTTAATTGACAATAATTTTTTTCTTTCCATTTGTGTCTTCCACAAAGGCACGGAATGAGTTACTCAATATGCTTATGCCATTAAAGGAGATACTTCTGTGACAATTTAACTGAAGTGGACTTTCATAATTTGCACTTTGTGACTAGGAAGAAAAAAAAAAACGACCACAACACAGGACCACATATCCAATTCGTTTTAGAAGGAGCTTTTGCAGACTAACCGTGAGACCTGTGGCCATCAGCTCCTCTGGCACCAGCTCAGGCTTGAACTCTGCTTTAGTGATCCAAGCACAACGACGATTGGTTGGCAGGGCATTCACAATGATGTCACCATTGTCTGCAGCAAAGAGGGGGTTATTAGGTTCCGACACCAACGTGATATATCTTGGCAGTACTTACTGAAGCCAGTTGCAGATGAAGATCTCGTTGCCAAGCGCTCACTGAGAGGCACGGCAACAGACTCCAGCCTGTGGGTGGCTACAGGGGCCACATGGTTGCTGACAGCCTGTGGCTCAGCTGAGGCTCGAGGCTTGAGCCGGGCTGGTGCCGGTGGGCAGACAGCCACAGGGGGCACAGAACAGCTGGGAGCAGCCGGGGGCCGAGGTGGTGCCAGAGGTCCCAAGTCTGATCGTGGCTCAGCTGAAGAAGGCACTGCACATGAGAGTCATTTCTTGTACCACCGGTATAAATGCACTCAAAACTGCTCCCCACATTGTCTAAGTATATTAAGGATTTGAGAAGCTTTTCTAAGGGTATTTATGGGAGGCAGGAAAGTTAGCTCTTTATCAGAAGTTATGCCAAAGCACCATGCATGCTTGTGGAACTGTTAATAACAGCAGTGCAAAACGGTTTTTGTTGTCTTTAACATGCCATGGCGTACAACTAAGCAAATTAATGCCGTTCCTTTAGGACATGAGATCTTAAACTTTTTGCCTCAAGGAAAAGCAATAGCTATCTGTGCGGCAAGGAACCCTTCCCCTCCAATAGGTCTCCCAAGGCATAGATAAGTCTACTGGCTTGCAGAAGCATGACTGCAGGCTAAGCAGTGATTTAATGCATCATGTGCTTGAATATGAGTCAGATCTACACTTCTCATAGTTGTCACAAGTGCTTTAGTTGAGCTTTTTATTAATTTTCTAATCACTTTTGGCTGTGATTTTCATACAGACTAAAGAGGAATGAAGAGGTTCCTTTGGCCAGTTTATCTCGATGTATCTTTGCCATCTTTAAATTGAACGCTGCCAAATGCTGCAGGCATTCTTAGTTGAGCAGGTTTGCTTCTATCGCCGCCACCAAGTTACTTAATTCTTTAGTGGAAGCAAGTCAGCCCAATAAAGAACTGATTTTTGTGTTACTATGCCTGTCTGTCCTTTCCTGCACGAAGCACTGTCACCATCATGTGGAAATCCCAAAACTCTGTTTTTTAAGGAAAACTGCTATTTTTAAAGCGCGTGCCCTTTTAAGTGTAGCAGTGGCAAGTTCAATACTATAAAGAAAAAAAAAAAAGAATCCCATGCAGAAACAAACAAAAAAGACCCAGCAAAAGAAGCAGTAGGTTCAAATCAGATAACACAATGAAGCACACCAATGGAAAGAACAAAACTGGCCAGTACTAAAAAAAAAAATATTTAAGTGCTGATGCACATTATTAAACAACATTTGTCACATAAACAAAAAGTCAAAATGTACAAAAAGTATGAAATGATGATGGCCTTAATTTCACCAAGCAGAAAAAAGAATTAGGGAGAAAAAGCACACAAAGGTACTAGAAGCACTTAGGTGATACAATCAGAAAACAAAAAAGTGGATAACGATACGAGACACTGATGTATGCGATACCTGAGTGGTGGTTGCAGCCATCTGGGCATTAATAATAGATACAGAAAGGAAACACTTGTGCCAAAAGTGAATTTAACAACCAACCTTATGTCTGTAATAAACTCTTGATAAGCGACAGGCAGGTTCTGAAATGAGCTGGCCTTTCAAAGATGAATGATAGTAAATTTTGCACAGTAGATATAAACAAAGTAAACGTCTGCACACTGACAAACTAAAAATCTGTTTAGTAAAACCCAAACATATGCCAGGCAGAAAATTACAACTCCTACTTTGAAGGCAGACCCTCTGTCTGACATATAAAGGCTAGAACCATTTCAGGTACTTCTATATATTTAACAAGATCGATGCAAGAACTACTGACCTTTCTTGAGCAGAGTATCCATCTTAATAGGCAATGGTGGCTCAACTGTTTGCGTTTGTGAAGGCTCGATAGTCGCTGCTGCAGAAGCGTCATCATCAAACTTCACCCAGGAGCTCTTCGGGGCATCACTTTGCTGTGATCGCTCTCTGGAGGGTGCATGTGGTGCTGCCTGAGCATCCTCCTCAGCTGTTAGCTCCGGCTTCGATTCTGCGTTTTCAGACATTACTGGGCCTTCTGAAATATAACAAGGACAAAACTAGTACACTAAGCAACAACTAATACAACTAAATCCTCCATATACATGATCCCACGAAGTAAACAATTGTGCCCCATGGCATATGTTACCAAGAGCCACAATAAAACTCATCACAAAAATAACCATGGTCAGCGGAAACCGTCAGACTCTTACCAGCTCGCATCACTGCCTTAACTTCTTTAAAAAACGCTTATCAAGCTACTCTGATCAAGCCCACCAGAGCTGTCATGAATTTTTAATATTCAGCCTGAGAGTGGTGTTTTCAGGCCCCGTCACGACAGCTCAGTGGTTAGGGTGTTCAACTTCTGAGCCTGTGGATGAGGTTCGATCCCGACCCGTGATGGCCACGTGTTGATGGAGGAAAAATGAAATGTGGCCATGTACTGTACAATGCCAGTGCACATTAAAGAAACCCAGGCAGTTAAAGTTACTCCAGAGCCCTCCACTATGGTATCCCTCAAAGCATATGCCGCTTTAGAACATTAAACACCATATAACATACATGTTCTCTATCTTTTGTTGTTCACCCCATAAAAGGGCAACAACTAAATGACATGTCAAGATTATAGAATAGCATCATAACAAGACAGCATGAGGCATGTTCAAGACATTCAAGTGCCAATCACTATTTCTTTTGAAAATATATTTTTCCATCCAAATAGTATGTACGTCCAAGGCTTCAAGGAAGCCAAGTGATTATTATTGGAATGCATAAGGCCAATGGTGAAGTTTTTACAGGTGCGTACAAAATCAGATACAAGGTGTCACAATGATTGAAAAATGCAACATCAAAATTCCACAATTTGTGAAATACCTCAAGCATCATGGAATCTTTTCTGCTGCTTCAAAAATGCACATGTCAATGGAAAGCCAGGAAAAAAGATTCACATTATGACAGGTAGTAAAATATGGTTGCATGAAAATTGTGGATATGTGTTCACAAGCTCAGTTTGGAAAAGTATTGTGATCGCTAGCTGGTGGGAAAGCCCATTATTTAAATATGAAGGATGCTATGTTTGCCCGATTCAAAGAAAGAACTGTTAAGTGCAGTACACTCTCAGCAAAAGCTACGAGGATAGATAGCCTTTAAAAGGCGAACTATGTATTATTCTGAAACTCACTAATTTCGAAACCTAGGATAACTAGAAAAAGGTCTGTTATCATAAGGACATACCTTTCACTCATGTGGCTTTGGTCCATCAAAGCAAAGTTCAGTCAAGTATACTGACCGTTGCTTCACTCAAAGCACACCGAAAAAAATTGTGGGCTTGCTTGTTCAGGCTCAAATTTCACACAAAGGTAGTATTTAGTAGTCATTTTTAGATTACTCTACACTTTGGCAGGGTACTTGCCTTATATGATCAGAATTAATCATTAAATCCTTGTTTTCTACAAAGGCAGCGAACCGAAACAGCAAATTTTCATGGTAGTGGTACTGGTATCTCAAACCCATAAAAAGAATATATTGTCTGCTCTGCAACCACCATGGTAGAATGCTTGTTCCTTTAATGGGTGGGAAGTGATTCTATCGGCACCATTACATCAAAAGCTGTTTCGGTCCGCTGCCGCACCAGACAATGAGGATTTAATGACAGTCTTGCTGTATTAGACAAGTACTCTTCTTAAACATATAAAGAAAAAAGTTACCACAAAATGCCACAACTGTGTGAAGTTTTTGAGTCTGAAAAAGAAAATAATGACAAAATCTTCCTGCATCAGACAAATGCTCCCCTTAAACATATAAAGAAAAAACGTTACCACAAAATGCCACAGCCGTGTGAAGTATGAGTCTGAAAAAAGCAAATGGTTAGACCAAAGCATTTTTTTTTTTTTCAGCACGTCACTCAGCAGTTGGTGTGTATAACAAACTGTTTCATCACACAGAGCGTAATGAAAAAAGAAAGTTCTCTAGACCTTTCAGGCTCAAATTTCGCACAGAGGTGGCATATAATGGTCTTTCTTTTATATTACGTTTGGCTGGGGTACTTCTCTGATGTAGCCAGAATTAATCATTAAACTCTCATCACCTGCTGTGACAGCGAACCAGAAGGACAAACTTTTGCAGTAATGATACTGGTATCACCATCTCAACTTATTGGAGGAAGGGGTGTTTGTTGCCATAGCCTCCACAGTAAAATGTTTGTTTCAATTGAGCGTAATAGACTCTAGTACATCCTAGTTCGACCATGGTGGCATGTACTGGTGCACAGCCATGCAGTGACGCTGTAGTGCAACACCGCCATTGGCCATGCTTGGGATGCACATAGCAAACGAACCCCTGCTTAGCAAGCATATTTTTTCACGTGCCGCATGCAGGTTGCCAATTGGAATCCACATGCATCAGCGATTCTATCAGTGGTAACCGCAAGCAATAGTTGCATGAAAACGTGTCATAAATGAACGCCGCTCCGGATGGGTGGCTATGCTTGTTATTGAGCCACGGTCAAGAAATGGGTTCCAATGATGAAAATTGCTCATGATTTGGATTCCTCTCTATTCCAAAAACAAAGCTCAGATTGCACTCAGTTGCAGCAGTGTTTCTGTGGAACCTGAAAGGAGGCGCATGTGGTTCAAGCACATTCACAGAGAAAAAATGGGTGGCCCGGCCACTCTATGGCTGCCATGCATCCACGCTGCTCCTTGCATAATAACTGTGCAGACTTCCTAATTCCCGAGCTTCACCACTTATGTGACTGAGATACGGTGCTCCAGATTTCGATCTCAAAGTGGTCTGCAAACTCTGTGGACAGGATGCATCCTGAATAAGCGCAGGACAACCACCAAAGTTTGCTCAGTTTCATGAAAGGATGCGGCTTTGTCCCGTCTTAAAACTTCAAACAAGTTCTTGGGGCAAACACTTTTTCAGTAAAGCCATGACCATCCATGCAGTGCTTTTTCATCATGGACAATGGGAAATCTACGCTTCCAAGGTGAAAATACTTCTGGTTTAAGGAAAAATTCAAAGTTGGTTCCTAGATGATCTCAGCTAAAACATATCTGGCTTCAAATTAATTAACTAGGAATTCTTCCTTAAACCAGTGTGACCATTAATTGACAACAAGCTTCTTGCAGCAGCTTATGTGGCAGAAAAATTTCAATTCGCAACAGCATTTCCAGGCTTTGTAACAAGAAGAATGGTGTTTTGTAACAGCCATTCTAGTTTTTGTTGAAAAAAAAAAAAATGTTTGCCTCTTGCAGGCCCTCAAAGGAACCCTCCAATCAATGGCATCTGTAGAAAGGAACCTTCCAGCAACTGAAGCACAAAAGAATTCCCCTCTCCATGCCAGTAGGTGACAAGGGGCATTGTGTTGACCATGCACATTCCCCATTCAAGAGCTAAGGTAAACGTGAGTCCCATGGCAAGAGGCAAAAAGCTTTGCAAATTCTAGAGAAGCATGTTTAACTTCCAGAACAGAAAATAAAAACAGGTGGTTGACAATGACGTATAATCTTCTAGCCTGCCGAGAAATTCACTTGGTACATTTTCGGTTTCCATAGCACTGTTTCTACATTTCCAGACTGGTCCAATTATCTTTCTTTTTTTGTGTTCCCATGATAAACGTAATGGGGTACATTGGTAGTAGAATTTTCTAAATATGGGAAAACCGCCTAATGTAAACAAATGAGCAGAAAGTGGGCATAGAAACAGTGCAAATGAAGCCTAAGAATTAAGACTTCATATCACAGGCAAAAAGTAAAATGCAACAATCTCCAGAAAATAAACAAGTCATTTCTAAATCACTTAAAGTCCGAAAGACATTAATGGGGATCACTACTTTAAATTTCTAGTGCAAAATCGTAAGTAGAAGGAGAGTCAGGGCCATTAAGACTTCATATCACAGGCAAAACGTAAAATGCAACAATCTCCAGAAAATAAACACATGAAATAAGCTAAGCCTGAGAAAACCATGATTTTATACTTTTATGAAGAAACTATAAAAAAAAAAGAAACTAGTAGCAGAAAATTAATTATTAAATGCAATTTATGGTGCTAATTTACTAGCATTAACTAAATATTTTGAGCCATTCAGGCTTATTTTAGACAACATTATAATTTCAAATAATGATAATTGACGATGAGAAAAGGAAAAGAATGGTATCTGCCACACTCTTGGTGAACACCTCAACCATAGTGCAAGGGAAAAGATGGAGGGAGCAAAAAGGCGGTAGAGAGAGAGAGGTGCCAGAGTCTACCGTTCTTTACAGAGCACAGACATCACACAGCACATGGTACTTTTACTTTTCACCTTAACAGAAATTAAATTCTGCACCTGTAGCACTCATCAGGTTGTGGTGCTAAGGCATTGTACACCTTTGTTTCAAAACTTAGGCTGATATTTATGGCTGCATTCATTACCACAGCCTCGGAAAGCTAAATGTACACAGTGCTTCACCTGGAGTAGAAATTTTATAAGTTCAATATTTTTAGTGCAAACTGAATTAAAGGTTACTTGATAATTTCGTGTGCTACCATGAATTTAAAGCAGTTACTCTTGCCATCCAACTGCCATCCAAAACAGTAAAACATAGTGCAGGTAAGCTGTTTGCTTACTTAGAGCTGCACCATTTGGGACAGATATAACATAGAAGAAAAACCAGTGCAGGTCGCTGAAACTGCCTGAGAGTGAGACAACCAACACTTGTGTAAAAGTAAATCAGCTTTTTAGTTTTCATATTTTAACTTTTTTCTTTCGTGAGACCTCCTCACAAGCTTAGTTGGCCTGTAGCCACAACAAGTACCACTTCAGATTTAAGCTTGGCTTAGATGTAGCATGGTTAGTAAGCTTTCTGTAATTGTTTTGCACAAACAGTCAAGTGACCACTATATGGCAAAAGGCTTATATGCAGCTACAGAGTAGTCAAAGCTAACCTGCATACAGCCTTGTCACAGAATGCATCAAAAATTCTCTTCTCAATCATCTCACTCCCACCAGTAATAAGCAATACTGATAAATATATGGACACTTGAATAATCTCTCAAAGCCTTAAGAGGACATGAGAAACATAGCATTGAAAAATATACCTGTGCAGTAATGAAATTACATGGTTCACATAAACCTCACACTGAGACCACTTTGAAAACAAGGAGTAATTAATACTGAAATATCACAAGGAGCTCTGCTTGTGTCAAAACTTATCATCTGTTTTGAACATTACATTGCGTCTGCTATGCATAAGAACAGTAATAAACCCACGGCCTCAATTCTTCATTTGGTAACTGTTCCTCACGAATAATTTCGTTATTCACATCGATCAAAAAATTAAATTTCACATCTTCAGTCCCTTTAAATACCTGTGTTAAGGAGCATGTGCACATGTGCTGGGCTTAAACTTCACCACTGCCTTGCTCATGCACTCGCTAGGAGAATAAACTGGCTTCCCAGGCAGCACCAGCCATCGGCCCGATAATGGAGATTGATTGGGGATTACTGGCCCACAAGTGACCCAATGGTACCAATGAGCTACCAGTAATGCGCAGCCACACTATAACATAACCATTATTGGCCCAGTTAACTTCACCCATATCCATTATTGGCATTCAACCGGCTAACAGCAGTCAATAATGTCCATGACTATTGAACAGCTAGCCATTATTGTATACAGAATAAGGCAACCTGGCCATTATTGGCCAACCAGCTGCAATGGTTTCCCAATATCTTCCACACCATAGTACAACCTGGTAAATATTGTCCGGTCAATAACAATGGCTTCTCAATATTTAATATATCAAAGCATACAGTGGTCAATAATGTCCAACCAACTTTGGCGGCTTCCTAACATTGTAATATCTTGGGTTCTACTGGTCAATATTGTCTAATGAGCCTTGATGGCTGGCCAGCATTACACATATCATGGCATAGGTTGGGCAATAATGATCTGCCAATATGGCTGTCTTGTCAACATTCAATATATATTGGCATCTATTGGTCAATATTGTTCTGACACAATGTATACAGATCGGCTTATAGTGGTCAATATTGTTTGATGGGCTGTGATGGCTAGCCAGCATTGCACATATCATAGCATAGTTTGTTAATATTGTCCGGCTATTATGGTTGTCTTGTCAACATTGAATATATCTTGGCATACATTGGTCAATATTGCCCCACCAGCTTTGGTGGCATCTTAACATTGTATATATCTTGGTTTATAGTGGTCAATATTGTCTAATGAGCTTTGATGGCTGGCCAGCATTGCACATGTAATGGCATAAATTGGTTAATATTGTCCGACCATTATGGTTGTCTTGTCAGCAATAAATAAATCTTGACATATATTGGTCAATAGTGACCCGCCTGTCATGGCAGCCTGCCAACAAAGTATACATATTGCATTATATTGTTCGATGGACTGTGATGGCTAGCCAGCATTGCACCCTAATGGCATAGGTTGGGCAATAGTGTTCTGCCAATATGGACTGAAATGGACTGCTATATGGACTGCAATATGGACTGCTTCCGTGGGCTGAAAGACAATTATATTGTGCTTCTTTCTAAGGACTGCACCTCGTCCCAAGTTTGTAGATATAGTTTCAATGTTGACCCTTGCTTTCTTTCTATTCTTTCTTTACTGCCAATTTAGTTCTTCAGATCTTAGCTCGTCAAGTATTTTGTATTTCTTGCTGCTTTCATATGCCCACGCTTAGTTCTATGCAGATTTTTTCTTGCTCTAAATGTCGATCTGATTTGAAAAAAAAAAAAAAGAAATTAACATGGGAATTTTAACCTTGAAGTACCCGTAGTTATGGTCGTTTTCGCTTTTCTTTTCCTTAATAGGAATACAGCAAGTATACGGGCTGCTGCATCGCTCAGTTGCGTGTGATGAAGTTTCAAGAGCACTCCGTCATGAACCTGTGTACCATCTTTAGTAAAAAAATATGTCCATTTGTTCGAACCGAGAAAGATTCCGTGAAAACTGAAGATTGTTTTATGTATGTGATTATTATTGAAACACATAGGTAAAATGCATTTTGCATTAACAAAAAAAATGTAGCGAAATTGTCATGCCACTGAAAGCGTTACCGAGCCACCAGTCGAGGCGACCAAAGAGCTTCTCGTTGTTTTAGCGAAGCCGAGGGCGAAACTCTGCGCATTCCCCCTCACAAGCTTGGCGCAAAGAACATATTGTTACGGACGACAAGGAAGAAGAAGCGGGCAGTGCCGCGGGCAGGAGCGCTCGCGCTAGGCCCGCGAACATTCATTAAACGTCATCTACCATCGTCATCGGTCATGTTCTGTCTCCTGTCTTCATCGGCTTGCCGCTTCGTAACATTTGGTGGAGGTGCGGGGTACGGCATCCCCATCCTCGCCTTGGAGCATCGACGCCGTCTTCAAGCCGGGACCATCACCGAGGGCCCAGGGACATCGCCGAGCAGCTTCGCCCCAGCCCTTCAAGCCCAGACCTGAACAACTACCACCGCCCAGCCCCCAGCCCGGACCTGAAGACAAGGAGAACAGACATACCAATCAGAACCGAGATGAAGGACCCGAAAGACCCGAATGACCCGAAGGAACCGATGGACACGAACTCGCAACCCCCGCCCAAGCCGCCCGATGTGACCTCGAGCCATTGGTCCCATGGACTCTGGTGACAGATGGTTGACAGCTCCAAGGGAGGCAGATCACCCACGCATCAGACATCGTACCGGCAAGCCGTTCTATTCTTCCTTCTTCCTCTTCTTCTTCAAGCATCCAGGCACGCCCATCATCATGCCATAAAATCATTAACATCGCTAAACTTCCTCGTCCAAGATCGGGACGATCGCTCGGTAGCCCCGGGCCATGTTACGGATGACAAGGAAGAAGAAGCGGGCAGTGGCGCGGGCAGGAGCGCTCGCGCTAGGCCCGCGAACATTCATTAAACGTCACCTACCATCGTCATCGGTCATGTTCTGTCTCCTGTCTTCATCGGCTTGCCGCTTCGTAACAATATGGTTTCCAGTCTCTCGTCCTTTCGTCGCCTCTCCACCCGAGGGCCTTGACTAAAGCAATTTTCCAAATCGCTTTCAACTTCCCGTCTTATAGCCTATTCTCCCCGTGAAGCAGTCATCGCGGAAGGGCAGCGACCTTCACCGCCCTCTCTTTCCTCCCGGCTAGGCATGTGTTGCTCACAATGCCCCCCACTCTACTTCCCCGCACTCTTCCCTTCCTTCCTGCCAACTTTCCTGGCCGGCAGCCTTCTGGGCTCACGCGGTCCTATGGGACCTCTTTCATTTCTCTCACCCCCTTTTGAGCTTTATGCCTGCTCTTTTGACAGACCTCAAGCAAAAAAAAAAAGAGACAGAGAGAGAAAACACAACGACCCTTCTGCCCCCTTCCAACAGTGCCTCGAAACTCGACACAAGCGGCTGATTCAGAGGCGTCCGGCTGGCCTTATAATCCCCACCCACTCGAGCTGCTCGAGCTTCCGCAGCTTTGGACAGCAGAACCAAAAAACCAAGCCTTGTGAAAGTTCTGATTCGTTTTAATGACCATGCCTGAAAGAGGATATCTGTGAGTACCACCAGCATTTTAAGCTGTTTGCTCATAACTGAGCTTTCCGAGATTATTTCTTGCTTTGTCTCGTTGTAAGATCGCTACTTTTTCTCACCAGTTGTAATAAAGCATCAGATCACTGGGATGTACTTTGCGTGGCAACATTCATTTTGGATTGTTACAACTGAGGTCTGCAAATCTGCGCTAGCCGTATGGTAAGATACCTTTTTTTTTTTGCATGATTTGGTGTGGTATGTTGTCAGCCTTGATCATCATGTCAATAACCGATGTGCTTGCAAGAACGGAAAGCCATTTATTTCGACCGCACCACGCCAGTCAGTTCTGAACTGTATTTTCAGTGCACTATTTTGTATGCATAAACTCTGGTCACAATGACAAAATTTACGGCGCAGAGGTGACCAATTTGTATTGCAAAAGAAAAACGTGGCCCTGTAAAACATGATGCGTGTTTTGTGTAATTTTCAGGTTACAACTTTATCGCGCATGTGTTGTGTGTCTGAAGTGATCAGTTTCTTTTACATACTATATTCAAAACTCAGAGTTAAGTTGAGCTTTCTGGGACATAATTTTTAGTTGCGAGCGAATATTTAATATTGTAATTTGCCGTTATGAATGCGCGTTTCGAATGGTCTAAAGGACGCGTAGCTTATTCACATGTTTGATCTTTCTCCTGCGCTAATACCGAGTAGTAGAAGTGTCATAAAACAGCCAACGGGTGCAGTTTTACTATCAATTGTAGAAAATTAAAAGCGTCCGGAAAGAAGATCTGCCAACGCACTTATTCTTACTGCTAAATTTGATTTGCGGAAATAATAAAAAAAAGCTTTTTGCTCAGAAATGCATTTATCCACAATTATAGCTTGTTATATCGTGCAGAGATAAGGGACATGCCTGAAACATGACACTATCTTTTACGTGCAAGAGCTTCCACTGTCCGCGCGAAGAACTCTATGAAAAAAAAAAAAATTCTGAAAAGGGAATTCTTATTTACAGTTGCTACCATAGTTCTTATATTTTACCACACGTACAAACTTGTTCCCACAACAAACGTGATGCTAAGCTACGGATTTCTTAATTTTTTCAATTTGAGTGTATCATACAAACCCCAAAGCATCTGTGTCGGATGTTGTTTTGGCTGCAGCTTTGACAACTTTTACAATGTTTTGCTTGCAGTAATAATGCGGTGTACGTTAATTTTAGCAGCCGCGGTCGGAGTGAGACTGCCAATTTTTACGTCTCTTTTTTCTTTTGTAGTTTCTTTTTAGTTCTTGTGGCAATCTATCCCAACAAAAACTATTAAAAGGAAAGCTATTGATTTGAAGCATACAGTTATGACGACGTCTTTCTTCTACAGGTATTCGATCACAAAGGCACTACAAGTAGAAGGGGGCAAGCACTGACTGCCGTTTAATGAGTAGATAACAGCAAATATAATTTTGTTTTATGTTTCCAGCGTCAACAACACATTCACATGGGAAGCCGTGCACTGCCAGATGTCGCAACCAATGTAACCAAGTTAATATGGCCGGCCTCACCGAGCATGCAGCTTATTTCAACCTGAGTAAGCCAGACAAGAATGTTGCCTGAGGGCCAACAGGTGGTGCTTTATTTTGCATTTTTACTCCACGGTCTAGCTGTACTTCCACTTTCTAAAGCTTTCTGTCTTAATGGGATTTATGAATGTTGCTTTTATTTCCAGGTGCCATCTGCAAAAAGAAATACATTGTTATGCACGCTGCTCAAGTCCATATCTTTAAAGGCTGCTGGGAGCTGCTGCCCCTACAACAGACCACAAAAGAAGCTGCGATCAACTCAGCGCCTTCCTCCAACCTGGGACCTGAGAACACCGTGCCAAGGGACGCAAAAACAGGAGGAGCACTGAAGTCTAAGAGTTCTGCCTAAATTTTTCCACGCCCTGTAACACATGCACACTTAATAAATCACCATGCAATGAACCTTTCAGCTGTATTGTTTTCTGTGCATGGATATTCTCAGCATGCTTTATTTAAATATAAAGCTACATGAAAAATATCTGCACTGCATAGGTATGGGATGGCTTTGTTGTTGCTTATTAGCCATAGCCGTAGTACTGATTATTGAAACAGTCAGCACTATAATGTGCCGGATTGCCAACTGCTCTGGTTGGATGCCAATAATGCAAAACCAGTGGGCAAGATTGAATTGGAAATATTGGGTAGCCAATAAATCTGGCTGGATGCCAGTTGTGAATATCCAGTGAATAAGCATGGATACAAGATATTGGTTGGCCAGTGAGCTTCGCGGGATGGCCGTGATATAACAACCAGTGAGTGAGCTTGGGTGGAAGATATTGAGTAGCCATTGAGTGCCATTGAATGCCAGTAAACAAGGTAGTATTCCAATACTGGTTTTAATAGAAGAGCCAATCAAATTGGTTGGCATATATCTTGGATCTTTGTGCACCCCTATCAGATGCCAATATTGACCAATATTGTGCCCAATATATCCCAATATTGGACCAGTGGCGGTCCATTGATGGCGTGCTGCTCGGGAT
The DNA here is from genome assembly GCA_023969395.1 of Amblyomma maculatum. Taxonomy (NCBI): domain Eukaryota; kingdom Metazoa; phylum Arthropoda; class Arachnida; order Ixodida; family Ixodidae; genus Amblyomma; species Amblyomma maculatum. Next base: position 121,492 of record JAJIZL010023304.1, read on the forward strand.
TTTATTGACCTCCCAGTCAACATGCAGTAAATGCTGCTTAGCAACCTTGTAAGCATTGTGGGGAATTGTGGGGAAAAGGCCAAATAAATTTAAAAGCCTACTTGACATAAATCTGTTCTCTTCTGATTACCAATCTACCCTCCATAATATTCAATCACCGATGAGAATTGAACAAAAAATAAACAGATCCAAACATGCAAACAGCTCAAGCGTACAGTAACATTCGAGGCTTAGGCTAGAATTTCAGCTACTCCTTAAAACTCTGCCTTTCATTCCCCATTACGCAATATGAGCAAGAGCATTAGCCCTGACAGCGTCTGCAAAAGTTGCTGCTGCTTGCATGGGTGCAAACATTCTGGAATAGCTCCATGCAAAAGTTATGCAACAGTGCATGAAGGCACATCTAAAAAACAATCAGTGCACTGTACCACATTGGCACAAGTAGGCCAGCATCAGTCTGGGAAACACTTAGCAAAATGCTCAATTTATGCATGAGATAGTGATGGAATCAGTTGGAGTAATGGGGTGGCAATGGCAACAGATCAGAAAAAAAAAAGAAAACAACGCTTTTACTCAGCACACCACAAATACGGCTCCCTACTAAAAATGAAATAAAATAAAAAGATGCAACAATATGTGACAAACATAGCCTTGGCACAGACAAGCAGATAAAGCAAACATCCAGTCAGCTGTTTCAGAAAAAGCAAAAAAGAAAGAAAGCCTTCCTATCAACCACAATGAACAGTACTGAGACTCGCCAGTGAATGGAGTGCCTGAGTACTGTACACATGAAGCGTAGTGCTGGCACTGCTTTCTTATTAACGCCCACCATATTTTCTGTCGACAGTTCCTCGACTCTGCGTTCTACTCAGACACAAGACCAGGCAGCTGTGTAAGGCAACATCTTTTTTATGCACGTATGCTGCTACGCACAATTCCTGCAAGCTCAGATTAAAGAAATAGTTCTCGCTCTGTAAAGTAGCACTGTAGTTTTCCATACTGCAGCAGCACTGTAAATTGTATGCCGACAAGTTTTAAGACCCATGAAAGCACAAAAAAAAAAAGGGCTGAACATTTGTAATTTGAAAATCCTTGACCAAACTTTTTCTGTTCCCTCAAACTCTGCAATACTAAATTTACAAGTTTTAGAGCTCATGAAATAAAGTAAATGAAGGTGTTAACAGCGTAGCAAGTAGATTTCAGACAATACAAGTGCTTACAACCCTGCCTTTTAATACAGCATGCAGCATATCCCCTGTCAAAAGCACACAGCCCAAAAGGTTAGCTCGGAAGCTGTTTTACAGGGATCCCTTACGCATCGGTAGTTCGATATTTGGGAAGACTGAGAGCATGAGGCCTTTCCGATGTCAAAGATTATGATCGCTGAGTAAGAAAAACAACGCACTCTGCAGGACTCGGAAGCAAACCCCTGGGGCTGCGTACATTTTACAGGGGTTGCACTTGGCATGGCATGGTATAGTATGTTAAGATAGTATGTCAAGTGGGGTTTAATGCTTAGATACTGCAAGTGGGCTATGAGAGACACTGTAGTGGAGGACTCCGGAGCAATTTTGCTATCTGAGGCTCTTCAACATGCACTTCAGCATGTATGACTCAAATGCCGTGCTTTCCACAGAACAATTTCAGGTTGCGAGAACTACAGAACTAATCACTGTTTGGAAGAAAAACTCGTCAAATGAAAAAGGTTGCATAAGGAGGTGACACTCCAAAGCATAAGTCTATGAAATGCTCATCGTGTTTCGAACAGCCTTGCAACAACATTTTATGTGAATGAAATTCAAGTAGGAACAGAAGAAAAACTATTTCAGCAAGAAATATCTTGTTTCTGTTATATATATGCCTATTCTGGTGCACATAAATCAATAGGCAAGTCATTTATAGAATAATAATAATAATAATAATTGGTTCACAGGAAAGGAAAGGCGCAGTATCTGTCGCACTTGTTCTGTGGAGACCTGAACCACGCTGTAAGGGAAGGGAGGAAGGTGGAAGTGAAAGTGGAAAGAGAGAGTTATAGAAAGTGCCCATAAAGACTTTTTGAGCAATTTGATGCCTTGGGGCCAGTTATGTCATAAGCCCTGTATACATAGACTCGACAGCACCAGGTCGAGTCAGCGGCGAGTTAGTGAGGTAGGTTACCTTTACTTGACCCACTTAGTGTCTACATAAACTCTCTTCTAGCGAGTGAGAATAGCAGCGACGCCCAGTGTTGAGATTTGAAGTTATTGTGCGAGCTTCCTGCTCGTGTTTGATTTCGTTGTCTTTTTTACTATAGAAAGCTGCGATTATTATTTTTTATTGTTGATGAGCGCTACAAAGCATTCAACTTCACTGACGCTCTTAGCTGTGCCGGAAGCTTTTTGATCCCAGAGTTCCCCATAACTCGACTCCCTGACTCAACAGCGTCTACATGCTTTTAGACAAGCGGGTGAAGCAAATTAACCTAACCCCTGCCAGCGAGTTAACTCCACCCAATTGCATATACATGAACCAGATAACTGTATTTTTACTCGACAGGCTTACTCAACCCAACTCTTTTGAGTTCATGTATATAGGGCCTTAGTGTCGGAAACATATAAAAGACCATGGCGACACAATCATTTGGCCACCTACTGTTGGAAATAATATGAGGTGCAACTTAACAGTGGAAAAATGCAAAAGCATCCATGTATTGGGATTCCTGCACATGGAAAAGCTTAAATGGTCAAGACTGGACTTTACCCAAAGTCCTATACTACGGCATTCTCCATACACAACTGCCACTACTTGGTCAGGTATTTTGGGAGCTTATCTGAATTACTTGGGTGCCATCATGAATGCTTGCTCTCAATAGAATACAATTAAATGTGGCTTTCACGTACAAATACTTGCATTTAATTGGACAGGCAGACTTCGTGAAATGTTCCATTTGTGGCATAATGGAGATTGTGGAGCACGCATTAGTGATGTGCCCAGTGAAAGCGTATCAAAGAATAATGCTTGCCACTTCCTTTAGCGTTTTGACAAAAGGCCTCTCTAAGAGGATTTACTACCAAACGCTTCGCCAGAGTAATGGAAAGCTGTACAGACAATGCAGGCTCTTTGCCGCTTCTTGAGCAACATGGGACTAGACTCGCGCTTGAACAGTTACCATTCCTGTACATACTTGCAAACCTCTACAGAACATACTGTCACCCATCACGATCGTCTTTCTTCTCCTCTGCACTTTCTTCAGCGCAGAGTAGCAAGCCAGATATTTAACTTTCCAGCCGACTTCTTTGCCTTTCCAATCAATAAACTCATCTATCTATCTACCTAGGGTAAATTTCTTTGCAACTGTAGAAGAGCGTCAAAAAGGCCACCTGTTACTGTTCAATGCATAGCCACTTATCCAGCAGTGTCCATTTGAAGATGTATTTATTCCCATTCATAAAATTTTGCACGGAAAAAAAAAATGAACAAACTGTATTTAGACTGGAGCTTGTTTTTCATAAAGAAATGAAAGCTGTAAATAAATGGACCCAGCATGTTAACAGTCCCAGACCCTGTTCTACTTTTCCCATGGCCTAGTAAATCTGTAACTAATAAAAGAAATGCAACCTCAATATTCTCCAACAATCAACTGTGATATATGTTCGGTTTGGTTCATGGGGAACGTCCCAAAGCGACTTAGGCTATGAGACACCACAGTAGAAGGCTCCGGAAATTTCGACCACCTAAGGTTCTTTAATTTGCACTGACATTGCGCAGTACACGGGCGCTTTGCTTTTCAACTCTGTCGTAAACTGGCCGGGATTCGACCCTGCATCCTTGGGCACAATCAACTGTGATATGTGTGAGTTAACGTGCAAGTTTTTATGCTGAAACTGCAGCACAGATCTCATCTGCAAAAAATATTTTTTGTGGGTCAAACACATCAAGGAAGCCAACAGTCACTGCAAGTTATTTTCAATGACTGTTAGCTTTCTTAAATGGCACTCTGAACAGCCCCTTGTTTCCCTACCCTTGTCTTATGTGGGTCATGTTACCCTGATTGGTGAATTATAAGGTCACACATTGAAAAGGCAAATGCAATGTGAAAATCATTGATGCATCTCGAATTAATTTGCCATGAACAAAATGAGCATAGGATTTTGCACTTAGTTCTGTAAAGCAAGCGGTGAGTAAATACATGCAAAACAAGGAAAGGTACAGCTAGGATATGATATATCTGATTTTTTTTCATGTTCTTAACAAGTTCGAAAATATTGAGTAGCTTTCTAGCCCAACTTAACGACACACAAATGACGCCCACACAAAAAAAAAAAAATGCAACTGTCCAGAGCTAATTCTCAAAATCTAAAGCATTACCTTAAGTTTCAAGTAACAATAAAAGTGATCTGGATTGATGAGTCCAAGCAACACCACTGAATAACAGCAGTGCCAAAAGCACAGCGGATCGTAATGTTCCTTTCTGTGGGACTCTAATGCGTCTCTCATTGTCAACAAAGTTTTCTCGTTACATTATAGTCCTTGTGCGCTATTAGCTGCCAGCTAAACGTCTGAAGGACCCGACTGAGATAAGGCAGCCTCATAGTGCGAATCTCGGCGGTTTGTTGCCCCGCGCTTACAACGTGACCCAACTGTTCCATTTACTACACAACGTGGCTCTGTTTATTCAGGGGAGAACACGCTGACTGTCATAGAAATATCAGAGCCCCATCCTTTACCTGAAAAATGTTTCTTAAATACACTTTACGGAATTCCAGCTAGCAAACAATATGTCAACAGCGATGTGACATCCAGAAAAACAAACGAAAGCAAGTTCCCTCGAACAAATTACAATCACGATGACACACGTACAATACTTGGTATGCCCAATACCAGACACTCGATGCACATTCTTCCCAAATTACGATCTCTGCGTGGTTGGATGCTAACACATCACGTTGTCAAACTTGCTGAACGTGACACCTACGCCCGCAACGCCAAAGCATAGGATAGCTTTGGCCTTCTTCGTAAAACAATCGAAAAACCACAATCATCATGCTAGTAGAACAGCTCGACTTCTCCTTCCGATCCAAATGCTTTAGCAGGGGACATTCACGCGAACTGTCAGGTTTAGTCTTCAAAAATACGTAAAACAAACAGTACTATACAGTACGAAGAACCTCACCTAATTACATGAAACAAGTAAAGGTCATTCCTCATGCGGGCTTTGCAACCTCGAACGGAACACAGGTATTCAGGTATGCGGCTCCTCAACGTTGTGCGCAAACACCTGCACGTAATAACCTCGATCAGCACAGCGTAAGCAGCTCAAGTCCGTAGTAGAAGAGCAAGGAGGGCACTGGTACCAGTTGCAGCTAGCAGCCAATAGCAGCCGTAGCGCCGTAGGACCGTAATAAGCACAGTACGGACGGCTTTTAAGCCGTTACGCCATGAATACTAAGCACGCAAAGACTGATGACCTCACTAAAAAATGCCACTAAATGACTAAATTAAATCACCAATCAGACCAAATATCCAAATACTATTTGTGCTATTCGTACTAGATTGGTAGTATCAAAAAACATTTTATAATAAATACATTGCATATAATGTCGCTAAAAATGTTGCCTAGAGTGTGTATGTAGATCTGGAAGGGGATTTTATTCGCATGCGTTTATAAGTTTTTTTACCTTTCTTTCTTACGCAGCCGAATATAAACAACTTGCAAGCAACAATGAAAGTCAGGGGGGAGAAAAAAAGAAGAAAAAAGAGCAGTCGGCATTTTTGCCGTGGTGGTAGCGTGTTAGCTTCGGGTCGGTAGCACGCGCTGCTAATCCGAGACTAGATACAGAAATGTGGTCAGACACTTTACTTATACTTGTAATTTCTATCTTCACTGCCTTGCTGAGTGAAGGTATGCACATTTTAAGGTAGTAAGTTTCTGACAACTAGCCGTAAGCGTTTTATGAAGGCTATCTTGGTATACACCTTGTGACTGTGCAATGTTTGCCCTTCAGTATGTTCCAAGCCGGTTTCTTGTCATTCATTTGTCAGGTTTGACTTGGCTGATGGTATACAGAACCGAGAAATACCAGAAACTCAAGGCAGAAGTTGAGAAGCAGAGCAAGAGGCGTAAGTGCGCCGGATGTTGGTGTGTGCGTTTGCTATGCAGTAGTTACATCTTGGTAATTATATCCAACAGTGGAAAAGAAGAAAGAGGCACACGGTGAGACAGCTGCCCGACAGCAGAAAAAGAAAATAGGTAATTAGCTTCTGCTTTCTGTCGATTTCTATCGACGCTGCCTTGGAATACTTTCATTGCACTTCGTTCGTACTTTCAGAACGGGAGGAAGAAAAGCTGAAAAACAACAACAGGGACTTGTCACTTGTAAGTGTGCAATCATTTCCTACACTTTTGAATTGAACTTTTTGCTGTGCACTCAACTTCGTCGGTTTTTTATTTTTATTCACAGGTAAAAATGAAATCAATGTTTGCAATAGGCTTTGCCTTTACGGCGCTTCTCAGCATGTTCAATTCAATGTGAGTGCGTTTTCATTTTATATTGTGCGTTGTACGGCACGCCTTACCCTTGTGTACTGCGCTAGAGCGTCACTGCATAAAAATCTACACCTCATTCCAGCTTCTACTAGAGTGTTCAGACAACGCTTGCGTGGAAATAGAGCTGCATAGACCTGTTGTCAAGGTGGCCACAAGCACCTTGCCTGGAACTGTGCTTGCTTCTAATTTCAGTTTTCGATGCATGGTGCATACTGCTCGAGCACTCTACACAAGGATGAGGCAGGCATCATGTTCTGAGCCCCAGATCAGCCTCTGCTAGCTGTTGTATGGGTGGTGCTGCCTAAATTAGTTTCACACCCAAACCTCCCAACCCATTTCTGTACACAGCAGATTTTAATGCGACAGCATTAAAGGCCTCATTCTCCAGAAAATTCAGTGTCGACGTTTCGAATTTGCAGGAGCTGCCTACTTCAGCATCTTTTTTGAGATGGGAGGGCTAGATGGGTATCGAACTCGGGACCCTTGGATCCCGAATCAAACATGCTACCCCTAAACCATGCAGGCACATTCATACGGTTTGGTTGAGCGGAGCTTTATATTGATGCCTGGTAGTATTTGACATAATGTGATAGCTTATGACTATGCTAAAGAGTACTCGTGAGATAATAAAGGCACAAGCAAAGGAATTAGGGAACAAGCGACTTGTAGAGGGCATGAGAACAAAGGTCAGCAAAGGGAGCTGCAGATGGGTTCCATTAATGCTGTCACATCATTCCAGGTGCCGAGCTTGCACTATCGGCCTCACAAAAGCATAAATTGCTCATCATGTGTGATGAAAAACAAGAAAACACCATCTGGATGGCCACAACTCCGCCGAAAAAGGAAGCTCTTTCAGCTAGCAAAAAACGTGCTAACCGACTGCATAGTTGTCAAAATAGCTTGTTCATCTTGTGGAGCTGCAGGGGCACTACTGGAGCACTCGGACCGCGCAGCAAGGGAGTGTGCTGTAGTGGTGCCCCTGCGTTTCACAGTTTGCTACCTGGGAAGAGCATTGTGCCACTGTCGCACAACCGAACTTAAGCTTGAGCTCCCTACTGTGCACAAGGCATTTTCCTTGAAACATTTCCTATGTGTTTCACAAGCTGTTTGCAGCACTACAAAAGGTAACGGCAGCTTGGTACAGTCAGAGCCATGTGCACAACATTGTGTTCTTACCCATCGGGGTCGTCAGGTGCATAGGAACACAATCATGTAATGCGCCATCCTGGTTGGCCCAGGCTTGTGAAGCAGCTTGTGAAACAGTATAGGTAGCAGGTGCAGGAAATGCTCAGGGTAATATTATGAGAGATTTTCACCATAATATTCTGCAATTACGAATTATACAGGCTTGTTATTCTTGGCATATACCAAGTTGTGTCTGTTCCCATAGCAGATATTGTTGTTTCTCTGTTCCAGCTTTGATGGCCGAGTGGTTGCCAAATTGCCATTTGTTCCAATTTCCTGGATTCAGAGCTTGTCACACAGAAACCTCCCCGGGGAAGACTACACTGACTGTTCTTTTATCTTCCTTTACATTCTCTGCACAATGTCCATTAGACAGGTAAGCATTGGCCTATAATACCATGGCTGCTCTTTTGTACAAGTTCCTAAAATTTCAAAACACTTGCTGCTGCTTAAAAGATATTTGCATGGACTGGGCAGCTTCAGTTATTTGCATTTAGCTTGCCTTAATCTTTTATAATCTTTGCTCCAAGCACTTGAGGTTGGCAGCTAAATACATTATTGCATAATGATGAGGCCCGTAGTCTCAATTTTTACAAAATTGCATATTTAGCATGACTTGAGAAATTTTGTGTTAGCAGCCACATTCTTTTTGTGCGTGATGTTGTGTTTGTTGATATCATTAGGGATGATGGGAATTAGAATGATTTGATGGTCTGAATTTGCTTGACAGGTTGAACCTAGTAACAAACGAAGTTCTGCCAATGCATCAACGTGCTTGCTGAGGCAAAGTGGCACATAAAAAACTAACTCTGGTAGTAATGAGGTCACACACTGGTTCGGGAAGGCTCACAAAACTGTGCCTGTCGAAAGCACTGCTACTGTATTTGCCTGTGTATAGTGCATTTTTTTTTCTTGGATCGTCTACATAGAAAGCACCTAAACCTATGTTTGAGACCAACATAATTTTTTTTTTTTTTCACTATTTTTGGAGGTACTTGCACTAAGCTCGCCCACCAGGCTTGTCTCTTGCAATGAAGAGCCAGCTTCTCAACAGCCTTCGGCAATGCTTCGCTGCCTTGGGACATTGAGGTCAATTATGCAGCACGCACTTGTAAGGGAGAGTTGTTGCAAACATGCGAAGATATTGGGAGCTATTGAGAAAAAAAATGGAAGAGAGTGTATGTTGTTAGGAGCCTACAAAAGGAAAAAAGGGAGGGTGAACGGGCACATAATTGTGCTGTGCAGAATACAAAGCATCGAGGCAGGAAAACAGCCACACGGCAGTCACTGCTGCAAGAAAGTCTTCTGTGGAATACTGGAGATTTGGTTCTCTGTGAAATTCAATTTTTCTGCTGCAAGAAACTAGGGGCCTTATATTTTTAACAGCTGTGAAATTTTTTTTACTCCGGAGGCCTCTCATCACAAAATTTAAGCAAAAAAAAAAAAAAAAAGCTGTCAAGTCCATGCTATGCCTAGATTATTCCACTGCAGGAATGCATGCGTATTGACCCATGTTCTGTCGCCATATGCAAAGTACAGCTTTTTGAAGAAACAGGTTTAATCACGCGTGTGCTTTGTGCTGTCATGTAAAACAGCGAATAACGGCATGTGGTAACTGAAGTGACTTGCATAATTAATGCTGGTTACATCGACGTGTCGTGCAAAAATATAATCGATGCAAGATGCACTTCTGGTAGTGGCTTAAAGGGACACTAAGGACACCCAAAGATGATACGAAAATCTAATAAACTACATTTGGTGACATTGTCACCGCATATCCGACAGCAAAAAATTGAATAATTGCCGAGATATTGCGATAAGAAGTTGAGGTTTTTTCTTGTTCCCGCTGGTCGAATTCAAACTGTTTCCTCCGACTACGTAGTTGGGGTAGAGTGACACACACTATGACGCAAGCGGAGACTCCGTGATTGCTAGCGAGCCGGCGCGGCCTGTGCCGTCACGTCCCTCGAGGGCCAACATGGCAACAGCGTACTCGCAATCGACCATCGGCTCACAATAAGCGACGGCCACAGCTGGAATAAATAAAACGATGAAGCGAGTAATTTAATGAGCGATGGGCCCATAAAGGAAGAAAAACAACATAGAGCGCTTGTAATGCACAATACTTTACATTTTCCTCGAGCCTTTGCGCTCCTTCTTGCACTGCGTATAAACACTCCGAGCCCTCGGTCATTGCAACGCTTCCTGAAATGTTTACATACAAATAAGGTTTAGTTATCGGCAAAATAGTGTCCTCGCTGCTGCGCTTGCCACTTTTGAAGCTTTGTCGCACTTTTTTCCTTGAAGGTTTGTGCTACAGCTCAGTGTTCAGCGAAAATTACATCCACGGTAGTAGAGCATGACCGAACAGCCGGCGCCCCTAAATTTGCCAGTGCTGTGAAATGCCACATGTTAAAATGGTTCCAGTGCACAATGTAGTGCGCATAGGCATCCAGAACATTAGTTGAAAGTCGTGAGAGCAGGCAGCAGGCTTCGATGGTCAAGAAGTAATTTTTAAACCGGCAGCAATGGCCTGTACACCTCGAAATACGTTTCCTTATAAATGTGGCCATGACATAATATGCAGAAATATTGCTCAGCTCCCTGAGGCGCAGCGTAGCCGAGTGGTTAGCGCCGAACGTTACGGAGCAAGCAGTGGCGGGCTTGAATCCCGCTGGTGGTGGTGGTTTTTTTTTTTTTTTCTACAAATCGATTTTTTTTTTACATTTTTTTAATGTATTTGTGGTGCTTCGTTATTTTTAGTTTTTACTTTTTACCTGAGGCCTTTTTCGCCGGGCGACCAGCACAATAGTGGTAATAGATCGACACTCTCCTTGGTATGCGTGCCAAGTATGCCCCTTTTGTTTACGATGCTTACAAATAGCACGTTGAAGATTTTGTTGCTGCAGTATGTGGGTCTGATGTGCCATGATTTAATGAACAATTGAATGATAATGCATTTTTCCTTCGGCACTTAGCATATGTATGCTTTTCGTGGCGTACGTAGCTGCAGTCGAGCGGTCAGGTCAGGGTCAACGGGAGCTCACAGTCGAAGCGGCGACGGCGGCAATATGTTGGCTCAGAAGTGTGAACGAAGGAGCGTGTCGGCGGCAGCGGATTTCGCTCGCTCGCGCCTCCGAATGCTCAAATGTGAACGAGCCAGGTGCATCTGCTGCTCCAAGCTCGTAATAGGGGAGAAAACCTGGGCCAGGGGGCGCTGCGCCGCTCTGTGCGTCAGTGCCCTCCATGGAGACGCCGTCAAAACCTCCGCGCAGTGCGGCCGTGTCGTCTGCTCCCTGCCGCATAGAAAAGCATGCTGTCGTCTGCTCCGCGCTGCTTTCCAGCACGTGTTTGCGCACGCGCGCTTGGTTGTTTCTCTCCTCCTCCGGCCGCATTCCGGCCGCCGTCGCGCTCGAACAAAGGGGCAAGAAAAACAAAACGAATGAAAAAGTGACGGCGCGCTTTTTCGCAAAACTCGTGAAAGTGTTTTTCTCTCTTCTCTCTTTCGTGTTGAAACGATGGTTGTCGTTTTTTTTTTTTTTAGGTATCTCGTACCGCTCGTATCTCGCACCTCTGTAACTGGCGGTGCCGCAGCAGCCATCGCGGAACCAAGTCGGCGTCAAGAAACAGATATATGTCATTAATGCCATCACTCGGCGCTTATAAAGGGAAAACACATACGTTAATCGTTCTATCCTCATACGCGATCCTGCTTCGGGAGCTCAAAACTGCGCATTCGCTAGAGGAGATAACTGAACTAGGGATTGCACAGCGTAGCTGTGGAATTAAGAAGACAAAGGTTTACTTGGAGAGATGTCCCCGCCTGCATGAAAAGTCGTCAGGCATTTCCTCGCTCTTCGTCTCGCGGAGAGAGGATACTGCCGAAAAATGGCGTGTCTCGGCTTCTCGTCAGTGATCCAGGTCGTTAAGAAACCTCTCATCATTAAAGGTAGATAAGTCATTGATTTCGGATGGCAGCGCCACAGCAGCGAACTCCCCCTGACCGCTGTCAGCAGGAACCAAAGGGTAGGGCGGCATGCTTTGTGCCTCGGCAAGGAACGCGTCCTAAACGCGCCGAAGCAGGCACCACGGCACCGGCAGCATCGCCTAAAACGTCTGTTCGCAAAGAGTTGAATAGGCCCCTTTCAAGTGAGCAGTCACAAATGGAAAAGAAGCTCCCCAACCAGCGCCCGGAGCTCTGAACAACATGGAAGAGACATGTGCCGCCTCAAGTCCTTCAAAATACCTGTCGCTTGCCTCTGCCTTCGAGTACCGAATTCACGTTCGTTTTTTTATTTATTTTTTTTTTGTCTGAGCCTGCCAACAAGTGCTCTTTGAAAACAATGTCCGCGGCGATCAATTAATCATAATTTCTCACTTTCGAAAGCACTGATAAAAAGCGTGCCTCCAGCCACCCTCTATGTCAGCCGGGGCACAGAAAAAAGCAAAAACAACACCACTGGCAAAGAGCGCCGGCTTTGCACGCACAGACGCACGACCATCCCCCCTCGTCCTCACTCTCCTTCTCCCGCTCCGCGTGCACGTGCGGCTGCCTGTAGCACGCGCTTCCTAGCGAGCAGGCTGCGCTGACTCCGCAGACAGCAGCGCGGGCGCGGATGCGCGTAGGTTTTGTAGTTCCTCTCCGCTCTGCTAGAAACCGAGCGCTGGCATCGCGGAGCAAACTCCAGCTTTGGTTCCCTATTCAGCCGCTGCAGGTCCAAACTTGAAACTATTCGAGCACGCACGAAATGCATGAGCTGGAACATAACCGAAACTAAGTCGGTGCCTGTGGTGCCTCCAAGTATATTTTTGTATTTGCCTTGCAACATTTACGTTGTCTTTTCACCGTCATTTACGTATGATAAAAACGTGTTATCATATTCGAGACAAAACCTACGACCGCATTCAAACTGGTAACATAATTCGCATTTGTCAGCCTCCGGGATTTCTTGTGCGTCATGTGATTTGTAGTTGCGAGTTTCAGCTGTGTCGGCGATACCTGTATTTCTGTTCTTCTTCTTTACTACCTTGAGCTGGTTATAAAGTAGTAAAGAGGAAGAACAGAAATACAGGTATCGCCGCCACAGCCGAAACTCGCAACTACAAATCACGTGACGCACTACAAATCCCCGAGGCTGACAAATGCGAATTACGTTGCCAGTTTGAATGCAGTCGTAGATTTTGTCTCGAATATGATAACACGCTCAACTTCTTATCGCAATATCTCAGCAATTATTCGATTTTTTGCTGCCGGATATACGGCGACAGTGTCACCAAATGTAGTTTATTAGATTTTCATAGCATATTTGGGTGTCTTCAGTGTCCCTTTAATGTGTTTGACAATTTTAACCCCAACTACAGTCGAACCCGGATATATCGAACTCGGAGGGGATCGCGAAATAGTTCGATATATTGATAATTCGATATACAGAAATCGGCTTGTGACGGCACTTACGATGCGAAAAAACTATACCGTATTCGTCGCATAATCAGCCCACTCGCATAATGAACCCACTCTCCACTTTTGCACCGAGAATTTGAAAAAAAAAATGCGTTAAGGCCAGCTCGCTCACACGCAAGCGATCACAGTAACGAGCGGCAGCGACAGAGCGAAAAATTTCCAACTTGTCGGAACTGCATTCCTCTCGCTGCTTGAGCCACCGCGGCAGCTCAAAACAAGGTTTCCGTGTCGCCGCGGCAGAAGCGGCAGAAATCGCTTGCATGTCCATGGCGCACGTCACTTAGTTTCGGTCGTCTCATCCACGGCTCATTTCTTGGCAGCGTGCCAAGATGCTGCGCAGCGATAACGTCGGGGCGCGTTTATCTTTTGATAGCTCCTGCGGTGGCGGGGAGCGAACTTGGCAGAATGCCCGTGATAGCTTGATTGCACAAGCCTGGTTCGATTTATCGCGCCGCTCTTGGGGCGGGTGTCATGATCGCAACAGCTGACCGCGTGCTTTCGTTGATTCATACATGCAAGAATAAATGACTCCCGCAAAAAAAAAAAAAAAAAAAAAGCTGCCGCTTTTTAACGTCCGCAGGCGCCATAGAGGGTTCGCAACACGCTGGAGAAAGCGTCAGACGCCTGTCTGAAAACGGGCTGAGCTGGCTTGGCGCATGCGTAGCGCGTGCTGAAGGAGAGAGCAAAAGGATGGGCACACCCACCCACATGGCTTGCAAACTTCATGTGCTGGCGCGCAGGAAACGATAACTGCAGATGCGCATGCCTTCAGGGAATGGGCGCGGCGCTGCCCAGACCAGCAGTCGCCGAACTGTCCCCTCTCATTCCTTCCACGGACAACGGCCAAGGGTGATGCGATCGTCTTTTGGGAAGGCACACTTTCCAGTGCGTGGTGCGGAGTTCGATATATCGAACGACCGGTGAAATTAAGTTCGTTATATAACACGGCTTTCTTATACTTTAACATGGGATTTTCAAGGGGATATTCCGTGAGTTCGATATAACCAAAATTCGATATATCCAGGTTCGATATAACCGGGTTCGACTATAGTTTGCACATGAACACTGGCGTGAATTAAAATTGTCACAGATGATGAAGAGAGCATCCTGTGCCTCCAGGTGCTTGTGCGCACATTCACGTAACTGCCTGTCGAGGGCCCACTTCCTCCAAAGGCATTCTAGTTCTTGCTGACAGTAGACATCTGAGACTGTCTCGCTCGGCTCTTCCAAAGGTGTTCTTGTTTGTGTTGCTCTTTGAGGTTCAAAGCTCTGGCTGGTCGTTTTTGAAGGCATTGTTGCCCTTGCTCCTGTTCTGTCCGCAAAGATTGTGCCTGACGCTTCCTTAGGTGATTGCAGTCTGTCCTCTTCCATGGACTGGCTTGCTACGTGGGGCTTGGAATGCTTTTTCCCGCATCCAGCTTTAATGGACTCCTTACCGGAGATATGAAGGCATAGTTGACCGAGCTTTACCGGAGCCGCAAAAACGAGCGGCACCCTGACCCTGTTTCCAACTTTCTTCGAGTTATGCGAAACTGTGGCCAGGTAGGCGGAAACTTCCGGACGCAAGGTGCGCTGTACTTTCCTAGTCTTCATGGTCGTAGCGCCCTTTTTTACCCTTTTCAGAAGGGTCTTAGCAACAACTGTCACAATCGACTGAGGGTAGCCAGAGTCAAAAATACTTGTCAATTGGCCATCAAAGCTGGTCTGCATTTCATGTTCACACAATTTATCCAGGGCAGATTCGAGGCACAAGTTCACTATGATTCTTAGAATTACTATTTTTTTTAGAGTGTGCAGAATCCTAATGTAACAGTCGTTTTTGCACACGTGGGGCGTGTAGCGCCAGCACACATGATCCTCACCAAACTTGATACTAATATCTAAAAACTGAAGATTCTCGTTCTGGAACTTCGCAAAGTGAAGGTCAGTCACTTTCCATGCTGTGTTAAATTGTCTAAAATTCTGTCAACAGTAGCGCAGTAATGTAAAGGGCTCTGTTTGTCCAACAAGGTCAAAAATCAACATATTGGTACACTTTTGTGACCTCGTCTTGTTTAAAAGCAGATGCTAAAATCTGGTCAATACTGGCTAAAGAAATATCACTTAAAATAGGTGCAGTACAGGGCCCAATTCATATTTCTTTGGTTTGTAAGTAGTGCTGGTTGTTAAAAGTGATGAAAGTTCCTTGAAGGTAAAATTCTAAAAGTGTTAGAAAATTGTCAACAGACATATCAGCTGAATTCTAGAAAGGGACGACACCACTCTTGTCAATGCACTGTTTTAGTGACGCAAACAACTCCTGGTGGGGTATCGAATAAAACAAATTTTTCATGTCCACAGAGAACCTGAAGCCAATGTTGTGGTTGATCTTCAGGAAATCAACAATCTCTCTAGAATTCTTTAAAACAAGAAGGGTTATTAATGGTGAGAACTCTCAAAGATCTCTGCAGGAACTGACTAACAAGCAACTGCCATGTTCCGTTTTCACTAACAATAATTTGAAACGGAAGTGAAAATGGAACATGGCAATTGCTTGTTAGTCGATTTCTGCAGAGATCTTTGCAAGTTCTCACTGTTAATGACCCCTTTCTTATACAGAATTATAGAGAGATTGTTGATTTCTGGAAAACCAATCGCAACACTGGCTTTGCTTTCTCTGTGGAAGTGGAAGATTTGTTTTATTCAATACCCCACTAAGAGTTGCTCGCATCACTGATGATTTGTTGTATGTGTGATGATTTTTTGATCTTGTTGGACAAGCAGAGCCCTTTCCACTACTGTGCTATTGTTGACAGAATTTTAGATGCATTTAAACAGCATAGAAAGGGATTGACATTCACTTGCGAAGTTTCAAACGAGAATCTTCTTTAGTTTTTAGATATTCATATCAAGCTTGGTGGGGATCATGTGTGTTGGCGCTACACACCGCGTGTAAAAAAATCGACGGTTGCCTTATATTCTGCACACACACACACACACACACACACACACACACAAATAATAATTAAAAGAAGCATAGTGAACGTGTGCCTCGAATCTGCACTAGATGAATCGTGCGATCACGAAATGCAGGCAAACTTTGATGGCCAATTGGCAAGAATTTTGGACTCGGGCTACCCTCAGTCGATAGTGACGGCTGTTGCCGAGACCGTCCTGAAAAAGGTAAAGAAGAGCGCTATGACCTTGAAGATAAGGGAAGTTGAGCACACCTTGCGTTCGGAAGTTGCCCCCTACCTGCACACAGTTTCGCTTAACTTGAAGTTGCAAACAGGTTTGGGGTACCGCTTGTTTTTTCGGCTCCGGTAAAGCTCGGCCAACTATGCCCTCGTATTTCTGGTAAAGAGTCCACTAAAGCTTGATGCGGGGAAAAGCATGCCAAGCTCCATGTACAGTGCCAGTCAGGGGTGGTATATGAAATTTCACTGTCGTGCAAAAAAGCCTGTGTTGGCCAATCTGGCAGATGTGTCAACAATCGATTGAGGGAGCATGAAAGAAATTTAGAGAACAACGAAGATATGAACTTGGCTAAGCATTGCAGGTCTTGCCAGGAATGCTTGCCTCATTTTGATGATGCAAGGATTCTAGGCAAAGGCAAAGATCAAACCGCACATGGCGTACCGGAAGCTTGCCATATAAAGAAAAGGGGGCGATTTATTGCGTAAGTGATACTTCAGTTCATCTGTACAAAGCAGAATTGGACCTTTTCTCTGCCACTCAATAAGATGTGTCACACAGTGTGAAAATGTTCTATGTTGACAATGACACATATCCTTCCTTTCTTCTTTTCTGTGCGCGCATCCGTGGCGGAACCCATATATTTCCCATACGTTGCCGAAATGAAATCAGTTGTGAGTGTAGCGATTGTCCGTGTTGTGTGTGTTCCTTCTTTGTGCTAGTCTTTTTTCGTGCTGCAGTTATGTACAATCATAGTGGATGGCAGTTCATGACTGGGATATCCAAAAGAAGGAAGTGGTCATTCGAGCACTACCATTTTCTCCTTCTGGATATGCCACTTGTCACTTTTTGAACAACTGGCACCATTATTTCAATTTAAATAAAAATTCGGTGTGAGGTAGCTGCACCAGATGGTGCCACTTATACAGTAAATGGCGTCAGGCCACATGCGCTAGATGCTGTCCAACACTACACAAACTAACAATCCTCTGCTTTTGTAGTCTAGTTGTGGGACTTGAAAACACTACGGCGCAAAGACTACAACACTAGGAAGAATACGGCACCACATGCCCACATGGTTTATATTACCTTTATTTTAATTGGTTAGTCATGTGTTTAGTCGTGTCTTTTGCTGCTTACTGTTACAGGCAGGGTTGAAAGTGATTAAGCGTTGTATACATGCTTGGTCGAGGGGATAAATATTTCCCTTTTCTTTGAAGAAACGGTAGTGTGCGCATGTGGGGTGGTATTCTTTCTTGTGTTGTTGTCTTTGTGCCATAGTGTTTTTAAGTCATGAACCAACTCTCCCTACATGCCGTCATTCCATCGTTATTGGATGCAGTGAATTAACACTTTCCTGTCCGTGGGAAAAGTAGGGGTTTTTAGGTGGTGTCATTAGAATGTTTTTTTTTTTTTTTTTCACCAAAAACGCGTGGTATAGGAGTGTTTGGTATCAAATTGTAGAGGAAGAAATTTCTTTTACAATGAAAGTAAGCAAAATGAATGTCTTAATTCAAAAATTGCAAAGCAAATGAAAACAATCACAAAAAGTTAATGAAAAATAAAAAACGCACAAAAACATTAAAAGTTCTTCAGAAAAAAAAATTTTGAAATATACGTTTTGTAGGTCAGGGACCGGTCTAGCAATGTATTAAATTTTAACTGTCTAAATACAATAGTAATGAAGCTAAAATGTTACACCTATGGCACATTCGGTTGGAGGGACGAGAGCAGAGGCGCCGAGCAGTACAGGAGCACACCGAGCAAGGGTGTAACTATCCTCCCACGGGGACGTTCTCTACGTGTCGAGAGCGGAGCGCCACGACCATGTCATCGCACTTCTCTCCCCAGCATTCTCCGCCTGCCCGTAGCAGTGGCAGTTGCAACCCGAGGAGAGGCCAACGCTCCGTATAGAATCGCTTGTTTTGTATGCCTTTGTTCTCACAGCACGGCGATCTGCCTCCTTTGGCCCTTTCGACGCCAGCAGCGAGTCTCAAACATGCATACAGCACTTGAGGAATGCTTTCCGTTCGCCGACGCTTTGAAGCCGCCATTTTGAGCGTCGCTGACTCAATAGAGAAAAAACAGAAAAGATGGCATGGATATGACGCTTTATGCCTTGTGACTTCCTCTACTCTCGCTTTAGACAAAGGAGCAGCCGGGAGTGCACTCAGGTGCTCTCAGTGGAGAAAAAGCCCTCCTCCTCTACCATTGGAAGCCAGTGATTCTACTCCTGCTCTCCCACTGGAGGGCGCCCGCTTGTCTGAGAGCATTTTCGAAGTGCTCTCGAGTGCGCCTGCTTTCCCACTCGAATTCGCCACTAGTGACGATTGTGCCACCGCGCAAACGGCTCTTGATTAGCACCGAGCGGAACTCCGGTACACAATGCCGAGGTGGACCCCTAGCTTTCTCTTTGCCGAAAACACGACTCTCTGCGCTGTCAGCGGCAAGTAGTCCCGCCCGAATGACGTTGAGACCCTGCAGATAACAGTCACGACTTTAAAATTATTCTGACCTCTTTCTGTTAGCGCGCAGCAAAAGAGGAACTTTTCGGAGGACAATCAGACACTTAACAGGGCATGGCTGTTGACGTTCCGAGTTGATTTGATGCAGTTCCGTCGTCTCTACTGAAATCTGAAGAGCTGAAGTCATCTTCAGAATCGTCGCTGCTTCTGTCGGCATCCAAAAACGAACTTTCAGATGTGTCAATATCTGCAGAAACGCCATTTCCGAGGAGTGCCAGCGTGCGACGTCGACGCCATGATGCGCACAAGGAGCAATGATCACCTGACACTGGAAACCGTCTCGACACGCGCAGCATGATGAAAAGAATAAAATCAAGGGCAAAACTGAAAGAAGGGTTCTTTTATTTCCCAGTGGCGGCTGCCACTTGTCCAGAAGCGCTTCCAAAGCGGCAAAATTCGAATCATAAAACCGTCGTTAGGGGGCAAACGATTGGAATAGGCGTGGACAGGAAAGTGTTAAAAAGTATCCCTGTATCTTATGGTATTTTGAAGCACCGACTACAACACACGACAGTTTTTGAAACTCCTGTGAGATAGTCACTGGGGTGTGGACAGTTATTATTGAGAACCAGTGTCCTTATTATTGGGGAACTTATGTACATTTATCCCGATTATTGGCGTGAAACTTGCATTTTTACTGAAAGCGTGTCACAGGATTTCTTTCACCGTTGCAGATGCCAAGAAATTAGTGTTCCACACTGCACAAAAAAAAAGAGATAAAGAGGCACTATTTTCTACATAGATACACAGGGCAATTTCAAGATCACATTCCTGTTTATATATGTGCTTGGTGAAATTGAAAGATCTGGACTTTGGGATTTTGTAGTGTGGGAAATTTTCAGTTATTAACTTTGTTGTTTCAGAATACACAGAAGCTGCTCGGTTTTGCTCCATCACGAACAGCAAACAAGCAGAGTGGCACCCTCTTCTCACCAGGGCCACAGCAGTTGTCTAGGTAACAAACTTGCTGTATGCAAACTTGTGTGCTAAATAAAAGTGTGAAGTGTGATAACTACGTTGTATGTGAATAATTTAGGTAGTTGCCAAAGTTGCTGAGTTGTGAAGCAGAACTGATCTGTGGTGTAAAATAATGAGAATTGAGGATGGGTTAGTAGTTTTGCAGCACAAACAATGCGGACAGAGGAAGAGAGTACTGAAATTACAACTGCTGTTTATTGAAACATTTTCCGCATGTATACGTTGCATAAAAATGGCGTTAACATAGTGGCTTAGACACGCTCAGAAACATTTATGCATACAAGATCTTCAGTCACTTTTCTGACAGGAAAAATCAGTGCCAAGGCCCTTTATTTTCAGTATCTTGTAGTTCCCTAATAACGTCAGTTATGAATAGACCTCATACCAATTTGGTCATGTCATTTGCAGCTGTGCCCTGGTATATGGTCCTCGTTGACATGGACTCAAATTATGGACAATTTTTCTGGGGACCAAGTTTTTTCTATGTATTTTTACCTTGGTAATATGGAAACTCTGGGGTTTTGATATGGATGGCAGTAAAAACAAAATCATGTACTTCCCCAACGAGGTATTTTCATGCCTGCATTTTGAGTGCTGAACACTAACAAAAACAGCGCAAAAGTTCAAATGCCAGAACGATGGTGTTTAGTGGTTTCATACTTTCTGTTGTTGTGGTGCCCAGTCGAAGTGTCTTACCATTTGTCATATTGCATGAATGGTTGTTAAGGATGTCCTCCCTGTGGCTTGTGTTATGTTGAAAGCCTCCTTCAGCAGCTGTCTGCCAACTTGTATACTGGGGAATTTTGGTATGCGAGCAGCCGTAATAGGAGATATCATGCCAATTGTGCATCCCGAGACCACTAGTCGCTTCGTACTACATAACATTTTAAAAATAATGGCAACCAGGACAACGCACTTGCAGCTCCCAAGATTTTCATCTAATTACCATTTTGCTACATACTACTGAGCAGTTTGAGAAACAATATTTGCTGATTTATTTTTTTTTTGTGAATCTCACCGATTCGTTATTTTGGACAGTTATATTATGTGCTGGTAATTTATTGAGCCGTAGTATAAATATCTGAGGCTTATTTGTAAAGAAGTTTTTCCGCAAAAAACAAATAAATGAAAGCTTAACACTCAAATGCAAGAAGTGACCTACACACATTTACAAATGCCATGCTTGGGCAAGAACTATGCACACCTTTCTTCAGCTCGCCTTCATATTGGAATCACCTTGCCTATTGTAAGAAATAAAGATGTACCTTATGCACTCTTTCACTAAAGGAAGTAGCTGTGAAAGCAGTAAACAGTTCACAACAAAGTTTTGGATTGCTAAGAACAATAGCACAGCAGGAATCCAGAAGGTCGTGCATCATGTCCTCTGCATACGAGGTGATTTTTTGTGTTGACAAATGTTTATTTTAAAGCCTGCGATCAATAAACCAGTGCAGTCTGCAAGTGGACTGGTTTTCTTGCATTGTGCAATCCTAAAATTGTAGTATCACTAATTTTTTTTACGCATCAGATGCAAACACCTATTGAGCATTGGTGATGTAGAAGTTAGCATAATTTGGGCAGCAATGCTATGCTCAGAGATGCTGTTTTATGAAGGAAATGTGTTAACATAATTGGTGTGTACTGTATGCCGAAGTATGCTACCTTGGGCAGAAGCCTCCGTCAAGCTATGAGCCTTTAGTTCCTGCTCAATTTTCTCTATAGCTAGAGAAATGAAATAAAGCCCACTCAACGAGCTTTAATATACACATCTTGGGCATGCATTATTTCAAACTGTGTTACCAGTTCTGGAAACTTAAAAACTGCTCACATTCAGTATCGATGCCTTAAGTTTTGCAGTATAATATTAGTCCTTAAAGTTGAATATAAAGAAGTTGATTTATGAACTTTATTTTATTATTGTTATAAGTCATTCTGCTTCATAATAGACATATTGTCCACTTGGCCGCAAAATTCACCAGTAGAGACATATCTCCAGGTTTTTGAAAAAAAAAAATCTGAATACTAAAAAAATCTCCCTATACATCATATACAATGTATGAGTATGAAAGGGTGCAGGACGGGGGGGGGGGGGGGGGGGGGTCCTCAGTTCGCAGGTCGAGCCAACGTTTCGATAAGTGGACTTGTCTTCGTCTGGGCCTATGAGGGCACAAGTGAATCCGGTCGTCTGCAAGAGCATCACAAACTATCGTGATAGCCACAGCATGACGTAGACACCAAAAGACACAGGCGTCATCGTACTGAAATCCACTCTTTTTGAGCTGACTTGCGCCCGCAGAAGAACTAAGCATCACTGCGGCGGTGACAGAAACAAATGTGCTCTCTGGTCATGGAACTGAGAATTCCTGTCGCGCGTGTTAAAGGCAGCTAAGAAACATCTAGATGAGGCCGCAAACTGTGAGTAGCATAACCTGGAACGCTGTAGAAACATGTGTGGCTGGAATCTTTGAGATACATCTCGACGCATCTTGCGCTACAAAGAAAATGATTAAGCGTCTCGCGATAACGAGCATTTACAAACGAAAATCGAATCGAATTTACAAACGAATCTCAGTGATAAGGCCGCGTGCCGGCGGCTGCCAAAAAAGAACGAAGATTTTAATAGTTCATGGCACTATTCTAAAATCAGCAGCCAGCTGTGGCTTCAATCTTCAACTGCTTCAATCAAGCAGAATTTAAATAAGCAGATGAACTCTGCCTACTTTTATCTATCATTTTCTGGTTCTACCAAAAAATGCACCATTAGTTATATTCGGAACCAAAGTGCGAATATAACTCAAATGCTTCTCCTTCAAGGAGTATCAACACCTAATTTTTGGCCCTACCGTGATGGCCAACTACTGTAACCAAGCATGCGAGATCAAATCCCAGCCAAGGCTGCCGCCTTTTCATGAAAGCGAAAAGCAAGGCGCCCGTGTGCTGTGTGATTTCAGTACGCAGTAAAGAACCCGAGGCAGTCGAGATTTCCGGAGCACTCCACTACAGTGTCTCATAGCCTGAATCACTTTTAATGTTAAATCCCATAAGCCAACCAAAACCTAATTTTTGGTTGTGTTTTGTTTGTAATTATGTGTTGGACATTACTATATATGGATCATCATACATTATTTGCTTATGATTACCTTCTAAGTTATAATAAACATTCTTTTCTCACCTGTCTCAGTTTTAGTAACGAAGTGGTGGCAAAGTTTGGTTTAGGCCACGTGAGGTGAAAAGACTGCATTATAGTTGCTTTTTGTTTTAATTCTCTCAAACTTTGAAGCGCCGCAATAGGAATCATGACTAACGAAGTAGCGGTTATATTACTTTATCATCCATCACCTGTCCAAGACTTAAAGGGCCTATGATTTACAACTAATCCGGCACCCATCGTTCCTCTTCGCAACACAAATTTTATGCTAGCGACCAAGACCGATCATATCGGCGACCGAAAATGGAGAAAGAGGAGCCGTAGTGGAGGGCTACGGAGTAATTTCGACTACGAGTTAATTTCGAATCTTTAACGTGCGCTGACATCGCACAGCACGCGAACGCCTCTTCGTTTCGCCTCCATCGAAACGCAGCCGCCGAGGTCGGGTTCGAACCCGGGTACTCCGGCACAGTGGTCGAGCGTCTTACCACTGCACCACCCTGGCGCTCCTCTTACCACCTCATCTCGTAGCACGTGGCGCTCTAAGAAAAAATATGGCTGTGCTTTAACCAATGGCCATCCCGAGTAGAATTGCGGAAGCAACATCTGCGGCGACCGCGGCGGCGGCACCTCTGAGTCACCGCGCCGCGAAGTAGGTGGTGGCCCTGGTGCGCCAGCTGTGCACCGTGTGACGTCACTCCCTCCTGGCACATGCGCAGCTGGCGCGGCGGCGGCTCCGACGGGGCTCGTATATGGACACCGCCGCTGGAAGGCCGGATGTGGTTTTTCCTTGCGACAGCGGGCCGAGGCGTGCTGACGGGGGACGTCAGTACAAAGGAGCACGGATCCTTATTCCCGACAGGCTAATTGAAGTCGAGCGCTTTTGTCGGCAACCGGAACGGGCGTCTTTTGATCTTCGGCACCCCTCCTCTGAACAATGGACTACGGCCAGGGGCGAACCAGGAGCCGCGGCACGCCGTCGTGTTGTGACCCAGCAGTAGCAGATGGCTACTGTAGACTCAAAGGAACTGCTGCACGTGCCGCTCGATGACCATTAAAGGTCCCCAGAAAGGGGTCACAAAGAAGGGTAAATAACGCCATAACACTGATAGTTATTGAACCACCCATCATTCTCCCGCAAAAATTTTCGATCTAGCTTCTGCAACACCAGAGATATCGGCGATTAAAAATGACTTCAAATTTTCCCTCTCAACTCGTACGCCGAAGGGAGCCATAAAAAAACAAATACAAGCAAGTTCAAAGCTCCGCCCAGACATACGTCACTTCAACGAACTTCCGGTTGCCGCGCGCTCGCTCGCTGGCGTAGGCGTACTCCGCCAAACCCGTCCTCGCTTGCACACGCCTGAGGAGCTCGCCAGTTCGCGCAGCGACGGTTAGTGTAACCACGAACCCGTGGTTATCCTATGTTACACGGCGGACCAAACCATGGTTGCACCACTAACCGCGGTTACCGCAAACCGAGCTTGACGACCTCGGTTTGCGTCGTTAACCGAGGTTATGACGGCGTCTGTTGACGGAAGCTACTCGTCGGCGCCCGAGTGCGCGAAACGTACGAGCGGGTCTGCTTCACAAAGTTATTCATTTGCCCACTGTATCACGTTTAAAGATCGATGTATAGATTATGGTGCCGCCCGACGTCTTCGATTACGGCCGACAGCGCAGCGACTGCGTACTGAAGCCTTGTTGTGCCTACAGTATCGTTTGAACGGCTTGTTGCTGAGCAGAACGCCAAAAAATACGCGGCCTTAGCTATGAGAGTACACGAGTTTGCAATGCTTGCAGCACGGGATGCCGCGAGCAGGCTGAGGTACGTTACACAAATACCGCGGGGGTGGAACGTGCGAGCGCGGCGAACGCCGGCGCCGTGCGTGACCATCCCTAGTCGTCGCTAGGCCTATTGTTTCGCTTCGAAGCCGCGGCGGTCGACGCTTTGGAACATGATCAACGCAGTCGTAAATCGTCTACTTATGAAACTGCCTTATAGTGATTCCTATCCTGCCATAGTAAAATAATTATAGGATTAACTCTGCCGACGCATTAATCGCAGAGCTAGTACGAGCAGAACGGATCAACCGAAATGCACCAGCGGCAGCTGGCTTGAGCAGTAACTAGCTTGTATCACGGCTATCGCTCTTACCAGCAATTTGCTGCTGGTCAGCGATCCTCACGAGGGTTTCATACTTGATATTCGGCTCAATATTCCAGACGCCAACAAATTTTAGCACGCTTTATTTCGGACATCGGTGCTAACGATCCGCCGTGTGGTTCGCGAACGGTATGCGGGAGGAGGGGCCACAGCGGCGATGTTTACGGCGGTCAAGGAGGTGCTGCCATCGTGCGGTGCTTGACCGTGCTGTTGACGCCTCGTCGGACGACACTCCGATACTCCTGAAACCACGTTATATAAATAAGATATTTGTAAATGCAGCTTCGTTCTGCCGATCCCTGCGTCGCTTCGGTTGTTGCACTTAATGGGCAATGGCCACCTAACCGATAAGGGCGGCGAGCTGTAACAGCCTGCACAGAGTTCGAGCAGCGCACGAGCAGACGACTTTCGCAGCTACCGGAAGTGTGTCCGTGACGTCATGGTTGCAGTGACCGCAGCGAATGGCAGCTTCTAGCAAACCTTGTCAGTCAACTGACCCGTGACGTCACGGGACTAGGAAATAAAGATAGAGGGGCTTTACTGGCTTTACTAGGAAATAGTTCCATGCGACACCGCCAAGCGACAATCTCTCTGCCCGCGAATTTCAAAAAACGCTATAATTAAAAATTAATAATAAATCGCTGGCTTTGTTCCAAGGAGTTATACTTTGCGTTAATGCTCAAAAGGATGTGTTCTACACACTGAACACGTTTATCAGTGGTTTCTTGGGGGCCGTTTCCGTGGACCTTTAAGACCCAGATTGTGCTGCTGAAGATGTGTGCACCATCGCCTGACCGGCGCCCTTGAATATGGCTGAAACCAGATGGGACATCGCCGCTTCAGATAGAACGAGGACAGCCTGGCGAGATCGACCTAAAGGTGGTGCCACCGTCCCTCCGGTAGTGGGGATCGGCAGCCAGCGGCGCTCGCAGAAACTTAACACTGATATTTAAGCCCGCATGAAGCTGTTTTACTCCCCTTGTCAAAAATGAGTTCGCCCTGAAGACAACACTTGGACGAAAAGGAATTATAATGATTATAATAGGCTACCAGTAAAGTACATAAATCTAGGTGTACTATGTAATATTTAGGGTAACAATTAGGTGCAGGGAATATGTTTCCCAAACATTCGAGCATTTCTCTAAAGCAAAATGTGCTCACTAAAACTTTTACGGATGCACAGAAGCCTTCAACAA
>JAJIZL010023305.1:886-39965 GCA_023969395.1 Amblyomma maculatum
ATATATATATATATATATATATATATATATATATATATATATATATACATACATATATAGTTTCACTTTAATTAGTAGTTTTATATGAAGAATTGCGCCGATCGTCTGTAGCACCTTATTGCAAGTTCAAGAACCACACCTTGGCCTCTATGCTGCAATTTCATACTATAAACAAGGAGGTCGCCCGAAAATTTCTAGCATGGACATTTTTACACGCGAAATTTCTGTACCGTGTCCGCTAGCTCCTTTCAACACAATTTTCCGCGTTTAAAATCAGGGCGCATTTTTCTTGCTGAGCTTTTAGAAATTACATTATAGCGAATGCTGCAGTGACTTCAGCATTTCAGGGAATGTAACGCATCACTAAGTGTGTTCAATGAGCAGCTAATAATAGGGCAGCTTTTAAACGGGCTAAAGGATAAAAGCAAAGGTGTCCTGTAAATGACCACAAAGTTCTTCTTTGTTCTCATGTCAAGCATCACATGTTACTAGCAATGAATATTTGCTTTTTGCAACTACTGACCAGACTTGCGGAATATTTTTGGTGACGCCATATGGTAAGTATCTATTGATATTTGTACAGATATATGTAAATACTGTTGGCCGAATATCTTTGGTTGAAAATGTCACCTGCAATATTCAGCTATCTAAACTTTTTACAACATTCGAAATGTATTTTAAACCCGGAATTTCATCTTCCCTGTTGGTTAATCTCAATGTCTTCACGCTTTTATTGATGAATCACAGAGGTTCCTAGCGCGCAACTCAAGACAATAAATGATTGTAAAGATGGGCCAGTATGGAGAGTTTGATCGACTACCACATTAAGTGCATTTGGGTATGCGCGAAAGTAATTACTTGGTGTTGATTACGCTTTTGCATACAATGCCGACCAAATACGTCAAGAAGATTATTCTATATTCGTTCGGAACTGCAAGGAGATAGAATATTGGTGTGTTCGGTGCAGTTTTATTTATTTCACGTTTTTCATCCATTGTAGATTTTTGCATTACAGTGCACATCAAAAACCACGCCGACACCGGCTTTTCCGAAACACGGGGCCTTCATGGTATCGTGTGATATCAGTGATGGGTTTGCCGAGGAACACTTAGCGAATGCATTTGATTTTTAGCTAAGCGTACCTTCCTCATTTCTTCCTTATGGTCGCCGCCATTCTTTGAAGCATGCTCGATTTTCGACATCGTATATGCCCTCCTGTCAAAGACATTGGACCTATTGATTAGCCAGTGGCATTGGAGATGGCCCATACTAGAGGCTGCCACACTCAAATATTTTGTCTGCTTATTATGTACCGCCATCATATCTATTCTCCCACCTACTTCTACAGCGCACTAAGTAATGATGTCCCTGAATTTATCGTTCATTGCTTCTACACTACTTGTGTTCCCCGCTTAAAACTAAATACGCATTCTGCACCGAATCCTAAATACTTATTCTTCTATCTCACTGCAAATTATATGATGGCTTCTTCCTTACCAAGCTATTTCGTTCGCTTCAAATCTTGACTAATTCGAGATCGTATCATCTTTTGTTAGATGCAGCGCACATTTTTGATTACCTCCACATCCTGCATAGTGTAAGGGTTAGAACACATTGTGAAATCAACTTCAATTTATTTTTTCCCTAAAAGAGTTTTCATGCCAACAAACTGTTTTTCGCTTGCCGAAGAAGGTATTCATAATTCACAAGTCTTTGCGCTCTGAAAACGTAATACAAGGCTTCTTTGTAGTCTCTGACGCAATTCCGTAATCTCCGTTGGATGACCACAGCCTGCTTTTTCCCTACTTTGGCATTGAAGGCGTCCGCTACTACAGTATATGATTTTTCCCGCTGTCGATTCCACATCTTCCTAGAAGGTTACAGCTTCTTAACCATTATGACTACATCTAGGAGCGTAGACATGTGCAAACTTCAGTTTATACCTGTGATCAAGCTTAATTACGATGCCTGCTATACTCCTAAAAATACATTGAATTCATCGACATCGCCTGTTTTATGCTTATTGAGCCGTACTCCTAGTTCTCGTCTGTCTCCTAATCCTCGATAATATAATATATGCTCGCCCTTCAGTAAAGTATATGCCTTATTCAGCATAGTTACCTCTCTATGTCTTATGATATGGTATTTCGATCCTGCTGGTTGCTCGAAGAGCCCTGCTTTTTCTACTAATAATAAATGTTGGCAGGGTCAGATTCTAGTGGCAGCTTGTCCGGAGCCAGGTATTCTTAGCACCGTCCAATGTGTTATAAGTCTGACCGCCGCCGTGATCTATTGCTTCGCAGCCGCTGGAGACAGAGCACAGGGAGGTATAGAAGTAATCATAGGAGGTTACTGCCACCTACTACACCAGGGTGGCCAAATCCAAGCCAGAACAGGCTGTGTGCTTCCGGAGGTTTTATCGGCATGAGGTCTAACTCCAAAACTGTTTATGCAAGTCCATTGACACAGGGAATTGTTAATCTTGTGTAGATTTCTCCGTTTTAGAAAAAGGCGTTAGCTCTATTGAGCCGAGATCCGAACTTGGAAAACACATCGGCGCCATTCAGTACTATGCTCGTCCATGCTTTTGTGATGTAGGCATTATAAATGTTGTGATATAGGCATCTAACAGCTGAGAAAGTTTTGGCGGACGTTAAGCTGCCATGTGATTGAGGTTCTAATGAAGTAAATGAAGGAAAGCAGGTGAACTGAGTTTTATTTTGATCTATGTGCAACCTTCTACGGAAAATGTTAGAACAGCACGACAATCCCTTGGTCTTTTAAGGCGAAAACCTTTAATTGCTCACGCTGGAGGCCATGACCCTATCCGTCCGTTCACGAGGAGTGTCACACTTCGCGAGATTCTAGGGATACCACAAGATTTCGACTTCATCACCTGATGCCCTCATTGGCCACGACCGTATGAGACTTCTGGTCATGACCGATGACATTATCAGGTGACACACATACGAAGCTGACGCCGCTGACCATCCTATCCAGGCGTCGTGCTGCGCCTTTCATTTTGCGTTCCTATGAATGCCTCACCACTCAACATGCACAAGCAGAATAGTGCAGCAGGCATCAGCGGTGTTTGAAATAAACGCTTTCGCTTCGTCGCACTTTAGTGGTTCAAAGTGCCTCCTAGAAGTTTTTAACGCATCATTTCTATCGGTTGTTACGTACCCGTAAGTACTATAAAAACCAGCTTTCTACGACCTGTACAGTATTTGAACAAGTTTTAATCCATGTAAACAATTTGGTAAAATTAATAATTACTAGCACCTTTGGTAGAACAGTGAGCGATGCCACTAGTATTCTTCAGAATTATTGTACGCCTATTACAAAGCAAGGCATTCAGAAATGAATGTAAAAAGATATCATTTTAGAGAATTGAATGAGACGTGCTTTGTGCCATGTGCAAAATATGTAGAAAATTGCAGTCATTATTCTAGAATTCAAATTGACGGCTCCGATGCTTGAGTGATATTTTAAAAAGGAACATGGACAACATCAAGGAAACGTAATGAAATGAGAAGTAGATTCTAAAAGCGTAGGACAACATCGAGGAAGTGTTGACAAGTATTAATGGTGAGGACGAAAATTTTATTCTTTAGAAACTCAGGGCGGTAAAGATATTTTTTTAAGGACAGATATAAATGAAGTAGGGCCACATATATTTAGCCAATACAGCTGAGATTCAGAAGATAATTCTGAACATGTCCACGTGGCGCCATATTAGGGAGTCCCACTCGCAACGTATTAGGCGAGACAATCATGTAGAAGTCTGAACTGCGTAATATAATCGAATATACTTTAGGAAAACCTTGAAATCAACTTGCAGAAAAACGGTTTGAGGCACATAATTTTTGTTTATCCATTTGCAACATTCAAACAGTTCGAGGTTTCTAAAAACGCAGACTAAACTTATGATTCTTAGTTAAAACAGCGCGAACACGAAGACAAAGGTCAAGATAAAAGAAAGCCACAGTACAAGCGCTAACTCACAACTATGCCTAAGCCCTTTACTCCAAGGCCCAGATAAAACCAAACATGAAGAAAACGAAACAATCACGTGAAACAACCCCTGGGTTCACCTGCTGCACAAAAAGAGGTGTCGTTTTTTATTTACTTTTTGTGCAGCAGGTGAACCCAGGGGTGTTTGATGTGATATTTTGTTTTCTTCGTGTTTGTTTTTATCAGGGCCTTGAAGTAAAGGGCTTAGGCATAGTTGTGAGTCAGCGCTTGTACTGTGGCTTTCTTTTATATTGTCATTTGTCTTCATGCTCGCGCTGTTTAAATTTATAATGAATAAGTACCAACTCGCCCAACACAATATCTTGGTAAAGTTATGAATTGCAAAATGGCTGCGTGCCTTGAAATCGACAGAACGGAGGACGGCTAAGAGTACGGCGCAGGTTCCTCATATAGGCGCAATGTGCGTTTGGCGGCAAGTCTGCATTTTGAGCATTTGCTCGTCAGGCGGACGTATTGTTCATGGATCCAATTTATTCAAATTATCTCTGAAGTACGCCTTTACAAACCAGTGGTATAGTAGCAGAACCGAATTTGGGAAGGACCTACGTAGCCTGGTGGGTGTTGCGGCTAATTGGTCAAATAATAGTATATCTTTGCAATCACAGTTTTCGGGCTACTAATAAGGCCTTCGCAACACATTTAGCCCTTTGTGTGATGGAAAGAGGTGGAACATATCATGCACAATAGATGAGTATGCGTATTACCTACGTTTAGCTTAGAGGCTTTTATGTAGGCAGCATATAAAAAGCTCTCGGATATTACACAGACCGTACATATATTTGCTGCCGCCTGCATTCGTGAGGGTATATATAACTGGATAAATATTGGAAGACGTCGGTAGCCAGATAATTAAAAATACCCACAAATAGGGGTTAATTACATGAATATGTGCCTGTTGGAACGTGAGTGTTGACCTCGAAGCAAGAAATTTTCAAAAAAATATGGCTGTTACCAGTTTCTGACCTGTAGTGTCTATTGCTTACAAGAAAAAAAAAACATTTGTTTCGGAGGGGAGACTGCGTGGTGTAGAAACTATTTGAGCAAATAAATTTTGTTTGCCTGTGTGCAACAACCTTTGTCTGACATATGCCTAGGCTACTGAAGCGTCTCTTAGACTCTCTGCCTTTCTTTTTTGTTTGAAGCAACTACATTCCTTGGTTTTTGGCAAACGTAAAATCACATTAAAGGGGCGCTGTGTAGAGCACTTTCTTCATCACGTCTGCAAACGTGCAAGAAAAACGCATTCTTTTAAATTTAGGTATTCATCAATGCCCACCGCTGACATCTCCAGATATAGAGGAAAAAGGACATGCTACTTTTTTATATTACTGAACTTAAAAGATCGGTACCTCAAAAATGCGTTTCATTTTTTTAACAATTTTGGCAGCAAATCTCTCACTGTATTTTTCGTTTGTCTGTAGCGTTTTCATTGAAACGCAGGAAAGTACATTTGCGTAAATTATCGAAGAAGGGTTATTTGTGGATACTAGGAAGGGACGGTTATCAGTGCTTACACATAGCTTCCTTGAACCCATATTGCACATAAAAACCTAAGCAAGAAAAAGTGAACAAACGTTGAAGGGGAGCTTGAGTTTACAAGCCAAGCCAGAGTTTCAATAAGGAGTCTTGTCTTACTCTGGGTACCTAGGTAATCAGTGGCAGGGCTTCAACGCGTTTTTCCATCCGAAGAGAAGGAGCAAGGGAGAAATGAATGGGAGAGAGGAGCAGGGCAAAGAATGAAGGAATGTTTCCTTAAGTGTAAATTTCTCTGAACATAGAACCGTGGCCGCGTCACCCAAAAAACGAAATAAATAGGCTACACCAGCACCGCAAACTCGAATGCTGTGTTGACGATTTAGCTTTTGAAATAGATGCTGTGCTAAAAATATTTCCTACAAAGGACAGTGATTGCAACAAGACCTTGTAAGAAATACAGCTGGAACTGAATATCTGTCAACAGCTTTCTTTAAGTGCCTAAATGCGGGATAGGTTAAAAGCGTTAGAAAAATTTATGGCAAAGAAACAAGGATTCAAGCAAATTTTATAAATAATAAATACCACTAAGGTCTATGTCCGCGAGCCCAATAAACCAAGAGAATGTCTGTCAAGACAGACTAAACATGTGAAGAAATAAATGAGCCCACATTTAATATCCTGGAAATCTTTTGTTCTCTATTCTATGCATTTGCCAATGGGATTTACTTATATTGTCATTCAAGCCGTATAGCTAATGTGATGACACAAGCCAGAAATCACCAGCACTTTATTGGAACACCAGGTATTGGAGGTACAAAACAGAGCTAGGGGGAAATGTTTGTTTTCTTTTCCAAAAACAAATGCTCTAAAAAAACAATATAATCAAGTAGATGCCACAACATTGCACATGCGGTGGTCATCAAGGTGATTCCGAACTGTACAGCATATATAAGGCTAAATATCTTTAATCGCCTTGCTATGTTTTGTATAGTATAGCATTTTAATTTAAGGAACTTCATGGAAATATGCTGCCACCAGTAGCCACATCTCTCATGTAAGCTAGTTACAGAATAAGGGGAGTACAAATCCACGTATGAGCTACTTTCATGTCTGGAAGAGAGCAGATAATTAATAAGTACGGAGTAAATATAACGGAATGCGGAAAACCGCGTTGCATACAGACAGCTCGTCGAGCTGCAGACTTGACGAAATATACTAGGTGTGAAGAGGAAGAAGTGCACAATGAACATGCCAGTCAGTGGCATCGTGATCGCTGCGAGTGCTGGAGCTGACTGTGTTCGCTGCCGCTGTATTCGCCGCTGATCTGCTCAGTCCTGCTGATCAAGTCCTGTTGATCTGCTGAATAAACCCCCCATTCTTACATTTGGTGGAGCTGCCGGCCAAGATCTATCCTCTCGCCCTGGAACTCCGCAGCCGTACATTAGCACCTCCTGCGATGCCTGAGGACGTCAACCACCAAGCCGTACAAGTTGGCTCGGCCATCATCTGTCCCGGCTCCCTCCGCCAGCGAGACCCCGCCATCTTCAGCGGCACTGACGACCACGATGTCGAGGACTGGCTCACATCCTATGAACGAGTGAGCGTTTACAACAAATGGGACGCGGAAACAAAGTTAAGCAACGTCATTTTCTATCTCACCGGCGTAGCAAACCTATGGTTTCGAAACCATGAAGCGGACATTCCATCATGTTCCGCGT
The DNA here is from genome assembly GCA_023969395.1 of Amblyomma maculatum. Lineage (NCBI taxonomy): Eukaryota > Metazoa > Arthropoda > Arachnida > Ixodida > Ixodidae > Amblyomma > Amblyomma maculatum. The sequence continues at coordinate 8,116 of JAJIZL010023305.1, forward strand.
TTAAAGCCAGCTTCTCTGAAGTTTTCGGCCGACCAGCTGTGAGGAAACTCCGCGCTGAACAGCGCTTGCGTGCGCGGTCTGAGCAAGTTGGCGAAAATTTCACGAGCTATATCGAGGACGTCGTCGACTTGTGCAAGCGCGTTAACCCACACATGTCAGAGGCCGAGAAGATCAAGCACATTCTGCAAGGCATCGATGACGATGCCTTTCAGATGCTGTCGGCTCGGAATATCCGCACCGTCGCGGAAGTGGTCACACTATGTCAAAGTTATGATGAACTGCGGAAACAAAGGCCCATAACTCGCGCGAACACCATGCACTCTGAGTGCCTTGCTGGCCTGACAGATGCAGGCGAACATTCTGCGCTCCTGCCACCAAATAAGACCTTCATTCGGGAAGAAGTTGCTCGACAGCTCTCCCTTATATCCTGCCATCAAGAACCTTCCTCACACCTAGCTCCCAGTTTGCGCCACATTATTCAAGAACAGGTAGCTGAATCTCTTCCTCCAGCCCCTCAACCCATACCTGTTACAGCGCCGTTAACAAATGCGGCTGTTGCGGCCCGACCGCCCCCTACATATGCTCCACCGCCACCAGCCTACGTTCAGCCGCCTCCTGCGCCTGCGCGAGAACCTGCGCAGTTTATGCGACCGGCTCCAAAACCACGTAATCCTTGGCGCACGACGGATAACCGGCCAATTTGTTACACTTGCCGGCTTGCTGGACACTTTTCTCGTTATTGCGCAACCGTCTCCCGGTGTCGGCACCACCTACTCATGGTTCTGCATACTGGTCTCCGACGCCTCAGTATTCCGCGCCTACTGAGCCTCCAGCCCGCCCTCAGTTCTCCCCAGACCGCTCAGCCATGTCCGACCGCCGTTCACAGTCGCCGCGACGCCGCTCTATCTCTCCGATGCTACGTCGACAGAACGCTTCACATGAGGAAAACTAGAGGCTGCAGTTCCTGAGGCGAGAACTGCGACCCAGTCGAACTTCCCAAGTCCTCATGTGTCGCCGACAAACCTAATTGAAGTTTTCGTCGAGGGTGTTGCTGTCATGGCCCTAATTGACACTGGTGCTGCGATTTCGGTAATGGACGCAAAACTATGTCGCACTTTAAAGAAAGTGAAGACGCCAATTGCGGGACTTTCGTTGCGAACAGCCAGCGCTCAGCATATCAAGCCTTTAGCAGCGTGCACCGCTCGAGTAGTCATCCAGAATTCCCTTTATACGATTGAGTTCGTCGTGCTACCAAGTTGCTCGCACGCTGTAATTTTAGGCTGGGATTTCCTGTCGCGTCATGCTGCTATTATCGATTGTGCTCAAGCTGAAGTGGGGTTCTCGACTCTGCCCAATGCCTTACCAGACGCTGATCAATCAAATTCCGGTGTTAAAGCCCTCGTCGCCGAAGATATCGACCTTCCTCCCTGCTCAATTCAGTGCTTGTTCGTGTCGCTTGTGCATCTATTAGCGATGACATCGTTCTCTTCACACCAGCCCATACTTTCCTGCGCCGCAAGTGCCTTCCATTGCCCTACGCAGTGCTCGCTATTTCCGCTGGCCTTTCCACGTTATGGGTCTCTAACCCATTTAACTCCCCTACTGCTTTGCGCCATGGCGAATGTCTCGGAAGTATCCAGCCAATCGCATCTCTTGTGATCTCTGAGGAACCTGACGATGCGCCGCACTGTGCCGTGACTGCGCTCAGCCCCCCTTCACCTGCGCCCGCTCCCCCCTCTACAGACTTGTTCCTCCGTTCCATCGATGCCGATCTTCCTCCAGAGCAGCGCACTCAGCTTTTGAACCTACTACATCACTTTCGCTCCTCCTTCGACTCTCATCAAATTTCTTTGGGTCAAACTTCTACAGTCACTCATCGCATCGACACCAGCACCCACGCACCACTACGACAGCGCCCCTATCGTGTGTCTGCAACCGAACGCCAGGCTATTGAGGAGCAAGTCGACCTAATGGTCCAGAATGGCGTGATTCAGCCCTCAAGCAGCCCTTGGGCCTCACCTGATGTCCTTGTAAAAAAGAAAGATGGTTCTATCCGCTTCTGCGTCGATTATCGCCGCCTTAATAAGATTACGCGAAAGGACGTCTATCCTCTCCCACGCATCGACGATGCTCTCGATTGTTTGCAAGGCGCCGAACTCTTTTCTTCCCTAGATTTACGTTCCGGGTACTGGCAAGTCCCCTTGGAAGCGGCTGATTGCCCCAAAACTGCCTTTGTAACTCCCGACGGCTTGTACGAATTCACAGTTATGCCGTTTGGCCTTTTTAATGCTTCGGCAACATTTGAGCGGATGATGGACACCATTTTGCGTGGCCTAAAGTGGAAGACATGCCTCTGCTACCTCGATGACATTGTCGTCTTTTCTCGTGACTTTGACACCCACCTCTACCGTCTGAAGCACGTTTTGACCTGCCTATCTGATGCCGGACTGCAGCTGAATTTGAAAAAAATGTCGTTTTTCCGCGCGCCAGCTCACCATTCTCGGCCACGTTGTTTCCAAAGGTGTATCTCCAGACCCTGCCAAACTTCGTGCCGTAACAGCCTTTCCGAAACCGACTTCCCTCAAAGCTCTACGTAGCTTCCTCGGACTCTGCTCTAACTTTCACCGCTTTATTAGGAATTTTGCTTCCATTGCTGCTCCCTTGACAGAACTTCTGTCCGGCAGTTCCGACTTTCGTCGTGGTCACCAGCGTGCGACGATGCCTTCAATGCTTTACGACACATCCTCACGGCACCGCCTGTCCTACGTCACTTCGACCCCACAGCGCCTACTGAGGTCCACACAGACGCCAGTGGTATTGCTCTTGGCGCTGTGCTCGCTCAGCGCAAAGCAGGTTGTACTGAATACGTGGTCGCCTATGCTAGCCGTACACTCACGAAGGCTGAATCCAATTACTCTGTCACTGGAAAAGAATGCTTAGCGATTATTTGGGCTCTTACCAAATTCAGCCCTTACCTCTATGGTCGCCCTTTTGACGTAGTGACGGACCACCATGCGCTTTGCTGGCTTTCCTCACTGAAAGACCCGTCCGGCAGACTGGCAAGATGGGCTCTTCGCTTTCAGGAATATGATGTCCGCATTGTTTACCGCCCTGGCCGCAAACATCACGATGCCGATGCACTTTCCCGCTGCCCCCTTACAGCTGAGGTCGCGAGCCTTTCCCCTTCCGACGATTCCAAGCCATCGCTTCACATCAATGACATGCCGTCAGCGCAGCGGCAAGATCCTTGGATAAACTCTATCCTCGATTTTATCTCCAATCCTACAGCTGCTTCTCCATCGCGTGCTCTCCGCCGCCATGCTTCCCACTTCGCCATTCGTGATAACCTCCTCTACCGCCGCAACTACTGTGCAGATGGCCGCAAGTGGTTGCTAGTTACTCCCCGGCAGCTACGTTCGCAAATTTGTGACTATTTCCACGCTGACCCACAATCCGGTCACGCGGGCGTCTTCAAGACATACACTCGTCTCCGGCTACGTTATTACTGGCGGGGTATGTACACCTTTGTACTCAAGTACGTTCGCTCATGCCTCACCTGTCAACGTCGCAAGCCATCTCCTCAACGTTCTGCTGGAGAGTTGCTGCCGTTACCCAGCCCACCACGTCCTTTCGACCGCGTCGGCATTGATTTGTACGGGCCGCTTCCCTACACTGCGGCCGGCAACCGCTGGGCTATCGTAGCCGTTGATCATCTGACGAGGTATGCCGGAACCGCCGCACTTCCATCTGCGACAGCGTCAGAAGTAGCTTCCTTCATTTTGCAGCGATTTGTTCTTCGCCATGGCGCACCTCGAGAGCTGCTCAGCGAAAGCCTTGCTCACCAAGTGCAACATTATTCATAGAACCACCTCCGCCTATCCTCCCCAGACTAATGGCCTCACAGAGCGTTTCAATCGTACCCTTGGCGACATGCTCTCTATGTACGTCTCCTCCAACCACTCAAACTGGGACCTCCTCCTTCCGTATGTCACGTACGCATACAATACCGCAACGCAGTCTACTACTGTCTTCTCCCCTTTTTTTCTCCTCTACGGCCGTCACCCCTCTGCTACAATCGACACCATACTCCCGTATCAGCCCGACATATCAGAGTATACACCTGCGTCTCAAGCAGCCCAGCATGCGGAAGACTGTCGACAAATAGCCCGCGCATTCACGGCTAACACCCAGTACCGCCATAAATCCAACCATGACAGCCAACACTCGACACCGCACTTCTCGTCTGGCGCTCTTGTGTGGCTATGGATACCTTCCAATGCCACTGGACTGTCTTCAAAATTTCTTGCTAAATACCATGGCCCATACCGTGTTCTGGAGCGCACCTCTCCGGTTAATTATGTGGTGGAACCTGTTACGCCGTCCCATGATCTACGCCGGCGCGGACGCGAGATTGATCATGTCCAGCGTCTCAAACCCTATTACGACCCTGCCGTCTTGCTCACCCCGTAAGTCGCCAGGATGTCTCCTCTTCGTCCGGCGGGTAATTGTGAAGAGGAAGAAGTGCACAATGAACATGCCAGTCAGTGGCATCGTGATCGCTGCGCGTGCTGGAGCTGACTGTTCGCTGCCGCTGTATTCGCCGCTGATCTGCTCAGTCCTGCTGATCAAGTCCTGTTGATCTGCTGAATAAACCCCTCATTCTTACGTAGGAATCAATATAATTACTTTGTTTTTCCTGTTGCCAAGAATGCTCATTTCAAAACTTGCTCTATTGCAGATCATTTTTGTAAAGTGTTTAGATAACAAAGGCAGCTTGGAAATATTAGGAAATAACTATTTTATTTTCCAGGAGACGCCAGCTGGTACGAACTGCGATTTAAAGGTCATGAAGAAACCGGGAGGCCTGCAGAGCCATGTATAAAGTATTTTGATAAATTTACAACCAAAGGACAAATAGTATATCGCGACTACTGTAAAGAGGCATTCCCACCAAACATGCCAAAATATTCAGTCAATGCGTGCCGCCGAGCACTTTTCAAAAGTTATAGTGGAAGATGCAAATGTCAAGGAGAGCATGGTAGATTCCATTTGAGAAGAAAGGCTATTTTGCGCATTGAATCATCGGATTTGCCTATTTAGTACGGTCATCTGACATCAAAGGATTTAATATTCATATGTTTGCGTGACGAATAAAATTACCTGAATCGAATGGTGGTTTTACCGTAGCATTCCATATTCTTTAGCGCATATATCGTTTCATAAATAGTGTATTTTGTTTTCTCACGTTACACGTAGTATGACATCGAAGTTACAAAGAGGAAAAAGTGGAGCTTTCCGAACCTCTCTTGGAAGCACACTTCCATGGTTATGGAATTTTTTTTTGTAAGCTAATTACGATCTTGTCATCCTTCGGAATGGCGAGCGCACGTGCCCTTCCTGCATATGCCAACGTCGAGCAGGCTGCGGCCTAACATCGCGGATGTGGAGCTTCCACACTCGGCAGTACCAGTTGCTGGTACGGCTGTCGCGCTGCTGTTATGGAACACTCGGCAGCTTATTCCACTGTGCGTGTGATGGACTCCGACAGCACCTACATGTCTGTTCAGTCGCGCTGGATGAGAGAAAGGCTGCGCAGCTCATCAATGAAGGAGTCAATAAAAAGAATGCTGACAAGGAAGGAACCTTTTCCGCGCCCTTCGTACCAGCAACGGTGATGAATAATATAAATGACATAAATAGATAGCAGCTGACCGTTTTTCAATCAGATGTTTCCAGGTCAAGACGAGGATGTCAGAATTGATTCCTGGAAACATTTAGTCACAGCAAATGTCAAATCCCAGACTACAGTGGACAACTGTAGTACTAGGCAACATACCTGTCCGTTCCATTCTTGCTCATGAGAAAAAGATCCAGAGATATGCGAAAACAATGCTGATACAAACTACGGGGCGAATTGTGGACGTTCATTGTTTCGGCGGCTCGAGGTGTGTAAAAATATTCTTTGAAACTGAATCCATCCCATCTCACGTTAAATTGGGCTATGTGAGGCATCCAGTTCCGATGTATTACAAGGCCTGTTCAGGGCCACAAATGCAATAAGGTCTGGTATGTGAGTGCCGGTATTGGAAAGGAGCTATCCTGCGGCCGGTGCGGCGATACAAAGCAGCATGACACATGCCAGAAGAGGCTGTCAAGTGGAATAACTTTTTGGGCGCCAATAAAGTGACGGCTAAGGACTGTCGGAAAGTGCGGAACAAAAGACATACGAACGAATGTGGGAGACACTCCAACTCATCAAGAAGTAGTGGCGTCTATTTGTCGCCGCAAGTGCCGTTCCCGACGCCGACACGGAATCAGAAAGCAAGCCTACTCTTGATAAGTCAACCCTACTGTTAACGTCAACTCAGGTGCCACAGCAGCTTGAGCCTAATAGCTGACTGCAATGTCACAGGCTAACGAAAAGGATCAGTCAGAAGCTGTTGTTTTATCTGCCTCTTATATTGTTGAGCTGATTGCTCTAACATCAAATGCCATTGTCACACTTTATCCCACTGTGATTGCCGCCCGTGAAGGTAATACCGACAACCCGGCATCCAGCAGATGAATGAACCACTTAACCAGCTCATTCATCAATGCTGCAGCTGCGTTATAGTATTAAGTAAAAAGAAAGGGTCGCTATTACGTTTTTTGACGCTTTTAACCATTCTTAGCGGTACTGCAATAATTAATAATGGTGCAAAAATCTAACACAAATTCTGTAGAAGCACATTCGCTACAGTGTAGTTATGCAGTGAAATTCCCGAGGCCTGTGTGGCTGTCTGAGTGAGTTCTGACAGCGGGTAGAAAAGTATCTCTTTCCTGCAATTGTGATCTGTGAGCTCAATATGTCATCTACCTTCAGCATTTCTGGATATGTTCTGCTTTGATCTCGGGAAGGAGACAAAACAAGCATAGTGTTGGGGTGTATATGTCGAGATATTTCGCACGTCCGCTATGCTATACAGACTTAAAAACGAATCACTGCATTTTTTTGACATAAACCCTAAAAGGACGTGTCTTTTCTCCAAGCGGTGCTTATATTCGATCGAGATGTAGTTTTTTATCAGTCATATCTATTTTCAACTAACCAGTGTTCCGCACCTAATATTATTGTGGGTGACTGTAATGATCACCGCCCTCAGTGGGGTAGCGCCATAATGAGCAATCAAGGAAGACCTGGAAGATTTTATGCACACGTAACATCTCGTCAGTATAAACAGCGGCTAACTGACGTTTCCGCGTGGAACAACCTACAGCAGCTGCTTGAATGCGGCGTTCGCTTCCAGAAGCCTTTATCTCTGTTTATTGGTGCGGTGATGAAAAACCAAATGGTAGTGATCACGTACCAACGTACGTTTGCATCAAGTTGTTCGCACCTACAACTTCGGTTCGTGTACGATACAGATTAGACTGCCTGAGGGCTTCTGTGGAAACTTCCTGCGTAGGCCTCCAGTCACCATTTCTAATAAAGGATCTGATAGTGCCCTCTCCCAGTGGAACTCTCGCTATGTTTGTGCGCCAGCGTCAGTGTCTAACAAGAGGCTACGCGCAGACCGTTGGTGGGCTGAAATAAAGTAAAGAAGAAAGAAATCCGCGTATGATCTCCCCCTTTCTCGCCGAGCTCAGCGACACGATTTTCGCCACCTTGAGAGGTTAGGACGACAACGCTAGAGACAGTTCTTTTCAAGACTGCATCCCCTTAAGCCATTGTCGCGTATCTGGCAAGTTTCGAGAAGCTTGCACTCATATCCGCAAGAAAAGCACCCTTTATGTGTCCTGACCACTTATCAGCGCCGCAGTGAAGTTGGAGCTGCATACGATTCCTGTGAAATGGCTGTGGGCACAACCAAGGCATATATTTAGCCACAATGTTCAGAGGTTTTTGCGCTACTTTCAAAAAATTACCAATACGTCTTGCCCCTTGGCGCTCGTGCCTCTAGCTTCGAGCGAAGACCCCAGGCTTGTTCCTGTCGCCCTGTCGCCCGGGGGGACCAGCCTACAGGTCACCGAACCAGCCGCCGACTTCAAGGAGTTCAACTCAAACACCGTCTGCTATAGGACCCTGTTCGACCCGCTAAGAAAGCATCAACATTGATAATGGCCGAGTCTATAATACGGTTGCCTTCGTGCAACCCCGGGAGCACACCATTTACCAAGGACTGCCACAGAAGACGCGGAAGACTGGCTCAACGTGTTCGAACGCGTGCTAATGTTGAACGTCTGGAACGAAAACGCCAAGCTAAGGCAATGTTTATTTGCACTCCTGGGGTCCTTGTAAATATGCTGAGAATCATGAGCCTTATTTGAAGGATTGCGATACATTCAAAACGGTACCTTTGAACGATGGGACGAGTACAGTGAGAAAAGAAATGTCTTAATATCTACATTATATAAGCGTTCAGTTCCTTAGTGAGTCGGTTCTGCCTTACGTTGAAGTGATGAAGCGTCTCTTCCACGGCATCAATCCCAACATGAACGACGACATCAAAGTGAACTTGCTCATGCGCGGTGTGAAAGCCCAACTATTTGCAGGCGCCAGCCGCCAATGACTGCGACGTATTATGCCAGGAAGCAGCAGCAATTTAAAGACTTTGGACCCCGGAATGCGCCAGTACAAACGGCCATTTCAAATGATTACTGCAAGCCATGCGAGGCTGCTGCTAAAGCGCAGACAGCCTGCGGAAACGCATCCGCGATGTCGTCCGTGAAGAACTGCGCCGGCTCCTGCCATCGCCCATGCAACCTCATGCGGCTTCGCTAACTGACGTCGTCCACGAAAAAGTCCAGTTGGCACTATGCATTTCTCAATCGACGGCTCCGGCATCTCCAATGCAAGAACAGCAATGAACTATGCTGCTGCGTTACGACGACCTGCTATCCGACCAGATGCTCCAAGCCCCCCTCGAAACGAAAAACGCCGGTCTATAACGACGCGCCTTGGCACCCACCCGCCAAGCCTACGTACGACCCTCATGCCCAGGAAATTCGGTGCCTGGAGGACATCGAACAACCGCCTGATCTGTTTCCATTGTGGTGAGGCCGGCCACATTCTTTGCCACTGCACGTACTGACGAATTTGCCTGCGAGGTTTCGAAGTCAAAACCCCACGGCCTCGTCTCGTTCAACGACGACAAGAAATCGAGAACTATCTGCGCAGCGGAGAGTTTGCGCCATTAAGCTGTCGGATCCGTTCCCCGTCACCGTACAGGGCCCGCTTTGCGTCGCGAAGCCGCAACTATGATTACAATGTACGAGGAAGATTCCCTAACCACTGTGGGGGAAACAAAATGTAGCACCCATTCAAGGTGAGGTTGCTCAGTGGCAAAAACCGAAGATACTCTGCTGACGACGACGAGGGACGACGATATGACGTTCATCCTATGAAGACTACCTCGACGATCACGCGCCCAGGCACTCAAGTGACACCGGCGCTACGTATGACTACAACATCCACGACAACACGACCAGAGCGCAAGCTGACACCGACACCCAGCCAAGTGACAATGCTATGCCCCGGCCTTGACCTCAATAAACGATGCAGTCGAGATCGGACACCAAGGCTCCCATCTAATTTGAGGACGCGAATAAGCGACCATAAAGTAGCTGTAGACGGTCGCACAGTCACTGCCCCAGTAGATACTTTAGGCGACTTATTCAGTCATCAGCGGAACGTAAGCCTCCCAGCTCAGGAAATTTACAACCGCTTGGGCTGGCTCACTTATTCGCATCTCTGGTAATATCTTCATTACACCATCGGAGCGGTGTACTTACCACACGAACTTTGCCGCTCTACAGCAGTGTTTGCGCGGCGTGATTCTGGCATGGACTTCCTAAATGAACATAGAGCGATCCTCGCCCTTCGAACTAAGGCTGTCAAGCTCTCTGGGAACAAAGCCATACCTCCGACGACGACTTCGACGCACTGCGTTTTCCTAAAGGTCGGGGACAAACACTTGACTGTGCCGCCCCGATCAAGTGTCGTCATCTACGTGGGCGATGCAGACACCGAAACCTTCGAAGGCCTCGTCGAAGGAAACACCGAGTTGCTCTTGGGGTGTGGACTGGGAACCGCAAGAGACATGGCCCATATTCGTCATGCACATGCTCAAGAGCTGGTGATGAACTTCACCGAAGAATAACGGCTCCTGAACTAATAGCACGACGATCGCTTTTCTCGAAGAATTAGCGGACATAACATGTATGTCGTCGCCGAACACGAGGCCTGGGACGCCATCATGCCGTACGTGATCTTCGCGTATAACACGAACGTCCAGGAGACGACCAGGGCGACGCCGTTCCAGCTTGTGTATGGCAAGGATCCCACGAAAATGCTCTATGCAATGCTGCCGCACGTAAACAGATGAGAAGAACCTGGACGTCGCCGCCTATTCAGCGTGCAGAGAACCTTGGCGACTTGCACTGCAGCACATTAAGGAACAACAATGCACCGCCGCCTGACGACACAACTTTCGACGCCGCCACGCAGTATACAAGCTCGGATACCAAGCCTGGGTATGGACGAAAATTCGTCGTCACGGACTTGGTAAAAAGTTGTTGCGTCGATACTTTGGGCCGTACAAAAATCACCTCGTCGGAAAACTCAACTATGAAGTTAGTTCCGACGGCACGACAACATCACAACGGCGACACGCACGCCCTTAAGCCGTAAATGTAGTTCGTCCGAAGCCATATTAAGCGCGTTAAACAATTCGTGGTGTTTACAGTTTGTAATGTTAATGTTTAGGTTGCTTAGTTTATTTTCGAACATCGAGGCGATTATTTTAAAGGGGGAAATAAAGCCGCAAACCATTCAAATTGAAAAGTGGATTTAATAGTTTGGTCGAACGTCTAGCGCTGCCAGTAGGTCGGGCACAGCAGGATTGAATTGCCAGCCGCAGGGCACAGCTTCAGCGCGAGAGATGGGCGCCGGAGACGAGCGATGGTGATAGCGATGGCGCAGTGTTGTCTGTTCTTCGTCTTCTTTACATTTCCCCCGCGTGAAGAAGTCGCCATCTTGGCGACTCATGGGGAAGAAACGACCAGAGTTATAATACGGCTTGAGGTGGCTAATATGGACAACCTCGCGGCCGCGACAGCGGAGGCGGAAGAAATGGTGACTGGCTCGATGACGTAGTTTACAGGGGATGTGCGTTCCAAGACGCGATAAGATCCGTGGTATTTGGTTTCTAGTTTGCTGGTGGCAAGAACGCATAGCTAAACGAAGCTGTCGGCCAGAAACGTCGGAGCAAGAGTATCGCTATCATGCTGATCTTTGCGATAGCCTTGAGTGTTGGAGGTAAACGTGCGAGCTAGCTGACGGCATTCCTCGGCCTTCGGTAAAATATCTGACAAAGCACTGTACTCAGAGGCATCTGGATGGTATGGCAAAATTGTGTCCCGAGTACAAGATTGGTCAAGGCCATATAAGAGAAAGAAGGGCAAAAAACCAGTTGTTGCTTGGTGACGGGCTCGATGCAGCCGAGATACTCCCCTTCAATCAAAATAGCGGGAGACGCAAGAGGATTGGCTACCAGAAGTGTGCAAGCGCCGTTGTTTATGTCAAGGACGGCAAACGGCAGCGGTAAGTAGCGGCGGCAGCAAACAACGTTAGAAGACACAGAGGACTGTCGCAGCGGTGGTAAAAGAGGCAGTGAGGAGATGGGATGGGATGGTTGTGTCATGAGCTACGAGGAGTTTGGCCGCAAAACGAGGATACGGTTCGTGGAGTAGGGCATCGGAAGGTGCATCACTTGGTTTAATGAGCTGTACTAGAGGACTGGCGCAGTCAATGATAGCATGATGCTGGGACAAATAACCACAGCCGAGAATGACGTCATGAGAACATGTGGGGGAATGACGAATTCGATGATGTACAAGGCTGCAGCAATGACGACGCGAGCAGTGCAGACAACTGTGGGCTGTCTACTGTGAGCGGATGCGGTACGAAGCGATAGTCCCTCGAGAGGCATAGTCACCTTTCGGAGGGAGCGGCAGCGTTTTTGGGTGATTAGTGAAACAGCGGCACCGGTATCGACGAGTGCAAGAGTGTGAACATCTTCAATGATTTCAACAATACCATTCGCAGGATTAAGATGAAGACTTCGAAATTCTGTAGCATACGCAGTTCGTGCCTCGCAAACTGCGGCGGTTAGTTTTCCGGTTGGATAGCGGGTCGTCGGCGCATTGGCGAAACGGAGCGGCGATGTGGTGATGACGAACGACGAGGCAGGAAGTCCGGAGGATTAGGGGGTGCTGTTGGTGGACGCGATGGGACTGGGAACTGGGGGGCCAAATAAGATGGCGAAGGCCGTGCTGCATGTGTCATATTTAGGCGGCGCCGGCAGTAGCGTATAGTGTGCCGAGGGATCCGCAGTGGTAGCAAATAAGCCTGTTGTCTAAAGTGTGCCAGGGAGATGGTGTCTGAAGCAAGGAGGGAGCAAAAGCTGTTGGTGCCGAACGCATAAGGGGCAAACCAAAGGCATACACTGGATCAGGAGGTAGACTTGAAGTGACTGCGGTATACGTACGACGCAGTACCTGAGGAGGAGTGGGAGCGAATGTTGAAGCGTAGCTCAGTGGCGCAACGCCGGACGATGAAAATGTGGGCGCAGAGCCTCGCATTGAGGGTGCGACTAGAGCTGATTGAGGAGCAGGATTAGGGGAGACTTCAGAGACATGTCATTGGATTGCATGGCGAAGCCTTGGAACAAGGTCAGTTGGTGACGACTCCTTAACATATGGCTGCAGGGGCAGTTGTCACGCGACCTCTTGACGTACAAATGCCTTGATGTCTTCAGATAGGCGAGGTTACTTCCTCTCCTCGACTAGTCCAGCGAGCGAAGCGTGAGGCTGGCGAATAAAAACACGCTCCTTACGGAGCTCGTCATTGCTTTGACAGAGGTCGTAGATTTTTTAAACTGTAGTGGGGCCTTTGGTGATGAGCATATTGAAGGCGCCGTCATCCATTCCGGTGAGGACATGACGTATCTTAACTGCCTCGGCCGTGGTCGGTTCAACGCGGCGACACAAACCAACAATGTCCTCAGTGTAACTGGTGAACGTTTCACCGGCCATCTGCACTCGCGAGCGACGAAGCTGTTCCGCGCGGAGTTCTCGGACGGCGGGGTGACCAAAGACATAAAAAAATGTGGTCTTGAAATTAGCCCAGGTGGTAAAGTCCGACTCGTGATTTCGAAACCACAAATTAGCTACGTTGCTCAAGTAAAAGATGGCATGGTGGAGCTTACGATTGTCGTCCCGTTAATTGTGACGGCTGACCCATTCGTAAGCGGACAGCCAATCGTCGATGTTGTCATCACTGCTACCACTGAAGGTAGCGGGGACCCGCCGACGAAGGGCACCTGTGCAGGTGACGGGCGGAGTTAGGTGCGATGAAGTCGGCTCCGTCAATGGGGTAGTCAATGTTCTATTGCGATGTTCCAGGACCAGATGGGTACAGGGAATCTCAGATTGACCTCCACCAAGTGAACTGTGGATTTAATAGTTTGGTCAAACGTCTAGCGCTGCCAGTAGTTCGGGCAGAGCAGGATCGAATTGACGTGGTAATGCCTACATCAACCCTGAACAAAGAGTTCTACGCCCACGTTACTCATGTCAGCATGGATTAAAGTTTATGTAGGGTATGCTGCTTGGCTAGTTGGTGGTGGTTGTCAAGCATTATTGTGTCGTAGCGCTGGCAGACAAGGAGAAAAGGACGAGGGACACACACAACTGCGTTATCTGCCAGTGCTGCAACACCATAATGGATTAGTGTCTGCGCTGTCATTAAAACAGGTGAGAACATGATGTGATAGTAGTTTGTGCTCAAGATAACAAAGTGCATCATTCTGAGGAGCTCCTGCGAAAATATTTTGACCAAGAGCGTAATCCAAGGCACCGGTGAAGTTGCCTCAAATTTCTAGGGCGTAGAAAGTTGGCGATAGCAATGTTTGGTCGTGATCAGACTTTAAGCCTGCTTGGTTCACAACTTGACCTAGGAATTTCAGTTCTGCGTGAACGAAATGAAACCTCGCTCTCAGTGCCAGCCCAGAAATCCTAATAACGCTTATGGCGGCCTCAAGATGATGACGGTATCCGGAAAACTTCGGAGTGACAATGGCGACATTGTCGATGTAGAAAAGCTGTCTGCCGCTCACATTTGCAAGCCCGGTATTCATATCAACTGAAATATTGCCTGAGCAAAGCCCTGACCAAACGACATACCTTTAAAATTCTACAGGCAATCAGGCATAATAATTCGGTATTTTGTCGGTCGGTCTCGTCAAACTCATTCAGCCAGTGACCAGATTTTAAACCGATCGATGAAAATTACTTGGAATTGTATAGATAATTCAGAGCGTCATCGATTCGCGAAAGCAGATATACATTCTTTCCATTTAATTTTTTTTACCTATGGTAGTCAACGCAGATATGTAGTGTTCCGTTTAACGTTTCCCCAATACGACTGGCACTGCCTATGGACTTTGAGACGGTTGAATACACCGTTTTCAAAGAGACTTCTCACTTGTCGTTGAAGGGCGTTGTGTTGTGTTTGAGATGCATGATACGGAGCCTGCCTCTAATGTCGCGCTACCTCGCCAAGCATAATACTGTGCTTTGTGGGCTGCGTCTTTGAAGCACGTGAAGGCGATGAAACGATGTGGTATACCGCTGTCGCAAGACTCGAACCTCTTGCTGAGAATAGCCAGTCTGTAATGTCGGGGTTCACATCAAATGGCAGAAGTGTAGTGCCTTTCTCCAGCCACATGAGCGAAACACACGCCAGAGCAGATGCAGCAGGGGCATGACATCAGTAGGGCCTGTTATGCGACGATTGCACTATTGTTTAGTGCTGATTATCTTAACCGACGTTTTTGATTAAGTATCGGATTTGCTGATGTCTACGTGTACAACACAGCTTGTAACAGCGACAGCACGCACCAGCAGTAGAGTGTATTTTTCCACAGCCTCATTAAGCCCCTAGTGAGCTACGCCGCCCACAGATATATACAATGAAGAACCTTAAGCGCCCTGGGGCAATCCGGGCAACAGCTAGGATGGCTTTCTCTGCGGAGAAAACACGCGGAGGTCAATAATTGCAGCGTTAATAGTTCAAACATGTATCCTGATGATCACGTGGCCCAATCACGCACCCGCATAGCGAAAATGAGTAAGATACATGCGGCCTTGAACTGTAACTAGTAAAGTACACAATGCATTCGGTGTAACCAAATCGCCAACAGCAGTGCGAATGTGCAGCCAGTACAAAGATGTGGTTACCTTAGTTACCTTCTAGAGAGTCGGGGCCAATTGCATCCTGAGCCCTGAATATCGGAGCCTATGTCCACGACAGCGGTGATGTTACTTCTGCCAGCAGCAATCTCCAAGGGCATTTTGGCAGCAGGTTTCGCACATCGGGCCTAAGACACCTTTCTGCATGTTACAGATACGCGCCTTGCCTGGAACCGTTTCTGCACTGGCTCTGAGCTCTGCCATCGTACCGTGACGACGTCGATCCAAGACGCAGATTGCCTGAAATCTGCCCTGCACTCCACAGCCATTGCTGGACAATGATGTTAACGCGGCTATCAACAGGCTTTGTAATGAGGCTGTTACTATACAGGACGGGCAACAAGTGACCATCTCACGGATCATAAAGCCAGCGCAATTCTGGTGCGGCATTTTGACAGCAGCGGCAGCGTCTTCCGCACAATAGGCCTTAGACATCTTTCTGCATGTTCCAAGTTAGCCTCGTCTTCAATATTTTGAATTTCCATATTTTTTGCGTTCCTCACTACTGTTGCTGCTGCAATTAAAGGTTTATACTTAGTTTTGGGAGTTTCAGTTTCTTGCAAAATGAGCAAAGAAATAGCAAAGCTTTTTCAAGAATTGCGCGATTATATCAAGGCCGAATTAAAGGGTTTCAAGGAGTCAATAGAACGAAACTGTCGTACTGAGGACAAAGGGGTTCACACTGACCTAAAGGAAATGAAAAAAAGTACGAATTTCATTATTCTTAGCTTAGATGAGACGAACCAGCGACTTGAAGTCACCGCAAGTGAAACTATATCGCGAAAAAAGGAAAATGACGCCCTCCGGCTGCAAATACGTTCCCTTGAAAAGGCCCTTGAGGAATGTCAATCTAATCTAGTTAAATCAGAGGAGTAAACAACAAACCAGAACTTGTAAACTAAAGGAGGTATTGAAGGATAGAATGAAAGGCTCCCTGACATTCTTGGTAAGGTTGACAAAGCCGTCGGTGAACCAATCGCAGCCATAACATAGACGTGTGTCATCGATTCGCCACCAAAGACAAAAATCAGAGCATAGTCGTACATTCAAGAAGTGCTAGAAACGCGACAAGTTTCTGGAGAAATAGTCAATTAAAACTGATTGCTGGGCTAGTTGGTGCATAGGCACATACAGGAAAGGTTATTAGCGCAAAAAGAGACTCACGAATAGGCACAAATAGACGCACAGATCCAGCGCTGACTCCGACTTCTTTCTCGGAACATCACACACAGAGTTCTTCTTCAACATCCAAATGCTCCCGCAAAGTCAGTAACAAATTCATCATAGCATTTTAGACCAACCCTACCTACCAACATTTAACAGTCGACCTTCACTGCTATACAGTGAGAGAGATAGGTCACTAATACATTTTGAACCGCGTCTTTTTATAAACGAGGCTTCTAGCAGCTCCCGGGCAAGATTATTCCTACTCCTGCGTGCAATCTTATTTCTTTGAACTTCGGTTCACATTTTGTCTTGAAATTGCACTATTTTAAATGAACAGGCAGATGTAGATTTTGATTGTTTTTTTTTTTTAAGCGCAGGTGTTCTGCAGCCCTATCGTTGGCACAAAGCCCAGTTTGCCGAATGTATACCTTTCCACAGGTTGAGGGTATTTGGTAAATAACCTCTGTGGCGCATTTGACCAAGGGATGACATGCTTTCTTGTGCAGCCTTTCCCAGGTAGCACAAAGTGGGCTATGAAGGGTGGGCCCCGGTGGGCCCGATGTAGGCAATGCAGGACAGCCCCGGTGGGCTCAATGTGGGTGCTGCAAGAGGGGCCGACGTAGGCCCGAAGCGGGCTGTCGACAAAGCCCCAATTGGCCCCACTAGGGGCCGATGCAGGCAGCCCTTGCGGGGCTGCCCACATTTTTCCGGCATTGTTAAAAGGGCACATCCCGCCAACTCCCCGCGGTGGTCCTACTTTGGACCGATTTGGGCAGCCGCTTTGGAGGAACATTTTTTTTTATTTCAGTTAGCCCCTCAGAAAATGACATAGGACCAATGCGGGTTCTATAGCGCTAGCCACACTTGGGCTTGCCCACATTATTCTCATAGGGGCCCGACGTAGGAAATTGATGGAAAGCCCTAGTCCAAGTTTTCCCAATCAATATTTAGGCACATAATTAAGTAATTACTTTATACATGTCTGCACTTTCTAAACAGCCACAATATTAAATTTTACAATAATTCATAACATTCATCTAGCCGAAATGACTTCATGTACATCTTGTTCAGGCTATGGAGATGTGTGTTCTGAACAGTAATATTGTGCTCAGAGTTGCAGGCTGTCCAAAGCAACCACATAAGAGGCAACAGTTAGCAATCAGTTTGTTTTAGTATATGTAGCGCAATTTGCACGAGCGCGAGAACTAAAGCCATGTAAATTTCTAATCGACTAAACATGGCCACAACTGTTATACAAATCATCTATAACAGTAATTTAGGGCAACATCTAATGCAAATAAGAGTTGGAAACAATGATTACGCAATTGCACGCACACCTTTTAGCCCCATTACGGCCGATGTGGGACCTACAGCGGTTTTGTGTGGGCAGCCCCAATTGGGCTGGGTGTTGGTTTTGAACCTAAAGCCCACTTGCTATTGCACGTGCCTTCAAATTCCCCACAAGGGACCAATTTTGGTATCATGCGGGCCCTCCCGCCTTCCAGCCCCATTACGGCCCATGTGGGATATAAAGCAGTTTTATGTGGGCAGCCCCAATTGGGCTGGACGTTGTTTTTGAACCTAGAGCCCACCTGCTGTTGCACGGGCCTTCAAAGCCCCCACAAAGGACCGATTTTGGTACCATGCGGGCACGCCCGCCTTCTAGCCCCATTACAGCCTATGTGGGACCTAAAGCGGTTTAGCTAAGGCTGCCTCATTTGGGCTTCACGAGGGCTTGCCCAAATTGAGCCCTTATTCATATTTCACCTGCCCTCAAGTAACCTACAAGGGGCCGATTTGGGCAGCATGTGGGTATGTCCGTTTTCTTGCCCCACTACGGCCGATGTTGGTCCCACAAAGATTTAATGGGGGCGGCCTCACTTTGGATCTATGAGGGCTTTCCCATAAAAAGCCCACATTTAGGTTGGATTGCCCTCAAATATCCGGCAAGGGACCCTTGTGGTCTGGATGCAGGAATGTGCTCTGCATTAGCCCAAGAAACGCCGCTATGGGACCCATGCAGGAGGAGCAGGGGCAAGCCCAAATGGGGCTTGCCCACATTTGCCCCATCGGGGACCGATGTAGGTTTTATGATGGTTGCCCCAGCCCCACTTGCCTACATCGGACCTACTGGGGCCCCACATTCTGTGCTACCTGGGTTTCTTAGGCCGGCATTACCCATGACTCGTCCGCACATGCCAGCCAACTTTTTGGGGGCGAAGAAGACCATTCTGACACCGTATTTGTTGGCGACTTCTGCTTGAATCATGCAGTGTCAAATTTAATATGATAATGTTTACGGAAACATGGTACACCAATGACTCAGAATACTGAGTACTAAAAGATTATAATAATTTCTGCATCACCCGTAAAGATAGCAGAGTAGGCGGCGAATTCATCCTTATTTCTTTACCACTTTGAGATCGCAAATGAGTACAGCGTGATCTGTGAACATTATAAAAGCTCTATGTATAGAAACGATGGAAATTTTTGACAGTCCTCTACAGACCATCCAACGGTATCCTTTCTGCATTTATTAGTTTCTTATATTTGCTATCCTTCGCTAAAGAAACGGCAGGCATCCTTACAATAGGTGGTGATATGAATTTAGATACCCAAAAAGAAATTAGTCCCGCCATTGACTTTTTAGTGGTTATGTACAGTAATGGTTTTTGCAATGTTATTAACGGTCCGACGCCAATTACTTGTTCCACATCAAACCTGCTCGAATTGATTATTACAAATCACACTGCAGAAGATAGTGTATCGCAAAACTTAGTAGCTATGTCAGTGACCATGTGCCAATTTTCTTCGTTATTAAGACTGCGAAAGTTTTCAAACCCAATAGGTCCGATGCAATAAAATATCGTGAAATAACACCTGACACAATAGCTAAGTTTCGGCACGCCGTTATCCAAACGGACTAGAGAGACGCTTTCATGCTTAATGATGCCAACGTTTCTTATGGAGAGTGCATGAAAGTGAAAAATCCCTACTAAACGCCTCCCAAATCAAATCACTCCGGCAACATAAAAAGGCGCGTAGACCTTGGGTCCTTCACCATTATGTTAAGCTTAAAAAGAGAAAAACAAACTTTGTCCCTCCTTCATTCAGTCTCGCGATGCAAATAAATGGGAAGAATTCAAATTCTTGAGAAATAAATAAAAAAAGACTTAAAAGTATGCAAAGGACGACTAATATGTGCGCATTTTTCGCAGCGATTGCTTGAAAAAGAGCGACGTAATGTGGAAAAACGTAAATGACATCAAAAACAAAAATAAACAGCAGAAAAGGAATGGTAGCTTTGTTCTTGATGATACAGAGATAAGCGGAAGGAATCTGGCTAACGAATTCAGTGACTTCTTTATAGATGTCGGTAGTAGCACATACTGCTCTGAAGCCGTGAGAAATGTTCCGGGTATGTTGTTGGGCTAGTTGATTATTCAGGGTGAGAGAAAGAACGCTAGCAGACGACGGACAAAGAAGAGGAGGACACACACATATGCGCTCACTAACAACTTTATTTTTGGAAGACAGCCGATTCACGCCCTATATACAGACAAAGACCAGAAGTGCGCTTGAGCACGGTTATCAGAGCACGAATCGCAGAAATCATCCAAGAAACGGCATCTGATATTGAACACAATTATTGCTGTGACATGGAATTTGTGGGTCGGGGCAGGTAAAAAGTGGCAGAACGCGGGCACACATGAAGCCCAGATAAAGTGATATTGAAGAGAGCAAACAAATAACCTGGGTAAAAGCGAAAACAAATGCACAAGACCAATAACAAAAGCAACAAAACAGCGCGGGCATGAGCTCAGACTAAAAGGCAAGGCTGTAAGAGTCAGCGAAGGTAAAGGCGCTAAAATAAGAAAAATGATGAAAAACTTGAACAACAACTAAAAGACGCTGAATGAAAACATTGAAATCTAATCAGAAAAAACCAAAAAAGCAATTAAATGGACACTGACAAAAGGGTGATACGCCTAGCAAACTGAAAAACAGGCCGGGCTAAAGAAACAAACCGCAGATGCATTAAACCTTGTTGCACACTAGCTTACTAGGTAATTCTCAGTATGCGGCTATTTTGGGCGGACACATTGTCACCATATTTCGTGGGGTTCTAAGACGGATCTCTGCAGCAAGCGCCTGTGGAATGGAAGTTAAAATAATAAAGTTTATTGCATAAATTTGGTTCACCTACTTTTCTACGCGCCGACAGTAAATCTGTGATATATTTAACTTTCTCCAGCACTAGTGCTACTGTTGTCAATTGGTCTACTGTTGATGGCAGTACCTCTAGCGACCTCATGCATATTGTTTTTTATGTTAACTGCCGATTAACTATGCTGACCTCTCAGTTTGGGTAATATGTAAATTATAAATAAATTCAGTCATCTTTCAGTTCTACTCTTGCATCAATTGTTACCACTAATGAAGAACTAAAATTACAAAGTTCATGGCTGACCATTGAAACCTGTGGAAATACGTGAATTCTTGGTGAGTGCATCAAAAGGCAATACATCTACAGGATGGTGGAATGCAGATAGTTTGCGTGATTATCGAAGAAGAAAGGCTGCACCGAAGAGGCCTCTTGACAACCAGTTCTCGAACCATTCGCATGATTCAACTTTTCTTGCAGATACTTTTAAACGCACAGTCGCACAAGCGAAATCTGATAGCGACTCTGAGTATTTCCATTACTTCTTAAAATCGAATAACCGAAGTGAGCTTTCCGAGTTTTGAAAATCACAAAAGCAGATTCCTGTCTCATAAAATTTACCCTCATATGTTTGTTTCCTAAAGCAGCTATCAAAATTATACAAACATTTCCTAAAGCTTTCGGAAAGCGCTTTTTGTCGACACTTTTTTTATCCTCTATGTTTGTAACGCAACTAGATAGAGTTTAGTGTGACCCCCACAACACACTTTTTGAGCTTTCTCTGAGCCCGAATCGAGTAACAGGATCCTTTTTGAGGTTTTTTCTGATTCCATAACAGAGCTGGTAATTTACTCAATTAATTGAGTAAATTCTTAGATGCCTTGTGAATAGACACTAGCTAAAGTGATAGCTTTACTGAAACATAATAGTTACGACTATACCATGGGCAATATCAAACCAATATCCTGTATATCTAACCTGGCAAATGTATTTGAAATGGTGGTACTCCTACGTGTTACAGAGTTTGTGGAACAAGGACGTTTGCTTAATCTTTCGCTCAAAATGTTGAATATGAGCCAACCATGAGAGCCCATTTCTCCTTGCGCGGGACCAGAAAATGCATGCTGCGTTGGTGACACTGGGTACAGCAAAGGCTTATGACAGTGTAGATACCAGAATTAATTGCCAAATGACAGAATGCGTTTTCCGCATTATTTAGTTGCGTGGATTTTGGCGTTACTCCAAAACAGAAAATTTATTGTGCAATAAATAGTGTTTAATTCTGGCAGATATCATCAAACCAGGCGTTTTCCACAAGAGACAGTTATCTCGCTCGTCCTCTTTAATACTCTATTGAGATCTAATCGCACTCATCAACAAGTTCACCTGCATGTCAGTGCGCATGACATTGCGTCTCTACGGCTACACCTGACGCTGAAACCCTCAATGTGCTACCGGAAATCGTACATTAGCTTTCTTATAAATTGGTCGTTTTACGTGCGATTCACATTAAATGTAAAAAGTGTGCTATCAATGTTTTCCAAAATAAGGATCCTGTAAAGCTTTCTCTAACATTTAAGCAAGAAATAATTCCTCACTTTAGCCTTTGCAGTATCTGGGTGCCATTTAGGATGATAATCTCAAATGGCGGGATAACATTGTATGTTCAGCGAAAGGGGATCGAGCTGCGGGTATGTTGCGCAGGTTAAGCAATGCCCTCACTGGAATGCGGACAGATGCGCTTTTATGTTATGTCCGAATATCTCTAGAATTAGGATCTGTGTTGTTTTCTGGTGTACCTAACTAAATTTATCCGGGCGTCTTTATGGAGCGGGAAGCGCTTAGGTTGTGCCTTGGGCTCTGAAAATTGGTGGCTAACAATGTACTTTACTTTGTGTTAGAGTCAAGACGGCCGATGGGAACGGGTGTATTGTCAATGGCTTGTCGGTAACACACGGAACCTGAAGAAAACGCCCCGTACCTGGGCAGGCTATTTATATCACTGTGGTAGCGCTGAAGTACAGACGACAGTGGCTCCCCCCTTGTTTTAGTATACAACACTTTTCCTTCCTTAATTTGGATCGCTATGAAGCCATTATTGGCATACCTTTCTGGCTTTCGACTGGTCCTGGTGGATCGCCGCAGGGGCCCTGTTCCTAATGGTTGCTGTGTTGAAGTCTGTTCGCTTACTGATCCCTCTCTCGATGGCACTGACAACTGCACAGACATGCCAGCATGTAATGTACCTTCATTCATTCGTTGAAATTTCGGGTACCGTCTCGCTTAGAGGCTCTGCGTTTTCAGAAAGCGCATCTAGGACCAGGGACCCTTAAGGATTCCACCTTAAGTTTTATGTGATGTACATGACAAAACCAAAGAAGCACGCCTAAACGCATTAAGAACGTCACTTTTGACACCTCTCAAACAATTTTTTTCAAGCCATCAGTTCACTTTTTCGTTGCGAATAGTGCTAACATATACCTCCTCGCCTGACATAAACTCGCGGCCGTTTCCTTTTCTCGCATTTATCGCGAGCTTATTTTCTCACTTCTGTTTTTCCACAACCTCAATCTGCACGGTTTTATCATAGACTGCGTGGTTCAAATGTTTCGTGCGAGAAACAATTCGCAGGGTGCTGATTCTGTGAATGAATAAATCAGGCGTCGTCCTGCGTGAAAACAGACAATTATCAATGCGCTGCTGTAAGGACCGCCTTCGGCCGGAGTCTCTTCTTCGAGCTGCAAGTTCAAGATACCCATCTTTGTCGGTTGCATAGGTATTTCCATATCGTTGGTTTCAGGATTATATGGTGGTGTGAGAATTGACTTTACACACTTTCACTCTGGGAAGTGTTGCAATCCACTGGATCTGATTTCGCGCAGTTGTCTGTCCGCACAACACTGAGTAATCCATAGGCTGCCAAACTGCACCTTTCCACCTCCACCGTGGCCAAGGCTGATGTGCCATGCATTACTTTTATCTCGAGCCATTTAGTGTAGGCGTCTACCAGCAGCAGCAGTGATTTTCTTTTACTTACCAAAAATCTAAACAAACACTTTTCGAAAGATTTGCAGCTATTGGCCAAGGTTGAATCGGTACTGACTGCGCAGAATTGCGCACATTTTGACAGACGTTACATATTTGTGCTATGTCCTCTAGATCTGTGTCAAGATTTGACCACCAAACTCAACTTAGGATCAGCATTTTGATTTTTGTCATTCATGTTTGGCTCCCATTCATTGCAGACAGAACAGTTGGCCGGAGGCCTCTCGCGATAACAACCCTATTGTTCCTCAACAAAGAACCCAACTGTATCGACAGTTCGCGTCGAGGATTAAAACACGGGCAATATTGCTCTTTTGTGCCTTGCGGCCAACCCTTCCCCCCTACCCCCGTATTGCCTAATATTGCTCTCAAAACCTTATCCCTGCTTGTTTTTTCAGCTAATTCCTCGGCTGCGAAGGGAATCTCCGATACTGGCGAGAAAATTTTAATTTCTTTGTTGTCGCCAGCAGTTCTTTCCAATGGAAACCTTCTAAAACGTCTACGTGGCGTACTTGTTCACCCTTCTTGTATTTTATCCCAGATTCATAGGAGGGCAAGAAATTGTTATATCGCTGCACTTTTACAATTGCTGCTTGACTGACGTGTCTTCTCGGATCGAACAACAACATCAGCGGCTGGTGATCCGTCACTATTTTGAACAACCTACCGAGGAAGTACTTGTGAATTTTCATAATTCCAAAGATATGTACTAAAGCTTCACAATCAATTTGTGCAGTTTCTTTCGGCCGCTGTAAGTCCGCGGGACACGAAAGCGATCGGTCTCTCGTTGTGCCCCTCAGTATGCGCGAGCACTGCTCCGAGGCTATACGCCGATGTAACACGTCACGCGGAGCGGTTCGCTTCCATCCTACAAATCTAACACTGACTCCCCGCTTACAATCAACATGCATTTCTGAAAGCTGCTCTCGCACTCTTTTGTTCACTCCCACGAACAATCTTCTGAGCAGCTTGTAGAGTGGTTCAAAGGTCGTTGCTATTTGAGAACGAGACCTAGAGCAAACATTCAGCAGTCCTAAGAAAGCCTTAATTTCGAAAACGCCAGTAGAGGTTTGGAGCCTTCAATAAGGCTTCTTCTTTATCTTTCGTGGGACGAATGCAGACTGCGTCATTTTCGTGACCTAAGTAGCGGACGCGAAGCTTCAGAAATTTATCGGCGTTGGCACGTGTGCCATGCTCCCGTATTCTCTGTAGCACCTGTTCAGTACGTTTCAGGCACTCGTGTTCGGTCTTTCCTGTTATGAGAACGTCATCAAAATAGCACACTGTGCTCACCAAGCCAACCAACATTCAATCCATTACAGACTGGAAAATGGCAGGGGCGCTCCCGACACCTAACAATAAACGCGTGAGGCGAAAAAGCCCGAGGTGCGCGTTTACCATTATCAACTCTTGTCAATGGCTATTCATTTAAATTGCAAGTGCGGCTTCGAAAATTTCAGTACACTAACACCAGTCCCCCTGCCAATGGCGCAAACACATCTTCGGACAACGGCAGCTGGTAATGAGCTACGGTTATACAGCGGTTTAGGCACACATAGTAGGCGCCACAGAGCCTGACGGCTTTTCCGTCGCCCTTCAGAACTGCTACGACAGGCGTTGCTCATTGGCTTTCGCGTACCGGGTACAACACACCTGCCGCTTCCAATTCCTTCAACTCTTTCAGCTTTATCATTCATGGCGTACGGCACTGGCCTGGCATTACAGACTGCAGGTTATGATTCCTGCTTCAAAACAATAGAATCCACCAAAGATTTGATAATTCCTATTGGGCCCGTGAATACGTCTTTGTACTTGTCTTGCAGCCCTTCTTATTTGTAATTGCGCTCACTCTGAAGACGTATTCAGTTTAGGCGAATGGGATTAAACCACTCTCAGCCAAGCCATACCGCTACGTGCGACCTTATTCATTCGCCGCTACCACTAGCGGCAGACTAAAAGAAGTGCTCCATGAGTTACACTTACATTGACACTACCCTTCAATGGCACACTTGAGCCGTTTCATGTCCGTAATCGAAATGAGACATGCTGATATGGCATATGTCAAAAATGTTTTACAAATTTGGCCTTAGAAAACTAGGTACCTCTGAGTCTGTGTCTGTTTCTGTTGGAATAATATTCCCGTTTGCGCTCACGTCAACGTTGAACGGATACTGTCTTTCTCCTAGCGATACAATTATAAACTAGACACCTCCTCCCCAGTGAAATTGCTTTGCCTTGTAGCACATATGCTAGTTAAATGTCCTCATCGAGAGAAAATACAGCACCAAGATTTGATGGGCCAACAGGCCTGCTGGTGGTGGTGACCCCTAATAAGAAAGCATGATGGTATCCTGTCTTTGTCAGCGGGCACTTCCCTG
Organism: Amblyomma maculatum; assembly: GCA_023969395.1. NCBI lineage: Eukaryota > Metazoa > Arthropoda > Arachnida > Ixodida > Ixodidae > Amblyomma > Amblyomma maculatum. The sequence continues at coordinate 34,162 of JAJIZL010023305.1, forward strand.
CACCCGCTGTCCGACATCGCCGACTGTGGCTGGTGGACCGCGTAGTCCCTGCACTCTCACCACGTTCCACCTGATGTCCTCCTCTGGTTCGCGTGTCATGCTGGGCCCTGGTAGCATCTCCCTAGCGTGGCTCTCAGTGGCTTGTGTAGACGTGACGATAACGCACATATTTCCCACGTTGGCCCTTGTCGCCTTCAGCGGCCAGACGTTTGCACCGCACAGCCTCGCTGCGCACACCCACGAGGAGCCGACTCGCGAGTGTTTCAGGCCAAAACGTTCCAAACGACAAGTTTGTGCCCAATCGCTTCAGTTATACGATGATGTCATCAACTGTCTCCCGGGGTGCCTGTTAGCGTTCATTGAAGTTATACCTATCTGTGACTACCAACCGCTTTGGCGTGTGATGATTTAGAAGCGCCTATTTAATCTTTTCATAAGTCGTTTCGGGAGCCTACTGGAACATCAAGCGCCACAAAGTGGTGTATGCGCCGTCACACACCATAGTGATAAGCACGTCCGTCTCGCTTTGCTCGTCCTGCTTATTCCCTCTTGCAAATGTCGCGAACATCTCAAGGTGGATAGGCATATTACTGGTCATGGTGCGAACTTCGACAGCCTCCCAATGAACGGCTGGTGGCCAGAGGATGGTGCTGATTATTGAGCGTTGTCATGGTGGCTGCTGCGCTTTGCTGCTTTGGCGGGCAGGTTCGTGGTATCCTCATCGCCTTTAATAAAGTCGAGATGATCGGTGGGACGACTTTATTGTCGACGGCTTGTTGCTACAAACACAACATGGAAAACGTGCCCCCCTACCTGGTCAGGCTATTTATATTTTTGTGGTGGAGCTAAACCACAAACGACCATGGCCCCTTGCTAGATATATTATGTAACACCTTGAAGTCCAAGTGCCACGGTTGTTGGCTAGATTACAATTTTGACTGTCCAGACGTATCTAAAGATATATGAATCACATTTTTATCACTCCCTGCCAGTTTTTGCTGTCAGCAGAAATTTTGTTTGAGTAAACTGGCCTCGGTTTCATTCCCTGCATGTAATACTTGTAGAAACTTTGTTTCAACCTATAAATGCTATCCTCTCCAACATTCTTTCAACACAAATTATGGATCTTCAGTTCGAACTGTCCCCGATATCATTTTCAGCAATAATGCAAACATTTATCACCTCGTAATTTCAACGGAATATTAGATCATTTACAAAGTCTTCATATTAGCGAAATAATAGCATCTGATGCCTCTCAATGTCATCAAAAGGCAGGCATTGGAATATAGTGTTACGTAGGGTTGACATGGTCATAGGAACTAAAAAAGGACACAGGTGTGAGAGTAATGAAATTAACGTTTTATTGGACTGACTTGCGCCCGCAAAAGAACTAAGCAATTTTGCGGCGGTGATAGCTTCAAACGTGCTCTCTGGTACTCGAATTAAGAATATTGAAACACCTACAAACGAAAAATTTAAAGGCAGCGAGGAAACATTTAGATAAAAACGCACATGTTAACTACCACAACCTAGAACATTGCAGAAGCTGCCCTTGAGGTTTGCGAGCGACGTTCGCACAGTCATAGACACCAGAGCTGACTATTCAGTCGTCAGTAGACCATTCGCCTCCCAGCTAAGAAAAGTAACGACCGTTTGAGATGGCCCGGTGATCCGCACTCTGAAGGCAACCATATTACGCCGTCAGGATGATGCACTGCAAGAGTAACAATGAATAGACGGACACATCCCACCTTGCCCTCGCGAAGTGATTCTGGGCATGGAATGTCTGAACGAACTTCGGACAGGAATCCATCTTCAACTTCACCAGAGCAAACCGGTAGCTTAACAAGGGAACGACTATCGCTTTCCTCACTGAGATAACGGAGATACGAGATGTCTTCGCCCTTCCCGACCTACCCAAAGATACGCCCATCCTATGTCGCGAGCCCACTTTCGGCATCAAAATCGCACTATCCCGAGACAGGCAACGCCGGATTCGCCGTCTTCTTGAAAGCTAAAGCGAGTGTTTCTCTTCACCATCAAATGTGCGACAGACTCCGCTGGCGAAACACCGCATTATCACAGACGAACACGCCCGGCCTCTTCGTCAAAGCCCCTACCGTGTATCGCCATGCGAACGCCAAGCCATCCGCGATCAAGTTGAAGAAATGCTTCGCGGAGACCTATTTCAGCCATCGAACAGCCCGCTGGCGGCAGCCGTAATCCTTGTGAAGAAGAAAGACGGCACACTTCGCTTCTGCGTTGATTACCGCAGTTCGCGTCGCGAAGAAGGATGTCTACCCGCTCTTTCGCATCGACGATACTGTAGACCATCTCTTCAATGCTGGGTATTTCTGGTTTATGGACTTGAAGAGCAGCTACTGGCAAATTGAGGTCAAAGAAAGTGATCGCGAGACGATAGCGTGTATTGCACCAGACGGCCTCTTCGAATTCAAGGTAGTCACATTTAACCTGTGCTCCGCATCTTCCATGTTTCAATGGTTAACGGACACTGTCGTGGCTGGCTTAAAGTGGAAGATTTGTATACTTGGACGATGCTGTTGTATTCCCGTCAAACTTTGGAGACCAGGGAAAATACTACGGACAGTGCTGGATGCTTTCAAGTCATCAGGACTGAAATTAAAAAAGTGCCACTTCGCTTACAAAGAGCTGTTGTTCCTGAACAATATTCTGAGCAAGGATGGCGTTTACCCAGATCCGCACAAAACTGCTGCGATCATCAAGTTTCGACAGCCTTCCGACCAGAAAGTCATGCGCAAAATACTTAAGCTGTGCACTTACTACCGCCGTTTGTAGAGGAACCTTTCGCAGTTAGCCGAACTGTTGACACAACCTGCAAGTGCTGATGGGCCTCTCAAATGGGAAGCACCTCAGGCGGAAGCACTCAAGGGACATAAGCGCCGCCTACAGACCCCTCCTGTCTTTTGGCATTCCCACAAAAATGGCGAAACAGAAATACTGACGCTAGCAGCAGAGAACTGAAGGACAAGAAAGAGTTACCGTGCATGCCAGCAACTCGCTGTAAACTGCTGAAGTGAATTGCTCGAAGATCTAGAGAGTCCCTCACGATCATCTGGGCAACTTCAAAGTTCCCTCCGTACTTGTAAGTCCGACCATTCAAGATAGTGAGAGATCAATATGCACTCTGCTGGCTGGCAACGTTGAGAGACTCCTCCGGTCGCCCTGCCCGATGTAGCCTACGTCTTCAAGAATTCGACATCCCCGTAAACGACAAGCCCGGCTGTAAGCACTCCAATGCGGACTGCTTGCCATGAGCCCGCGTTCATGTGTCGCCCAAAGAAGACGTCGAAGACAGCTTTTTGGATCGGTAGCGCCACAGTTTCGCAGAACATTGATCAGAAACTGAGCTGAAAGCGGTAGCCGATTTCTTAGAAGGAAAGACCAACTACCCTCCTGCTGTGTTCAACTGTCGGCTAGCTTCCTTCGGGTTACACAATGACGTCCTTGTGAAGCATTTTGCATTTTGTATTGAACACGACCGCACACCTTGTTGTGTCTATAGACCTTAGAGAAGAAAGTTACATGCGTGTATTGATAAGCCAGTGGCAGGACATCTCGGCCTTACACGCACGTTGCACCGAAATCGAAAGAAGTATTATTGCCACTGTTGGCTGCCGGTGTCAACCATTACGTCAAAACCTTCCGTGAAATCCAACTGCTCAACACACCTCCGGCGAGACCTGCTGGTCTGCTGAACCCGATACCTCGCCCAACTATGCCTTTCCCACAAATAAGGATGGTCCCCGTCGGACCTTTCCAACTCCATCGACTGGCAATGAGTGGATAATCGTGGGCACTGATTTATTCACCCGTTACGCTGAAGCAAAAGCCCTGCCTAACGGTTCCGCAGTGAAAGTCACCAAGTTTTTCGTCGAACAAATTCTACTCTGACACGGCGCCCCAAAAGTGCTCATCACAGAAAGGGGAACAGCATTTACGGCGAAGCTCAATCAAGCAATTCTGAAGTACAGCCAGACAAGCCACCAGATGACTACCACCTATCAACCGCTGACAAACGGCCTTACAGAACGTCTCAGTAAAGCTATGGCGGACATGCTTGCTATGTATGTCGAGGTCAAACACAACACTTGGGACGCCATGCTGTTGTACGCGGTTTTCACATATAATACGGACATGCAGGAGACAACAAGCATGAAGTCGTTCAAGTTTGTGTACGGAGTGCTACTATTACCATATTGCGCTCTGCGGAATTTTTCGGTAGACTATTTTTGGGCTTGTTCGGTACTGAATTCATTGTCCTCCCTGGGACAATGAATTGCCCTGCCAAAAATTACTCGCTTATCACCCTTTGCATGTTCCAAGATAGCTAGACTGCACCTGCTTATGTTGGAATCCCCGACGATAAGCACCCGGGCATTCTCTCTCTCCCAACTGCTCGCTCCTGCTTCGCGTTATCTGCGTCCTCTGTGGGAATTTCATTGTTCCTTATTTCTTCCTTTTTTCCCGACTTTTTATTAGCTACTTCTGAATATCTGTGGGTTCGGCACCACCTCACCAACATTTATTTTGCCGTCCATGTAAGTGTTGGTCCCAGCCACGCGGCCGTAACATGGAATGTCCGTCCTCGTTGCTTCCAAGTGCAGTGTCGGTCATTTTGTCTTCCATTTGAGGAAGTTGTCCCAGCAGTTTCTGACTGTCTGCCCTTAGTGCACCTAATTCATTTTCAAAGGCTTCCACACGCGACACTAGACCGACCTTTTCTAGTTCAAACCCGTCTAGGCGCCAACTCAGCACGCAACACAGGCCCAAAATGTCAGTGCCTTCCGATTCCTCTACGGAGTCGAAACGCGTTTCTTAGAGATTAACATGCGTCTCACAATGGGGGAGCAATACATTTATTCTTCTTTTGGTTGCACATCTTAAGAAATACTTCTGCTACGAGTTCTGAGAATATACAGACTTGAAAACGCGCATTCACATAAATGCAGCAAATGTCAATAACCTAGAACAAAGAATAACCACCTAAAAACCTAACAAGGTACCAAAATAGTTAAAGAATGAACTTCACAAATCCAGTTGCCGGCACGAAAGCGAAGCTGCTAGGACAAATAGCTAAAAATTTATTCTTTATTCTGCACCTACACCTGGCAAGCTGAAAAGTAAATAAAGTTAATGAAAGAAGATTTCATGTATTTGACGCTTTTGGAAGCTGCCGCAATCGCCACTCCGTCCATTTCCGGCAGCCACGTGCAAACCGAGGAGCGATGAAGCCCGCGTCTACACCACACGGCTGTCAACTATCGGATTGATGGATGGATGGATAGATGGATTGAATGGATGGATCGATGGATGGATGGATGGATGGACGGACGGACGGACGGACGGATGGATGGATGGATGGATGGATGGATGGATGGATGGAGGGAGGGATGGATGGATGGATGGATGGATGGATGGATGGATGGAGGGAGGGAGGGAGGGAGGGAGGGATGGATGGACGGACGGATGGACGGACGGACGGACGGACGGACGGATGGATGGATGGATGGATGGATGGATGGATGGAAGGATGGATGGATGGATGGTTGGATGGATGGAGGGAGGGAGGGAGGGAGGGAGGGATGGATGGATGGATGGATGGATGGAGGAAGGGAGGGAGGGATGGATGGATGGATGGATGGAGGGATGGATGTATGGATGGACGGACGGACGGATGGATGGACGGATGGACGGACGGACGGGCGGACGGACGGGCGGACGGACGGACGGACGGACGGACGGACGGATGGATGGATGGATGG
>JAJIZL010023305.1:40365-73597 GCA_023969395.1 Amblyomma maculatum
GGACGGACGGACGGATGGATGGATGGATGGATGGATGGATGGATGGAATATAGGAGCGTCCCCTTTGAAACGGGGTGGTAGCAGTAGCTATCATGCTCATGTCACTTCACAGAGAGACGCGTCACCACGCAGCGAAAAGTATCCTTGTCTCTGCGATGATCGGCTGTTGCGGCGGAAAGCGGCTAAGGTTTTCGGAGTTATATTGTCTAGTTATGGGCGGTGATTGTGAAGCATTTTCTGATTGCTTTAACAGCCAGATTATCCTCAAAGCTATTTCTTGAGTGAGATGAACCTTGATGGGGACAAAAAGTGGCTTTTGCTTTACAGGGAGACAATCCGTCGCGCATATAGTGAGTGAGGCGTCGACTTTGGTTCAATGCGACGTTTCACGAATTGGGAGCGTTTTTATTAACTTCACTGCATCATGTCTCTTTCTTTCGTATGTCGGAGGGTAAAATATGAATATTTCACGTTCAAGATGAAACACGTGAACTGCGTAATTTAAAAAGTGATTGTTTTAAAACAGCGTATATATAAGTTTTTTTACAAACTTTGCTTAGAGGCTGTTATGTGTTCTAGGAAAAATTCCAAATGTTCTGCTGTTTCTTTTGTATAATACAAACGTCCTTGATCACTGTGTAGATATATCATCCAGTAAGAAACATCTCACCCTCACAAACCGCAGCATTTTCACTAGAGATCTGTTCGGACAATATTATGTCCCGCGAGTTTATTAGGAATTTGTAGCTTGACGAGATGATGATTGTGCACATTCAGCTCTTTCCAAATTATTATTTGGAGTCGCAGTATTTATAAATAACGCCGATTACGTGGGTACCCATCATCTATGGGGTTTGCGGCACTAGCAGCATACACCAGCGAATTGCCAATCAGTTTAGGCGTTTGTGAAACCAGCATGTCGGTTTGTTTAAATGTTATATCCTGCATTTTCTACTGTGTTAGCTTAGCTTTCGTTCCTAGAGTTGGCAGTTGGAAGTGCAAGTAAACTTCCTTTTGAAGGAAAATTAATTTCCAAACTTGACCTTGGACCGTAGTCAGTGCCGCAAATTCCAGCCTGAGTTTCATTGTGGTTATCGCATAACAACCTGTAGAATAAATCTTATGTGGCAAAGGGGCGGTAAACCTCACAGGAGAGGGAGGAGAGGCAGCGAATTTGAAACAGTTTACGCTCACTAACATCGCGCAATAAGCTCATTTTCGCCGGTCATACTTCCTGGAAAATGCAGTCAACGGGGCTGAAAGAAAACGGCTTCTTTATTATGAGCTGCATGTGGTCAGTTAACCGGATTATTCATTGCCCAAAATTATTTCAGCAGTCCACAGAATGAAAAAGTAAGCTTTACCAAACGATCTAAATTGTTGGTCATACAAAACAACATACAACCTTACTTTTTTCGCTTAAGTGATATTGAATGTTTATTTTTAAAAAGTACACCACAAACATCTAGAACGTGGAATTTTCACCTCTTCTAATTTTTCTCTACACTATGCGTTCTTTTTTTGTGCCTCTCATTATCTTTCCCCCCTGTGTCTGCAAAAAGGAGCACAAGTCTATTTTGTCTTTTTTTTTTCACTAATTCCGAGGTCGCATCGCCTTAACAGAACAATATGTTCCGCTCTTCAGTTGGTGCACTTTAGATCGTTTAGACGTACACTACAATAAGTGCAACTGCGTCTTAGCGGCTACTTAGTAATTTTTAAGGTGATGTATATTAGGCGGTTGATATTATGCTCTTGTAGAGCCTTTCTCACGTGTTACGTTATTTCTCCCCTACAAAAATGAGCTCGAAATAATAAAATGCGATGCTCTTAATGAAATGATATTAATGAACGAAACGTCTATGAAATGAATGCAACTTTTATTTAATGAATGCTGGGCTGGCTGTTGGTGCCGAGAAATATTCGTTTCGATTTTTCAACAAATTCATTCCAGTGAATTGTTACCCATTTAGTAATAAATATATTATGAATAGTTAATTCCTGTCATCAGTATGCAATGCACTAACACTGATATTTAGATTTTAGGCACTTACATTGCTAACATACTTATAAATACGTTCATACAGCAGAGGAGAGACTATTGCAACCGGAAGATTGGCCACATCAATGGGCTCGATGGTACCATCCGAGAAGCAATGCTCAACCATGTGCTTGTCCTCATACATGTTGGTGATAAAGGGTTCTTTTCTAAATATTTGAGAACTAGCTATGTTGAGGTAGTGGTGCTGCCAAGACCTGGGTGTTTATTTTGATGCTGCTGTAAAATATTTCGTGTGGTGCGATTGCTATTGAAATTGAGTGGTACTCTTGAAGAAAATCCTGGACCCAAGCTTGATGAGGTTCCTATGGTAGTTACAGAAATTCAGGCGTCTAAAACTCTACTTCAAAATGTATTACAAGCGTTATTTATAGTTTAACATGAAAAGGTTGAAACGTGTGAGATAGCAATTGCTGCCATACAGAAAGAAACGTCACACATAGCCAAAAACCTTGACGACCTAGAAAATCGCATCCGCCGCAATAACTTTGTTACGTTTTGTCTAAAGAAAGACGATGAAGAAGATACCATATCCCTGCCAAAACATGTAAAAGAGAGCATGTTTAAGAACTTGCTAGGTGTGGATGTCAGATCGTTCCAACGAATTCACAGTATTGAGGGAAAAACCACAAAGAGCGGCCCATAATAATCCGCTTGTTAGATTTCTCGGCGAAAGCTGCGTTACTTCGAAAATATTTCAGGCTGAAACCGATACCATATCTGCTTCCGAGAATTTTTCACCAGCTATTCCAGAAGTGCGGAAACAATTGTGGCAGTCATTGAAGGTTAATCGTGCGAACGGTGAAAAAGTGAACCTTCGTTTTAATAAGCTGAAAGTTGGCGGTAGATTGTACCTTTGGGACGACATGAAAAATAAGAGAACTCTACTTAAACGTAGAAGCAAAGTTGAAGACGCTGGCTCGAGCAGCACTGATAAACAAAAAAGAAGAACTGGAAGAAAGTTTACTGCTATACTCGCCTTGCATCATGGTAATTACGGAAACCTGGCTGCACCTTGATATCCATAGCTCTAAACTGGTTCCAGGGTCTTATAGAATTCTTTGTAGAGATAGTGACGGTCTTGGTGGGGACGTAGCCCTCGTAATCAAAAACGGTATTACATTTATAAACCGCGGAGGCACAGCAGGCCAGGAAAGTGTCTGGTGCACCTTGAACGCCCACGGCACATCAGCTCTTAAAGGTGGTGTGTACAGGAGTCTTAACGCTCTCATCGAATACCTTATGCAGTTGCATGATATCTTACATATCAAGGTAAGTGCCAGAGCTAAGCTGATATTAACCTGCGATTTCAATCTTCCGGGAATAGACTGAACTAAACATAAATTTGACACTAGAGAACAGGAAATCTGCAATCTCTAAATCAGCTTGATTTTTTGCCTTTGGTTAACGAAGCTATTTACTCATCGAAAGAGACAGCAAGGGAACGCCGCATCAGGGCTCGACCTGCCATTTGTCCCAAACACTCTGAAACCAGAACTTAGAAGAGAAGATAGTATTTCCGATCACAAAATGATTTTTATACCTTATAGATAACGACGTCACAAGCATATAACAAAATTATTTCTGTATTGATTAAAACAATTACAACAAAGAAGATGATGTAAGCCTCGTTCCCTAATTAAAAACAGCGCTAGAGAATATTTCCATGATACCTTCATATGATGAAATGGTATATGAAAATTTAATGGTGCTATAAGGCATGGTAACAATTTTTTTATTCCCACAGTACATAAAAGAACAACCCGGAAAACAGCCTGCATCAGCCGCAGTGTCATCCACTTGAAACGAGGCATAGAATGCGCAGAGAATAACACAATCCTCTGGCCATCGCTCACCTGTCTACAGCGTTGAAGCTAGAGTTGAAAAAAGAAAGTGATAGCTGTTTTCCAACACACTAAGAACGTCATGTGCTAACAGCCGCCAAAGTTCTTGCGCTATTTGTCTAAACCAGAAAACCAAATAGTTCTACTTGAAGCTGCCGGATCTGTCACTAATGACGCACACGCTATCGCTATCGCTAATGCTCTCAACGCCCATTTTCAGTCTGTGTTTACACATTCTTCTCGTCCAAGCGATGTTTTATCTGCACCTGATTCACTCATACTCAGTGTTGCTATGACAGAGCCAGGCATACTAAATCTCCTCTCAAACATTGACACAATAAAACATTCGGCCCCGATAACATTCCCAATGCGTTCCTAAAGCGGTATGTTGAGCAGCTAGCTCCACTCTTACACAGTATTGATTGGTTGATTGATTGATTGATTGATTGATTGATTGATTGATTGACTGAAAACATTATTGAGTGCATGGAAACTCTCGGAATTGTGGGTCGTTCGCCTATTCCGGCAGCCCAGTGGCCTGGGCCGCAGCTTGGGCACTGCGAGCCAGTCCTCTTTTTTGTTTGGAGTCCCCGCGGTGCAGAATGGCCTAACACTTCTCCAAATTGGGATTGGAACATTTATCGATAAAGGAATTTAAGTGGCATGCGCACACCATGTGAAAAGTCGTAGCTATTTCTCCATAGTGTGGGCACTCTGGTGTGTAAAGTGAGGGGTACCATTGGTGGAGTTTATATTGTGTAACGAAAGTGTCTGTTTGTAGCCGGCGGAGGGTGTGTTCTTCCGCCTTGTCTAGAGTTTTGTGAGGTGTGGGGTATGTCTGTGCGGCCTGTCTGCAGGCCTGTAGTTGTTCAGCAAAGGTAATTATGAGCTGTGTAATATGGCCTTTTTCCTCGTCGGCCAAAGAAAAATCCCGATGTGAGAGAACTCAGGCGTACCGGTGGGCAGCGTCATTCCCTCCCGAGTGTTCTGTGCGTCCCCAAAACCATGTGATTGAAGCCTGATTAGGAGGGTGTTTTGCTGATAGCGTAAGACATAATTGATAGATTATTCAACTGATGACAATCCTGCATGAATTTTGGGTAATCTGCGAGTACAATAGCGTTTGGATTAGTAGCTAGCGCTTGTGCAATGGCTGCCTCCTCTGCGTGAGTGGGGTTGGACGTACGGAATGATGCGCGGTTGATTAATTTGCTCTCGGGACTCGTTATAGCGATGGACATCCGCCCTTAGATTGGACCGGCTGCATCCGCGTAGAGCGTCTCCTGGTAGTCATCCCATTTCTTGCGAAGGCTTTCGGCTCTTCCGTTTCTTTGCTCCGCTTTAAATGTTGCATGCATGTTTTGGGGTATTTGATGGACATAGATATTCTTGCGAATGGGTAGAGGAAGTTCCATCCTTTGGTCTACTGTGTAAGTATTTTACGGTGTATCTTGTTCAGAACGGTTTGTCCTGCTCGTATGATGGCCAAATGGTTGAGCTGTGACAGACTTTTGAAAATCCTTTTGAAAATTGCCAATTACTTCGCAGAAGCGATTTGGGACTTCAAACGGGTGCAGTATTTCAGAATTTCTCCAAAGCTTTCGACAGGGTTTCTCATTTCTAAATAATTGAAGAACGTAAACTTATTGCCATTAACGGTAACCCTGTTGCGTGGATATCATCTTATCTTTTCCTCCGATCACAATACGTATGAGCTAACCATGCTGAGTTTTACAGCCTTGTGGTGTTTGCTAGCGTTCTGTACGGGTCTGTTTTGTGTCCATTGCCTTTTCTGGGGTATATTAACGGCCTCCTAATATGCGTTTAACCCAACATACCTGGCAATCTTTTAGCTGATAATTGTGTTGTGTACACAACTGTTCGGCCCCTGTACGATCAAATCAGACTATATCTCTCACTAAACAACATCGCGAACTGGTGTGAAAAATGAGGTATGAAGTTCAATGTCAACAAAACAACATGGATTAGCGTTACTCATAAAATGATACCGAACATATACACTTATACTAAAACGGGCACAGTTACACTAAGGTCAGACACTGTGAAATATTTAGGTGTGACGTCCTCAAGCACACTCAACTGGCTAGTCACATTGATAACACATGCACAAAGACAATAGAGATCTCTATTTCTTGTGAAGGAGTTTAGCTCTAGGACCACCTCGTATTCAATTAACTGCTTTTAAAACTCTCCATCTCACGATGCTTGAGTATGGCGGTATCTTGTGGTCTCCGCTCCAATCTTATCTCGCTGATAAACTAGAGAGAATACAGCGCATGGCACTCCGTTTTATTTACTCCAGATACTCTCCGTACGAGAGCGTCACTGTACAACGCAATCAAGCAAACATTCCTACTTTTATATGAGTATGATGTGTCTCTGCCATGAAGTTTCTTTTTCTTTTTTATCACGGGCGTATAAGCATAGATAAACAAACTACAGCACGCTACTCTTCCAGCATTTATACAGAAGTAATCATCACAGATGCATCAGACCATTTTCGTCGCGTTGTCCCATAGTTAAGTACTAATTCTTTCCCTACCCTATTGAAGCATGGAACCACCTCCTAGAAGAAATTGTGAATGTGATTCTGTTGATTTATTTAAAAAAAAAAATCAGGTAACTTCTTTGAGATTAAGATTGACTGTGAATAACCTGGTGTCCATTACAACTTTGGCTTGCGTGTTTCTCTTTTTCGTTTTGTTTTTAAATTGTATTGTGGATTGCTTCGCGCGCTGTTCCACTTCCATTTTGCTCTTTGCTCTGTAATTTTGCTTTTCTTTCATTTTTGATTTAAAAAAAGGGGAATTGCGCTAAAAGAGACACGAACGAGAAGAGGACAAGGACGGGCGCAAACTAAGCGATTCTAGTATCAAGTTGTATAAGAAAGAGACAACTTTCTTGGCATGTGGGCTTAGGCATTGATTGAATAAGCTTCAAGGTATATATATTTGTGTTCTTTCTGAATAAAATCAGTCGCGAGTTTGCGCCCGTACATTTTCTCTTCTCGTCCGTGTCTTTTTTAGCGCAATTCCCCTTTTTTAAGTATGTATGACCGACTAGCCCAACAACGTGCTCTGTTAAATTACATTTTTGATTGTTTGTTTGTGGTCTAATCCTGTATGAGCCTTTAAGGCTTACAGTATCTATAAATAAATAACGGCATCTTTACAAAGACACTGATATACCGGCACCCCCCTTCCTGCGGACTGTAGAAAGAATGCAATAAGGAATTTCAGTCGGCGTTGAGGTTTGCTTTTCCCCGTTCCTTCATCCACGGCCCTCTACCGATGCTATACGATAATCTTCGAATGTTGTGGCAGATAATAAACTACTCGAATCATTGGTAGCTGTAAGGTCGGATTTGGCGTACCAGATTAATTGCAGATCTAAAGCCCTGGTCGCACATTGTAGCGAACCACACTCAGCGATGACGATGGGTATCTACAAGAGAGAGCAGGATTAAGATGAAGCTACACGCTGACTCGTGTGAAAGATGAATCGCCATACAGTGCTCGTGCTATTTAGCCAGCACAGTTGAAGCGGCCAGCTTGGCCAGAATTAGTCAGCAGCGTTCCCACTCCAGCCGAGTTGAAATATATTTAAGCAACACTTGCTGTTGGGCTAGTTGGTTCATATCCATATTTGGGAACACAGCGCGGAACAGGACCCAACACAAGAGAACGAAGGTCGACAGGATGGAGTGCTGAACTGACAACTTTTATTTTATTTAATATTGATTTATTTTTTATTTTCTTTTGCAAATAAAAGTTGTCAGTTCAGCCCTCCGTCCTGTCTACCTTCGTTCTCTTGTGTTGCGTCCTGTTCCGCGCTGTGTTCCCAAATATCGAGTTGAAATGCTGCTGATTCATTACCTACAAGGCGCTCTCTCAGTCTCCCAGACTAAACAGAAGGATGTATCCACCACCAGATAGGTCCCTAATAGCCTCAGAATGCAGGGCCTGGTGCAAAAATCAGGCCAATAATTTCTTTCCTAATGTTACTATTCATAATGAGTTGACAGGGGACCCAGAGGCTTTCAAGCTCTACAACGTACCTCTGAGTGAAAATCACCCAAATCTGGCAATGCACCGATTCTACGGCAGCTAAAAAAACTGATCCTCTTGATCAAATTACCTGGAAGGCCTACACCCGCAGCCCAAATGTGGATGAACAAAAGATCGTCGTATGCCTGGCGGAAAAGGCTTCCTCCAAGACCTTCTCTGCGGCTACGGCGCAGCAGAGCCGGCAAGGAGACCCTCCCCCTGGCTGAGCCCCTGCCCCGAGGTCCATGTCGGTGTAAATAAAGTCTTTTCACTCAGTCACTCAGTCAGCAGCATTGCGCTGAATAAAAGGCTTCATGCGTAAGACATGGACAGCTTCAGTGCCACGGTAACGACTGTCCGGAGGAGGGTAAACAGGGGAAACGAGGTAGAGGACCGGGGAGGTTTTTGCAAGAATTGAGTAAGGATTATTGAAAGCACGCTGAAACTTCTCACAAAGGCCAAGAGTGCGTAATGGTGTCGAAAGTAACACTTCGTGGCCAGGACGGAATGAACCTTGATGGTGGGTCGCATCATAGCGGCACTTGCGGTCTTCCTGGCTGGCTTCAGTGTTGATGCAAACAAGGCGGCGAGATCTGGCCACTCGGTAAATGGACTGGTGAGGAAGAGATGATTAAGAACTGGCATGTGTAGAAAGGAAAGACGCATCAAGAAGGGTAGCGGGAGTACGGCCGTAAACGAGGAAAAGCGCGGTGTAACCTGTGCTCAGCTGTTGGCACATGACAGGTGGTAGGAGCGGCCGGTATTGAGAGAGAACAGATCATTGAGGCCAGCTCTTCTTTGAAAATGCAACGCATGCCGGCACTTGAAGGATGTGGCTCAGATGCAGGGCGGCGCAAATTACCTTCAGCCGAGATCTCTTCACGAATTAATCAGGGAATAAGCGCACGGAGGTCGGAGTCTGCAGTGGAACCAAACGAAGTGGGATCAGGCTGCAGGGGTATTGACTACAGTTCGTCCAGGCGTTGACAGGTCGATATGATGGCATCGATGGTGTAGGGTTCTGCATGGCCAGGGCGTCAAATTCGAGTTGCCCAATACCTTTAAAGACGTGCCGAACCCGCTCGGCCTCTGGAAGGGTGTCATTTATGCGCCGACCAAGTGCGAAAAAGTCTTCTATATAAGAAGCGGTCTCATTGAACCGCTGGTGTCGGGCTTCTAGCTTCTTGGCGGATTCCGTGCGAGTAGTAGGAGCGCAGAAATCTGGAGTAACTTTTGTTTGAAGGTTTAGTCCAGACCGTAATCGTCGATTTATGGTTTAGAAACTCAGTTTCGGCCACATCCGTCAAATAAATGGACACATTAATTAGTTCAAGAGAATTGTCCCACAGGTTGAAAGCACTTACTCATTCGTAGCTATCGAGCCAGTCATCAGCGTCGTCGTTGCGGAGACCGGCGAGCGTCTGTGGGTCGCGCTGACGGCTGCTCAGAGTCCAAATGGCAAGCAGAGCTAGAGTGGAGTTGGAAGAAACCAGAGCAGCGGCGTGGTCCTGTTAGGTCATGATGATGGTGGTCGGGGTCAAACGGTGGCCAGAACGGAACTTCAGGTGGATGCAGATGTCGAAGAAGCGGGGAAGTCAAAGCGCACCTCCACCACGTGTAAGGTCGCACTTGGCGGATCAGGTTTATTGCAGACCTGAAGCCCTGGTTGCACAAATAGCGAACCCTAATCAGCGATCACGATGGGTATGTACAAGAGAGAGCAGGATTAGAATGAAGCTACACGTTCACCCGTGTGAGAAATGAAGTTCCATACAATGCTCACAGTAGCACAGATGAATATGAAGGGCATCATTGTTTCGCAATCTGAAGATTTTCAAGTTCTTAGAAATGTTTTTACGCCGCTTACCGGTGTAGACAACAGTCGATATTACAATAAATGTTTCAATACCTTAATATCAGAAGTGCTTCCCAGCACGACTGGTATCTCATCTTTATTACGGCATATTTAAAGAGCGTATCCATCTGATCTTCTTTGTTTTCATAACAATGCGTCTAGGTATTCACATTACGATATTCGTCCATTTTATCTTGCATATATTCACTGCGTCTTCTATAGGCTGTAACTCAACATTACATCTATTACCATGGTTTTCAAACGTCCTGAACACATGAAGCAGGTAATTTATCGATTAAAAACACACACCATGTTAGGTACTGACATGTTTCAGTAATTGACACCAACGAAAAAGCAGCTGCCTCGAATAATGCATAGTGTCGTTCTTTTAATGGGGGTATTCTGTATTTCTTGTTTTTTCTAGAGCTTTTAACGGTTAGCTGTCAAGCGCGTAGCAACAAAATTTACGGTTCCCAGTATTCACCCATTGTTACTGCACCAATTGAAGTTTTCGCTATTTCTAATTTCAGTTCACCAGCGTCACAAACCACATTTCATCTTTCTGCTCATACATTCGACAAGGGAGCGTTCTTGGCATCTTACGTGCCCGCACAATTACTTCAGGTTTGCATAACAAAGTTTATTCCAGAATTGCCTCATTTTTCTCCTCAGTTCTCTTCAAACATAGAACCAACATATTAGCCTATTTCTAGCATCCTGTAATTCGTCAACTAATTAGAAATGCAATACAAACCATGGTCGTTCCCAGCTTCGATTGCTTGTTTAGACCACTGTAATTTGACATCAAATTAATATACGTCATTCTTTGCAACATTCAAGGAGTGCCTTTTAAATAACATTTAACCATTAAAGAACCTGGTATATCGTTTCCTTATATTGATTATTGATGTGATACCAGCATTACAGACTCTCTGAAACGGCAACAAATATGTCAGCGCCAAAAATGGAAGTTTTGGCACACTTACGTATTGTGCCATCACTCAGCCAAATCATTTTGTGTAATTTGCTTTCAATCCGTGCAATAACTCTCACAGATTTAAGTGATGGACAAGCCGCGCACTTAACTATACAGATTTCTTCCCGCCAATAAATATAACTAACTGAAACCCTGCGCCTTCACCATTATATATGCATATGATCGCGACGAATTTCAAAACCCATTTTCTCAAATGACTACTGCTTAATTTCTTAGCGTTCATTATTATCTTATACATTATTTGGCATTTTACATAGAATAAAGTATGAGAGCAATTCACGTCGATTTATTTTAATGCTTGTCTCTTACTAAATATGTGTAGTGGGCCTAAGGTTTTCTCTGTGTCCTTCGCTGTTGATGTTATGGTCACATCTAATTCGTATTCATCCTCGACTGGGAAATAACATTTCATTACATTTTGCGTGTAATGCCACATAATGTGCTTTTGCTGTTTCTTGTTGATGGTTTGGTCTATTTTAATATATTCATCATTGTGTGTCTCCCATTAC
The DNA here is from genome assembly GCA_023969395.1 of Amblyomma maculatum. Taxonomy (NCBI): domain Eukaryota; kingdom Metazoa; phylum Arthropoda; class Arachnida; order Ixodida; family Ixodidae; genus Amblyomma; species Amblyomma maculatum. The sequence continues at coordinate 51,697 of JAJIZL010023305.1, forward strand.
ATAACACCTTCAGCATAAGAATTTTAGGCTTGTTGTTCTCTCTAAATACATATCGGTGTTCCTAATGATGTAATGTATCATTTTTCCAATCAAGATCCATGAATTCCCGGAACGAACATTCATGTTCATTCAGGTAGCAATTTTATCGTTTTCAATTCATATCGTTATTACAAATCTCAGAAAGGTTTTTTTAATACTCAGCCATTTGTATAAAATTCTGTACACACTCGTGTTGATGACCGAGTATAGTATAATAAGCGCTCAGAGGTAAATGTTGAGACTGAGCACGGCGAAAAGGGGATAGGGGTTAGGAGCGAACAACAAATCAAAGGGAGAGGCGAAACTTCGTTTATGAAACGCCAAACACAGTCCAAATTACAAATTTCATTTATCAATTGTTCGTTTCTAACAAATCTGTTGAAATGTGGATTTAATAGTTGATTGTAATGTCTAGCGCTGGTAATTCGGGCACAGCAGGATCGCAATGCCAGCCACAGGGCACAGCTTCAGCGCGAGAGAGATGGGCGCCAGAGACCAGCGATGGTGATGGCGATGCCGCAGCGTTGTTTCTTCTTCATCTTCTTTACAATTCCCCCGCGTGAAGAAGTCGCCATTCTGGCGACTCACGGAGAAGAGACAGCTAGAGGGTTGTATTACGGCTTGAGGCGGCTAACATGGACAACCTCACGGCCGCGGCGACGGTGGTCGGAAGAAGGGGTGACTGGCTCGATGATGTAGTTAACAGGGGATGTGCGTTCCAAGACGCGATAAGGTCCGTGGTATTTCGTTTCTAGTTTGCTGGTGGCAGGAACGCATAGCCAAAGGAAGCTGCCGGCCAGGAACGTCGGAGCAGGGGTATCGCTAGCATGCTGATCTTTGCGATAGCCTTGAGTGTTGGAGGTAAACGTGCGAGCTAGCTGACGGCATTCCTCAGCCTTCTGTACAATATCGGACAAAGCACTGTACTCAGAGGCATCTGGATGGTATGGCAAAATGGTATCCAGAGTACAAGATGGTTCACGGCCGCATAAGAGAAATAAGGGCGAAAAACCAGTTGTTGCTTGGGTGGCAGTGTTGTACGCGAATGTTACGAATGGCAGTACCTGGTCCCAGTTGGAGCTCCCAGATTCAGATGTAACATACAACATCATGTCCCCAAGCGTACGGTTGAAACGCTCCGTGAGGCCGTTGGTTTGCGGGTGGTACGCGGTTGTAGCCCGATGTATCGATTTGCAAGACGACAGGAGCTCTTGGACTACTTCGGAAAGAAAGACACGACCTCTATCGCTCACTAGTTCGCGAGGGGCGCCGTGTCGGAGAATGAAGTGGTGCAGGAGAAAATGGGCTGCCTCTCGGGCTGTCGCCGCGAGAAGGGCAGCAGTCTCCGCATAACGGGTCAGGTGGTCGACGGCGGCGATGACCCATCGATTACCGGCGGCACTGCATGGTAGCGGACCATAGAGGTCGATTCCTACGCGATGAAACGGGCGAGCTGGACACGGTAAAGGCTGGAGAGGGCCAGCGGGGTGGCGAGAAATCTTGCGTTGTTGACAGGCGGTACAAGAGCGAATGTAACGACGTACGAAATTGTACATTCCCCGCTTAGTAATACCTCTGACGAATTCGATCATAGGTTTTCAGGACGCCGGCATGAGCGCTTTGCGGGTCAGTGTGATGGTGGGCACTAACCTCGGAGCGGAGGTGACGCGGAATGACAAGAAGCCATTTTCTGCCATCTGAGTTGTTCTTTCGGTAGAGCAGGCCGCACCGAATGGTAAAATAGGAGGTCTGTCGGCGGAGTGCCGAAGGATGCATAGCCGCGGACCTAGTGCCAAGGACATCTAGCAGGTTAGGAACCCCAGGATCTTGTCGTTGCTCGAAAGGCATATCCTCAATGGTGAGTGCTGACAAAGAGGCTTGAGGAGGGGAGGATGAGTTAGGCGAACGCACCGGTGACCGAGAAAGAGCATCGGCGTCAGAGTGCTTGCGGCCAGAGCGGTACACTACACGGATGTCGTATTCCTGAATCCTGAGAGCCCAGCGCCCGAGACGGCCAGATGGATCCTTGAGAGATGCGAGCCAGTAGAGAGCGTGATGATCTGTAACTACATCAAAGGAGTGGCCATATAAGTAAGGGCGGAACTTCGTTACAGCCCACACGATTGCTAAGCACTCCTTTTCGCTAACGGAGTAGTTGGTCTCGGCTTTGGTAAGAGCATGGCTTGCGTAGGCGACAACGTATTCGGAGAAGCCAGACTTGCGCTGGGCGTGGATGGCGCTGAGGCCGACACCACTGGCATCGGTGTGAGGTTCTGTAGGTGCAGTAGGGTCGTAATGGCGAAGGATTGGTGGTGACGTTAGAACATTGCGCAGCGTCGCGAATGCATCATCGCAGGCTGGCGACGAAGAGGGGAGGTTAGGGGCGCCTTTCAAGAGCTGTGTAAGGGGGGCTATGATGGTCGCAAAATTGCGAACAAAATGACGAAAGTACGAGCAGAGGCCCACGAATCTTCGCAGTTGTTTCAAAGTGGTTGGATTCGGAAAGTCAGCAACGGCGCGGAGCTTCTCGGGATCAGGCAGAACTCCATCTTTGCACACAACATGTCCAAATATTGTGAGCTGGCGGGCACCCAAGCGGCACTTTTTGAGGTTCAGTTGGAGACCGGCGCGGGTTAGGCAGGTGAAGACCTGGCGAAGTCGAGTCAGGTGGGTCGGGAAGTCTGTTGAAAAGACGACAATATCATCGAAGTAGCATAAACAGATGTTTTATTTCAGGCCACGCAGTACAATGTCCATCAATCTTTCAAATGTGGCTGGGGCGTTGCAGAGTCCGAACGGCAAAACATTAAATTCGTATAGTCCGTCTGGAGTAATAAAGGCGGTCTTAGCGCGATGCTCCTCTGCCATGGGCGCCTGCCAATATCCAGAGCGCAAATCGAGTGAGGAAAAGAATTCTGCGCCTTGCAAGCAGTCTAGAGCATCGTCGATTCTTGGGAGGGGATACACATCACGACGAGTAATTTTGTTTAGGCGGCGCTAATCAACACAAAATCGTATGGATCCATCCTTCTTCTTAACTAGGACCACAGGAGACGACCATGGACTACAGGATTCTCTAATTACTCCGCGTTGCAGCATGTCATCGACTTGTTGGGCAATAACACGACGCTCAGTCGGAGACGCCCGATACGGCCGCTGATGGAGAGGTGGGTGAGCGCCAGTGTCAATGAGGTGAGAACCGGTCGTCGTGCGGCCCAAGGAAGATTGCGGAATGTCGAAGGAGGAGCGGAATTGGTGCAGAAGGTCAAGAAGTTGTTCGCTGTGGCACGGCTCTAGAGCGCTGTCCACAAAATGGTCAAAAAGATCCCGCTGTAGCGGATCTGAAGCCACACGAGTTGGAGTCAAGGCGTCAACTTGGCAAACAGGGAATGACAAATCATCAAAGGCGAACAGAAGGCCCACGGGCTCGACGCGGCCATGGCACTCCCCTTCGATCAACATAACGGGAGACGCAAGAGGATTGGCTACCAGAAGTGTGCGAGCGCCGATGTTCATGTCAAGGACGGCAAACGGCGGCGGTAAGTGGCGGCGGCTGCAGACAATGTTAGAGGGCATAAACATTACTGTTGCGGCGGTGGTAAAAGGGGCAGTGAGGGGAACCAGAACAACGATAACGGGTGGGATGGTTGTGTCATGAGCTACGTGGAGTTTGGCCGCAAAACGAGGACACGACTCATGGAGCAGGGCATCAGACGGTGCATCACTTGGTTCAATGAGCTCTACTTGAGGATTGGCGCAGTCGATGATAGCATGATGCTGGGAAAGGAAATTCCAGCCGAGAATGACGTCATGAGAACATGTGGGAAGAACGACCAATTCGATGATGTACAAGGCTGCAGCGATGACAACGCGAGCAGTGCAGACAGCCGTCGGCTGTATACTGTGAGCGGATGCGGTATGAAGCGATAGTCCCTCGAGAGGCGTAGTCACCTTTTGGAGGGAGCGGCAGAGTTTTTGGCTGATAACTGATACAGCGGCACCGGTGTCGACGAGCGCAAGAGCATAAACAACTTCAACGATGACAGCAGTATCATTCGCGGGATTAAGACGAGGACTTTGAAATTCTGTCGAATACGCAGTTCGTGCCTCGCGAACTGCGGCGGTTAGTTTTCCGGCTGAGTAGCGGGTCGTCGGCGCATTGGCGAAATGGAGCGGTGACGTGGCGATGGCGAACGACGAGGCAGGAATTCCGGAGGATTGGGGGGTTCTGTTGGAGGACCCGATGGGACGGGGAACTAGGGTGCAAATAAGGTTGCGCAGGCCGTGCAGCAAATGCCATATTTATTCGGCGCCGGCAGTAGCGTGTAGTGTGTCCAGGGATGCCGCAGTGGTAGCAAATAGGCCTGTTGTCTGCAATGCGCCATAGAGATGGTGTCTGACGCAAGGGGGGAGCAAAATCTGTTGGTGCCGAACGCATAGGGGGCGAAGCATAGGCATATGCTGGCTCAGGAGGTGGACTTGAAGTAACTTCAGCATACGTGCGACGCAATACCTGAGGAGGAGCCGGCACGAATGCTGGAGCGTAGCTCAGTGGCGCAACTCCGGACGATGAAATTGTGGGCGTGGGGAACGGCATTCAAGGTGCGACTGGAGCTGATTGAGGAGCAGGATTAGGGACGACTTCAGGTACATGTTGCTGGATTGCACGGCGAAGCTCCGGAACAAGGCCAGTTGGTGACGACTCCTTAACATGGCTGCAGGGATAGTTGTCGCGCGACCTCCTGACGTACAAAAACCTTGATGTCTTCAGAGAGGCTAGATGACTCCCTCTCTGTGGCTAGTCCAGCGAGTGATGCATGAGGCTTGGCGAATCAAAGCACGCTCCTTGCGGAGTTCGTCGTAGCTTTGACAGAGGTCGTAGATTTCCTTGACCGTAGTGGGACCTTTGGAGATGAGCATGTTGAAAGCGCCGCCATCAATTCCTGTGAGGACATGACGTAACATAACGGCCTCGCTCATGGTCGGGTCAACGCGGCTACACAAATCATCAATGTCCTCAATATAACTGGTGAACGTTTCACCGGGCAGCTGTATTCGGGATCGAAGACGCTGTTCCGCGCGGAGTTTTCGGACGGTGGGGCGGCCAAAGATATCGGAAAATTTGGTCTTGAAATTCGCCCAGGTGGTAAAGTCCGACTTGTTGTTTCGAAACCACAGATTAGCGACATCGCTCAAGTAAAAGATGACATTATGGAACTTGCGATTGTCGTCCCAGTTATTGTGACGGCTGACCCGTTCGTAAGTGGACAGCCAATCGTCGACGTCGCCATCGCTGCTTCCGCTGAAGGTAGCGGTGTCCCGTTGACGAAGGGCACCTGTGCAGGTGACTGGCGGATGTAGGTGCGATGAAGTTGGCTCCATAATTAGGGTAGTTAACGTTCTGCTGCGAAGTTCCAGGGCGCGATGGGTACAGGAAACCTCAGCTCGACCTCCACCAAGTGAAATGTGGATTTTATAGTTGATTGGAATGTCTAGCGCTGGTAGTAATTCGGGCACAGCAGGATCGGAATACCAGCCGCAGGGAACAGCTTCAGCGCGAGAGAGATAGGCGCCGGAGACCAGCGATGGTGATGGCGACGCCGCAGCGTTGTTTCTTCTTCTTCTTCTTTACACTGTGTTGATGGAAAATGGATCGCAGCATGAACCCATCAGCTGTCCTGTTCAAACATTAGGAAGCATTATTTTGCATTTCACGACAATACTTACTTCATTCTCGAGTTTGATCCCGACCGCCGGCGGCTGCGTTTTCATGGAGGGGGAACGGAAGTGACATACGTGTTATGTGCGATGTCAGTGTACGTAAAAGAACACCAGGTGATGGAAATTTCTGGAGTCATCCGCTAAGGCGTCTCTGATAACCTGAGTTGCTTTGGAATAATAAACCGTAAAAAACAAACCATCACTTTACCACAATGAAGTGCACTACCATGCGAGCATCCACCTGGGTCTGGGGAGAGCAGTTTGCTTGCAAAGGCTGAGCAAAACTTTCTTCACTGGTACGGTGAGAGTTGGAATTCATATACAGCATTGGCAGCGTCAAAGTATTCCAAATAGAAACTAAACAGTTGCCCATCGGTCACGGCGGTCTAAAATTGTGCGCATGATATCGAGAAAGCGTCAATTTTCCCGAATTGTAGCACTACGCAAGGTGTGTTTGCAACTGCTGTTATAACCCCACGAGTGCAAATTCCACTTATCTGTAATGATTTGTTTCCTGAAGTTTATCTTTGTTATGTTTGCATCAGCATAGCTTATTTTAATGACATAATTCTCTACAAACAAAAGTGTGTCAAACTATGCTTGTTCAGATTAGATTTATATTTATTACGAGGTAACATAGAGCTGCGGTGCCGTAAAATTTATGCAGCAGGCGTTTCCAGCTTATACCTCATACATCTGCAAATATTGCAAGTAGTCAGTAAAAGGTGTGAAAAATTTTGAAAAATAACAAACGAAAAGGTTCAGGCTAAGCATCTGTAGCATGCATAACAAGAATACCACAAAATATATATTGCTGCAATTACCGTGAGTATAGCGGATCGAATTACTTTGCTTTCGTCAAGAGACAAAACTTTACCGATTTTCAAAAAAAAAGAACTATTTGATTCGGCGTGCTTTGATTAGGCAAATTGAAGCGAAAAAAAATTTATATCAACAACTAATCCTATACCCTTTCCTTCATGCCACTGGCTGTTTTTTCCACAACGAAGACCTTTATTTTTATTACAGTTTTGTCATTAGCGTTGTGTGTGGCAGAATTGAGGTCATAGACAGCGTAAGACATATAAAACAAAGCTTCTACTCGTTCCAATTCATTATGTTCTCGTGACAGTGAGGACATCGTAGGAGGTTCCAGGTCTTCTGCTCAGTCAGTTGGTGGGCTGTCGACGCTCCCAAGGCTAGCTTACACATAGCACAAATACCTATAAAGTTAGTAACTGGAGCAACCGCAGCAGCTCAGTTGGCAAAGGGGCGGCGGAAAAAATTACATATATTTGGTTCGGACCTCACAGACGGCATACAGGTTTTTTATACATCTTGAGCAATTAGCTCCAGAATTATCTCATGTGTCAATACATAAATGATTCAATATAATTTCCTGCCTATCACTGGCGGCCGGCCCTGCGCCTGTACCTCGAAACGAAGCACTTCTTTAATACGTTGGTTAGCTGTGAATAAAAATGGAATGTAAAAGCAGAGCAAATGATTCAATTGGTGAATCATATTTAAAATAGGTGATAGCTATATCGCAGCAGTAATAAGGTGCCGCTTTAGTGCCTTCGACCTTTTTAAAGTAATGCTTTATCATCTAGATATTTGATGCATCTTTAATGGTGTTAGCTCTGAGCCAATATGACATTACTATGTAAAATGAATATATGAAACCACTACATTTCTTCATTTTATAATTTTTTGGTACATAAGGGAAAGTAGCATTTCCTGTTGGTTCATAATTTTCGGAAATCAGTGCATAGAGTAAGCAGATACGGGCAAAGAGACATAGGTACAATGATGCCTACGAATTCCAGAATTATTGCGGTGCTAGAATACATGTCGGATGATATAAAATACAAGGTTGTCAAGTTAATAAATCTGCCTTTCGTAACTTGTATCAGCCACTATATAGCATGAGCTGCTTTGGAATGTAAACCCCAAAACTTAATCTACCTAATTGTCGAGAATGTTTACTATTATAGGGGAAAGTCGGCACTGATATGCTGCCGCAGGTTAAACGGTATAACAACTAACATATGCCTAAATATATCTGGCAGGTGAGCTGCCGAATATATTTCCTCAGATTTTAATCTCATCAAAAATACAGAGTATTCACAGTTTGGCTCGTTGTCTCACTAAATTGCTGCCATGTTTGCATCAATGGTGCCGCGCAAAATTCTAATCTTTATTACTCCTGTTGCGACAAGGGATGGCAAGCAGCCTTATCACTCCTAATCTAGCGCGTGGATCAGTCCTGTATTCTTTGTTTCTTAATGCCCGTTATTGCGACATGCAACTTTATCATTTTTTTAGTCGAGCAAGACGTGCTGAGAAGCATCTTGAAGATTCTAGCCACTCTCGTTCGTTTCCAGAATGTTGCAGGTTGTTCTATTCACCGTTTACAGCCTAACGTAAATATTTCTTCGCCGCCTTTAACTTGAGCGCTGACGGGGTCGACGGACATTTGCTGTTGTTGCACGTTTGCTGTTGTTGCCGCCGCTGAGTCGCTTTAGTTATTTTGCCGGCGCAAAGGAGCACAATAAAGAGCTTCTTAATTAAAGAGCTTTAGGAATTTCAGTGCGTTTATATGCTTGTATTTCTTTTTGGTTTTCCCACCCTGCTATGATCTGTACCAGATCGCAGTACCTATAAATAAATAAAATAAATAAAATTCTTAGTGCACTCCCAGACTCGACATTTCTCGTCATGGTATTGTCACCACCACGTGATATCAGACGGAGCTAGTACTGCAATTTGTCCTATGATCAAACGTCAGCCGTCGATGTCAAGGGGTCCAAAGCAAATAGTGTCTGGTGTTGGACCCCTGTCAAGTCGGAAGTTCATAACATCGACAATGACCCAACGGTCATGATCCAGCTTGCCCCCATACCTGCTCATTTCCTGTGGCATACCGTGTAAAGATCCTGAGGACTGGTGAGGCCAGTTAGCGTGAGTAGCAGAATGAACAATTGTAATGACTTCTTGAAGCTGAACGGCTGTAATGGCATGTCATCTTGAAACCGAGATGCACGTCGTACGGAAGCGCGCGTAGACAGACGACGCTAGCGGCGAATCTTTCCTCTGAGGCCACAACATTAACAGACTGGCGTCTCCTTTGCCGTAGAAGCAGTAGGATATCCGGTGGGCATGTGTCGGTATGATTCAGACGGAAATTAGTCATCCGAATAGTGATTCAGTTGACGTCGGTATCCGTAAAATACGGAAAGAAGGGGCTGACATTGTGTGCCCTGGCAGGTGGGGTGCTCTTTGTTGGTACATTCAGCTCAGATAATAGGCCAGTTCATACGCGATTCAAGCATCGAGTATGCGTGGCGGGCTTTATTGAGGGCGGCACCTTGTAGCTAAGATGAAAACTCTTCACCCATGATCCTCCGAACTATTGAGGCAATGTCTTCAGTAGTAGTTAAGTTGATGCCGGCTACACTTGTGATGATAGATAGCAGACGAAATCTTGGGGAAATCCGCCGCGACTGTAGTGCCTCAAACCCACACCACTGCTGCATCATGTCAGCTGTAGCGGAAAGGTTGTCTTTCGAACTAGAAAGTTAAATCATATCGTCGCCTCCTTTCAAGAGGTGGCCTACCTACCTTGTGTTCTTCACACATGTTTACGCAGACAAGATGTTAATGTCTAAGCACTTCCTCAATTCACTTTGTACGTGCCAAATGGAGCCTGAGCTATGTGTGTAAGGATCTGCTCTACTCTCTTTTCCCTTCGTAATTTTCTCCACGATCCGGATCCAAGTGGTGTGTCCTCGTGATTCTCACGCCTCAGGAGGGTGGTGCCGGCAACAAAAAGACATTGTGAGCTAAGCAGTCGCGTCTTAACGATTTTGCTTTTAGACTCGTTGGTAAAGGGTCAGCCAGTCTTCAACGTTATTATTTAATTCACCTGTGAACATGCGGAGTTCCCGATGGGCTGGCCAAGACCTGAGTTGTTCGGAAGATTGTGTCTGAACCTCTTGAATTGGCATGAAACAGATTTACGACTGGAGGTCTGGTAAAGCAGCTAAGCTGCCAGGATGAAGGTCCAGAGGATCCAGGACAATGTACCCAGCCACCCTCCATCAATCATTGTTACGGGTGGGATGCGTTTATTCATAGATGACCACCGATGATCGGGGCTGGACTCGAGGCAGAACAGGACTCCAGGCCAATGTTCCTCGCACTTCTCCAGCCTCCTCTTCCAATCACCCCGTCACTTTCACATCTTTGACAACAGTCGATGAATTGAATGGACACGGCGACAGTACTTACAATCTGGCACTGAGTCGCTTCCATTTTGCTATTCAGGCCCAGCTTGCGTTCCGTCCCCCGTGGTTATCGGCCACTTCGTGGAACTCGATATGCCAGCCTCCAACACCAACTGTGGGATGCTACTACGCCTGCACGTCTGACGGTGTGCTTCCTTAGCATCTTTCCTTCCCGCCCTTCCTAGACGAACCACATCCGATACAACTCATCTTCAAACTAACTTCCGTATTGTCAGCAACATCATCCGCATTCATGAATCAAAGAATCCAGCTGAACAACTTTCACTTCAGTGGACACGGCGACAGTACTTGCAATCTCGCACTTAGTCGCTTCCATTTTGCTATGCAGGTGTGTACAAAGCTACCATTTTACGCTAAGAAAAGTAAAAAGGTCTAGTTGAGTACTGCTTCCGTGTCCACAGGTGTTGTGCGATACTTTTTATGAGTGCTTTTCTGTGACCATTTTACTATTGCGGATTGGTGATGTGGAGAGGAACACTGGACCTCCAACCTTACGCTCGGAATCCCTCCTAAATATTTAATCTTTGACCTCTGATCCTGTAGAGCAGATAAAATGTATATGTTTGTTTCCTAAAGACAGTCATACTCCCTCCTTTCAGAGTTCTAAAGCACAGACGGAATTAGCAGCCGACGTAACGCTATTAAAATATGCCAAATAGCTATTGAAACCAATATCACTGCCATTCAGGCCAGCTTAGATTGCTTGAAGACAACTATAAAAAATTAGACGAACTGAGCGTGGAAATTTCCGGCATACACACTGAAACAGATGAACTCTCAGGGTTAGTCAACTTATTAAACTTGCTGATGGAGGACCTTGATGATAGATCCCGGCGCAATAATTTATTTTCCACGGCATTTCAGATTCGGATGAAACCTGACAGGAATCTGAAGAAAAACAAGCCGCTATTCATCCCGACTGCCTCATGGCTCCCTTTCCCCCAACGCAAGAGAACGCGTCCACCGATTAGGGACTTTCAAAACAAACAAATGTCTGCCTGTCATTGCAAAATTCTTAAATTCCAAAAAAAAAATTATACTCACCAAGCGCAACAGCCTGAAAAATAAACAGGTCCCCCTTAATGAAGATTTTTCGGTCGAACACGTCTGGCATGGAAAAAGCTTATCGAGTTTGTTAAGAGCCAAACTGCTCCCCCCCCCCTCACAAGCTGTACTACAGTGAACTAATTATGAAGACGTCATGTTACATGTACGACCGTAACAGTGACACCGTCATTAACATTGATACACGCAGCACACATGCTGGTGCAATACCTGCCGCTGTCTCGGATAACACATCCTAGGTACGCGAGAGGGGTGGGGGTCAAGCAATCGCAGCTTCTGTATCTGTTCTTTTCACTAACGTCAGAAGCGTTTTCAACAAATATTACGATCTAACATCAGCTATTGACACTTGCTCCGCTTAAATAATCGCCTTAACAGAAACGTGGCTCACGGCCTAGGTTCAAGACAGTGAAATAGTCATTCTTCCGATGTGATCGTGTCACGCAGAGAGGCGGCGGAGCGCTCCTAGCTATTTCTAATGACATCCCTTCATCATGCATACACATCAAGACCAACCTGGAAATAGTTTGGTCTACGATCACCCTAATCACCAGCGATAGGGGTTTGCTACCGTCCACCTTCCTCGTCCCCAACGTTTATTGAAGAACTTTATGTAGCCGTAATATGGCCACTGAACGTTTTCCTTATTTTGTGATTTTTTTTCCGAACAAAACGTGAATCTCGGACTCCCCTTCAATGTCCAATGTCTCCGTTCTCTTCTCAAGGTCGCGAGTTCATACATGTATGCTCAATATTCTCTTTAGTACAATTGTGCACACAAGCAACTAGAATGACAGCCAACGAAGCGAATATACTACATTTAGTGTTAACAAATCGATCCAACATAGTATCGCTTAAAACATAGCTTCATAGCATCAGCGACCACTTGCTTCGGCGCTTTAACATTGACCTATCCCCTACTAGTATGCTTAAAAAGAGAAAAGTAGTACGTGACTACAACAGAGCAAACTTTGAGACGATAACTATCGACCTATCTTCCGTTATCAATGTTTTCCTTGATAACTTTGGCAACCGGAGTGTGCAAATTAAATGGAGTATGTTCACAGCTATGATGACCCAACTAACTGAACAGTTAATTCCCCTTCACACGGTCACCAATCACTCAAACGCTCCTTGGCATAATAGCCACATCAAGCGTTTAAAAAAAAAAAATCCATCTACCGCATCGCAGAGGTTTCCCCAATTAGCGAGCGATGGGCTTCATATACAGTTGCGTCCCAAACGTACGCGCATGCGCTAAAAGAAGCTAAAATAAAATTTTGCTCACGTGTACTGCTCTCTGTGCTAACCTCAAATGTAAAAAAATTCTGGCCTGTCATTAATCTTTCCACGGATGATAGCCTCGCCCTATCTTGCTCATCAGGTGACCCCATTCCTTCCGATGTTTGTGCTACGATTCTGAACCGCGCATTTACTGACGACTTTACAAACATATCTGATGTATATAGGCCAAAAATATAGTATTCAAACTGGTTTATCATGACCCCAATAACCATTGATATGCCAAGTGTCACTAGGCTTATTGATGGTCTCAGTTTCACTACTCCGGGGTATGACTGTAATAATTTAAACTTCTTAAAAAACACTTCGGCTTATTCTTCTATAATGTAATCAAAACGTTTCCAGCAATCACTTCATCATTCAACACTTCCTAGTGAGTGGAAAATCGGAAAAGTGATTCCAGTCCACAAATCTGGCAGTAAAGCATCCCCTAGTAATTTTCGCCCAATATCAAGTCCCAGTACCTGTTTCAAAGTGCTGGAACATATAATACTCACTAGCCTTGTTACTTTCCTTGAATCAAACTCGTTTTTTACGTCAGCGCAACATGGCTTTCGGAAACACTAATCGTGTGAAACACAGCCAATGTCGTTTACATATGCTCTGCATCACATACTAGGCAACTCATCACTAGCTGACTGCATATCCTTAGACTTCTATAAGCGTTCGACAAGGTCTGTCACACACTGCTACTTCAAAAACTATCAAATGTGAATGTATCCCATCGCACTGACCATCAACACAAAGTAAGAATTTTATCATGTAACACAAAATGCATCTCGAAAACTTTCCTGCCGCGAACCTGACGAGACTGTAACTTCCTTCCCGCAGAAATTGTTGGCATTACTAACCATGAGCAGTTCCCCGTTGTATACAGAACCTAACATTGTAACCTAACATTGTATACAGAGGTGCTATTTGACATTTATGTACTGTACCTTGTTCATTTTTGGGTATCTACCACTCTCCCTCTCAGATGCCCCTGGCCCTATTGGGTAATGTATATATATGTATATATATGAAGGAAAGAAGCCAACAGCCGGCGAGGCCAAGGAAAGTATTTGAGATTGTAATTTTTTTTTAATTTTTACTTCTATATTCACATAATTTAGTAATGTAATCTGTTCAGGGGAAAGATATTTAAACGCAAAGTAGAAGGCAAAACAACGTGCCGATGGTGGGATCTGAACCCACGACCTCCGAGTATCGCGTCCGGTGCTCTTCCAACTGAGCTACATCGACAGCTTTCCCCCCTGCTACTTTCCTGGGTATTAATGTTGTCTGTATACGAACCTTGAGAGTGTTCACAAGCGCCACCCTCAATCACAGCGGCGGACGTGGAACGTCCTGTGTTACCGCCAGCGTCACATAGAACGTGATAAAGAGCGAGGGCGAAAGCTGTGCTAGAACCCTCTTACGCTACCTATGGCTTCAAGACTGCCAGAACCGAGACCCCCGTAAGCTACAAGCAGATCAATTAAGGGGAAATGAGGGTGCTCGTTATAATACATGAATGAAAGAAGCCAACAGTCGGCGAGGCCAAGGAAAGCGTTGGGAATGGAACTTTTATGTCTTTTTTTATGTTTGCTTAGACAATCACAGAAATTAGTAATGTAATCTGTTTAGGGGAAAGATAATTAAACACAAAGTAGAAGAAAAAACAACGTGCGATTTCTGTAATTATCTAAGCAAACATCAAAAAAAGACATAAAAGTGCCATTCCCAACGCTTTCCTTGGCCTCGCCGACTGTTGGCTTCTTTCATATATATATATATATATATATATATATATATATATATATATATATATCATGCAGTCTCTAATTTTTAGAAATATCAAGCATTCCACAGCATAACAATAATTTGCATGCTCAGATAACCCCTTTAGTGCAAAATATTGTGATACTCACTGATACTCAAAAGCGGCAAAGCTACTTTATCTGGCTGCGGCTCGAAGTTACAACTATCTGAAGAATGCAAGACAAGAAAACGATTCAGATGATTTGAGATCCCTATTCGGAATAAATTTCTATATGCACCTCTCCAATAATTCTTGCAGATATATAAGTAAGCGCACAAATATCATGTATGTACTATATTCGAGCACCTGACAGAAAAAAAAAGATGAAAACAAACTACACATTGAGAATTTCTAAGCACAAGTAGCTCTATTCTAACATCGATATGTTGTTGCTGTTTTTTTTACAGGAAAGCAGGGCGTTGCCCTTATGAGACAATTGTAAATCGTCGCGTGTATTGTGACAAGATTTAAGAATTTCCAATGACTGACATAAAAAGTTTTGTCCGCGAAAAACAAACTTGTACAGTATTTGAGATGGCGTTCGCGGCCCTTTTAGCGATCCTGTGCTTCGTTGATTCCAGCTTAAGTTTTGAATGGCCTCAGAATGCACATGCCAGCATCAACAAGCCTGGATCTGACGTTTTCGACATTAAGAAGGTATTGTCTCTTTTACGTTCCCAGTCGAGCTATATACAATGCTTACTAAATGCTTTTCCCTTCTCTGGCCACAGAAACGCGTAGCCTATTGCATAATCCGTGTAGTATTTCAGGAAATATAGATGCAGTACAATACATTGAGTTGTTGTCAATAACGTTACATACTTCTTAGTGATGAAGAAGTAATAAGCAAACCTATATTTGACTACTTGTTACAGCTGCAAAACACTGCAATTTTTGGGGGGGCGAGGAAAAAGTGACCGACCAGAAATTTCCATATTGCTTGAACTGTAGATCACGCCGACGCCAACGTTGGTCAAGCAAGCAGGTCCGCATTAGTTTTGTTAAAAAAATTATTCATTTTCATTAGTAGGTGTAACACGAATATGATTATTTTCCAATGTATGTGTTTTACACCAGGTAATGTAAATACATGATAGCAGTTCTCGAGAATGGTCCAACGTTGCCTTACAGAACACGTTTGAAGCAAGTATGCAGCAAGAAGTGCATATTTTTAAAAAGCACCCCACTATTGAAGCACCGATGGTCTAATGTTGGAAAACCGGTGTTTTAATATCAGACCTTCATTGGATCTAAGAGAAGTTACTACGTTTTCTTACATTGGACCATCGGTCATGTCATCAGTGGTCCTGCGTTACTCCACTATGGTACTCTCTAATATGCGTTTACAATTGGCGGGTCCATTGATAGCCCTAATATTACGGCTTTTCCTATTCATTGGCATTCCCAAGGTTATGAAAACAAAAGTTTCTTTATATTGTCGTATCAGTGGCTTTCCCATGGACGTCCTGTTATGAACTTATGCATTACGTAGGCGTTGAAAAGACCTGCAGCAGTTTATTCTCCATGATTGTGCGACTAATTTTTCTATTTTACAGTCTAAGGAGGGGACAAAGTTAAATAACCACTCAATGATAAACCTGTTATTTCAATCTTTCTGAGACAACCAGTGCAACGAAGGTTTTTACTAGCAAGCAACAACGCATTCAAAAAGAAGGCAGTAAAATGATTCACAAAAAATATTAGTTTGACTCTTCGATACATGCATTCATGTGCCTGCTGGCACAACACACACTGGAGAGCAAGGTTCGATAACCGGCTATTTCATTAGAGTGTGAACACCCTTTCAATATTCCGCGTATATATATTCATAATTGTATACCTATCTCCTATCGTTATTCAGCTGATGGCGATTGAAATTAGCCCAATACTTATAAGATATCCTTTTATGTATAAAATGCAAGGAGTAGGAGCTCTTGGGAGGTGGCTGGGGTCACACAGGGAGGAGAGGCTATGCCACATTATGAGGCGCCCAAGTGTTCAGAAGTTCTTCAGCGAAGGGAATAGTGCCTATCTGAAGAGGATGCGTGCAAATCGGGCAACCATTCGAACATGAAATCCCGGATATCAGAAGCAGCTATTTCTTTGCTTCACAATGGCATCTGCAAAAAAGAAAAAGAAACATAAGCATTACTGAAAAACGTAGGAATTCGGTTAATTATTGAAATACACAAGCAACAAAAGAGGAGCATACATGTAATTTCGAGCAGTGTGTCCCATGCTGCAAGCAGTATAATGTAGTGAAATATTTATTTCAGAATGTGACAAACCTCTTTCATAAAAATCTGCTATGAGCTATTGCCACGACTTAGCGGCTCTGGTTGGTATTCTGTGTTTAATGATTTCAATATTACACTGCATGCGGCTGGAAATTTTCAATAGTGCCTTGAGAGCAGATGGACTCGAATGGTAGCGGAACTCTGCTCCGATTGAAGGGAATCTGCTGTTTCATCGTTTAGTTTTTTCCAGTTCTATAATCTCCATAAATAATTACACAAATGTGACACTTATTTCTTCATACAAAACAAAATAACGGTTGTGAAAAGTGAAAGATAACAGGAATAAAATTGCAGCTTTACATACGAAATGTAGAAGGTGAACATGTCCTGGTATTTTTGGAATTGAAATCAACTCTCATTAACAAATTAAACTATTGCTGGTACATAATCAATCTGAGGAGAGAGAGAGAGAGAGATGAAGGGGAATGTTCTGCCTGATTTGAACAGTTTGTTTTTGCAATTTCATGCAAAAACCCTCGCAAAGGCGCCTAAACCCGCGGAAAGCGTGGATTTCAATGAAGCTTTGTTTTGAATAGCATAATTTGAAGCAAACACAAATGAACGTCTCTTCTCATGTAGCCACTCAAAAGAAGACATTATACTATGAAAAATTACATGCGACAAACTCCTGGCAAAGCAGTTATGGGTTTCACGTGGAAAGAAAATTTCGGCGGAACAGGCTGGAAGTATGAATTGTACACATAGAGCAATTTATGTGCGGCTAAAATTGGGGATGCAAAAATACCTGTACGTAAGCATTACGCACTTCATTAAGGAGATTAAATGTAAAGGAAAATGCTCGCCATTTCTGCAGCCACATTGAGAAAGAAACTATTCCGAGCGGTGGCTCAAGCAGGAAGAACGACAAGATCTCAACAAGCTCGAAATATTTGGCTTCAATGCCGCCGCTTAAGACATAATTGACTATCATTTGCACGTGCACTAGCCTTAACTGGCCTGTTGCATAGCAAGAGCAAGCGCTTCCGATCTCCGGTGGATGACCGACGTAATCCCCGACGCAGCCGCGATGGAAGACTACATGACAGAGATGGTCCGTATTCCAAGGAACAGTCACCAGAAACTTCAAATTCTAACCCTTCGCTCAGCGATCCTTTGTGCACCTGTTAATCTTGGCAGTTTTCAAAAAGTTATCAAGAACTCGTCCTAGCATTTTTATTTTCTATTGCTGTCCCCAAAAATATAGTTTTACATATACTGTAGTATTTTCCGAACCTACAATGAGTTGAAAAGACGGGGTTACTTACATGTAGGTTCTTCCAGGCATAGCTTTTAACGTGCACTAGCGCTCCGACAACATATCAGATGAGGCTTTTCGTTACTACAGCCTACGATCAGCTCCAAATATGTTGAGTTGAATCGTTCGACGCTTGGTCTTGTGGAGAATGCAGTGGCGAGACGGAGACGCGTTCATTAACACAAACAACGAAGACTACCTTTTGAATTACAAACGGGGTGGGCTCCAAGGGGCACTACACGAACGTATTTCCCGTTCAAAAGGCAAGTGTAAATGAAGGACTCAGGCGCGCCAAGAGTGCACGCCTCTATGCTTAGATGTGCAAGTACCTTTTCCTTTCTCTCTAGCTCCGCAGCCACTGACAAAGAAACCGGAATTTTTGTGCGCAGCAGCGAGCACTGCTGAGAAAGGCATTAATCCCGAAGAGCAGGGCTGATTCCAGAGAGCTCCCCATGCTACAGACACGATGTGCGAAGAACCATCAACGCAAGAGGAGGCGGAAAGGGGGGGGGGGGGGGGGGGAGGGGGAGAAGGCAAACAAGCGAAGCCCGCGAGAAGATCAGAAGTGCAAGATGCCGGGCTAGTTGGTACCGCGAGAAGAGCCACTCGGACCGAGAACTCACAAACCACTACTCTCCTTCCCAAAGATAAGTTAGATGGAGGGTGACTGCACCTGCGGCGTGCAATCGGGCGAAAGAGAAAACAGGTTCCAGGGGGTCAGCTTTTAAAACCACGAACACCCCCCTCCCCCCCCCCCCCCCATGTGGAGCACGATGTTGCAGAAATCAATTCTTTTATTCGTGATAATAAGCAATACAGATGCATATGGACAATTGGGTGGAATAACTGGGATAAGAAAGGGGATGCTAAGGACCTTACATAATACAGACCAATCAGCTTACTGTCTTTTACGTATACGGTAATTACTAAGGTAATAGCTAATAGAATCAGGAAGACCTTAGACTGCAATCAAGCAGGGTTTCGGAAACGGTACTCTACTATTGATCATATCCATACCATCAACCAGGGGATACAAAAAATTTTCGGCATATTACCAACCCTTATATATAGCATTCGAGCCATACGTGAAAGTGCTGGAATATATATATATATAGAGAGAGAGAGAGCGAGAGAGCGAATTCAAGCTTACTGCACGTGGCCCAAAGGAATGTCAGCCTCCCCCACCATACACACAATGAAGGGCACACAATGCCTGCTTTTGTTACCTGTGGTCATACCTGTTACCTGTTATTCTACTTCCGCCCATGTGCCCTGTTTTTTTTTTTTTTTTTTTTTTTTTTTTTTTTTTTTTTTTTTTTTTTACTTTCCACCTGCAGGTTTCACCACTCCTCATCTGCACCTGCTTTTTACCCCAACAATGCAATTGTACTTCCCTCTTATTTCTTTTTTTTCTACTTTCCACCTGCAGTTTATTACTGGTAAGCCCTCTTTCCCTCTTTGCCTCTCCGCCACCTGTTAACTTTTCCATTCTTAGCCTTTAAATCTACCCGCATCGTTTACATTCCCACTCCTGATGAAGGCCAGCTTCTGGTCGAAACGTCGAGTCCAATAAATGTTTCTTTAAATGAAGCGTACACTTCGCTGTATAGTTTTTTTAAAGCGGGCTAGTATGTTAAATGTTCTTGCATCCTATATATATATATATATATATATATATATATATATATATATATATATATATATACATACATACATATATATATATATATAGTGGCTGCCCAACAACCATTGTTCTGCATAAAGAAAGCAACGAAATTCCCACAAAGAAAGTTGTTAGACAAGCAGACAAGATCTTCCCAGTACTATTCACAGCTTGCTTAGAGCAAGTATTCAGGGATTTGGAATGGGAGCAGTTATGGATGAGGGCAGATGGAGAATACCTCAGTAATATGACAAGACATTGCCTTGAAAAGTAACTGAGGAGATGAACTGCAAAGAATGATTAGTGACCTAGACAGGAAAAGTAGAAAGGTAGGCTTGAAAATCCATATGCAGAATGCTAAGCTAATGTTCAACAGCCTCGGGAAGGAACAGCACTTTACGTTAGGTAGCGAAGCACTGGAAGTAGTAGGCGATATGTCTACTTAAGACAGGTAGTAACCGCAGATGCGGACCATGAAAAGGAAATAACAAGAAGAATGATATTCGGATGGAGCGAATTTGACAAGTACTCGCTGATAATGATTATGACGCTGATTATCACTAGCAGCTTACTGGTATCGCTCAAGAGGACACTATACAACAGTTGCCTCTTACCATTAGTCACCTGTGTGGTTGAAACATTGTGGCTAACCTAGAGGGTTTGCTTAAGTTGAGGACAACGCAGAGGGCTATGGAAAGAAATATGGTAGGGGTAAAATTAAGAAATAGGAAGCGTGCAGAGTGGGTCAGAGAAATTACTCAAGTTACATTCTAGTGGAAATCAAGAAGAAATGGGCGTGGGCCGGACATGCAGTGCGAAGAGGAGATAAGCGATGGGCGCTTAGGGTAACAAATTGGATCCCAAGGGAAGGAAAGCGTAGCAGGGGGCGGCAGAAAGTTAGGTGGGCGCAGGAAGTTAAGAAGTTCGCAGCGGTCAAGGGGATGCATCTAGCACAGAACCGGGTTAATTAAAGAAATATGGGAGAGGCCTTCGCCCTGCAGTGGGTATAGTCAGGCTGATGATAATGATGATGATGATGATGATGAAAATGCTTCCTAAAATTTCCTTGATCTGCTTCTAGTACGCGTGTCCTAAAATTTTCGAAATAAATTCCTGTTTTGATTTGAATAATAACACGAAATATTTTTTTCGAATTTGAATATAGCCAGGCCTCAGCGTGGCGCAACTATATCGAGACATGAAGGGACAATGTAGTCCATTGTCGGCTGTTTTTTAGAACGGCTTGGCGAATACTGGAGTAAGACGAGAAAGTATTCTAATACAGACAGATTTTAAAACCGGCACGACCCACAGTACCATTTAGTACAATGTAGCCAATTCCTAGAGGTCGCACTTTCGATACTTGAGGAACGGAGTGCAAAATTGATCTAATGTATCCAATTTCTATAGTCGCATGCACCATTTTCGGGAAAGCATGAGATAAGCTGGTCCAGTAGTGCCAGTATTTTAGAACGATAGCCCCAACATTGGGAGAACACGGCAACCTTGGGCCATCGTTGAATGTGGTGTGGACCATTTAGCCGGTGTTGGCCAGACAGCGGTAAAGTTGGGCTTCTGCAGGACCACCGTTTGTCAGCAATATAGGATCACTATAGGACCACTACCAATATAGGACCACTGTGGTGTGCTGCCTGGGTCCCTTCCACCGTACCGAATTGAAAGTTTGAGGCAGAAGCTGTTTGCACCTAGAAAAGCAACTGCATTCGCTTAATGCTATTTGTGTCCATTGCACACCACTTGTCTAATCAAAACACATGGGATAAGGCCTGTACACAGCAAATATGCCAGAAATGTAATATCCTGCTAGTCACATGGCTTAAAACATTGAATATTATAAAGAGGAGGAATTTTCAAAAGCTCAGTTATTTTGAACGTATTTTTCTTATTTTCAAAACACTCAGAATGAAACATAAAGCGTTGCAATTAGTTTTGTGTTTCTGTCCGCGCAAACTTTCAAAAGAAAAACTTGGCTTTAATACGTGCAAACTGTTGCTAGTCGCAGCGCAGAAGGAAAAAGGCAGCAAGTGCAGCATTTCAGCATTTTGAGTACAGTCGTGAGCAAATGTGGAGTACAGCACGCATGGCGGTGGCACAGCATCAGATACCTAAATTGCCATATAGTGCCAGTTCAGTCGTCCAGTCGTGTCCGACTCTTCGTGACCCTATGAACCATGTCACGCCACGCTCTCCGGTCTCTCACTATCTTCCTAACATCACATAACTTCATCTGCAGTGCCTCGAGGATGCCATCTAACCATCGCGTTCGTTGCCTACCCCTTCTCCGGCGACCCTAAACCTTTCCCAACATCAAATCTTTCTCCAGCGACTCCTCTCTTCTCATTAGATGACCAAAGTAGCTGAGCTTTAACTTTAAAATTTCACCCTCCAATGAGCAGTCAGGGTTTATGGTCGACAATATTGACTGAT
>JAJIZL010023305.1:88597-128129 GCA_023969395.1 Amblyomma maculatum
ATATATATGTATATATATATATATATATTTTTGCCTATGCAGTAGTAGACCATATGGGACTATGTAGGCTATATATTGTACTATGTGGTACTGAAGCTACAATATAGGCGTCGTGTACCACTATATAGACTTTGCCTTTATAGTAATAGGCTATTTGGAACTATGTTGCCATGTATATGCTTTGCCTAATTGCTCAAAGGAAAACTGCATTGGGTCGCAATCTAGCAAAGGCTATCTGATATCAGGGACAACCGAGGCCACCACCACAAATTTTATCTGCATTCATGTGTCACTATTGCTCTCCTTGTCGCTGCTGAAAGATGGCGTTTTTATGCAGTTTTCCCGAGCTAAGGCAGCAGGTGCGTGTCACATGCGGCTTTTGCTCACGACCCAACGTCAAAAGGTCTTATCCAATGACGTATCGAAGAAAATATCCAGTGTGCGGCACTCGGTTGGCAGTTGCTTTGGGGCTGATCGCAGAAGCAGGTCTATTTCCGTTCCAGACGTCAAACCATTGCTACTCCGTTGTTACGTATTTACTGACCACACTCTGAAGGGTGATACCCTAAGCTTTGCTATTCTTTATTTAGGCTGGAAACAGAGTCCTTATTGTGTATCAAGCGAGGAAGAGCTTCGTAGCTTTTGAAATGCGTGGCATGTTATTTGCGAACTTCAGTCACCAAGCGTTTGCTCTTAAGCACGGTGTTGACATCAATCTAGCGGCACAAACAATACTCCACCCACACAGCATATCGCAGTGACAAAAATGCTTGGGTAATGATTGACTGCGGCAAATTCTTGTGGTGAACAAATTCCGAAACACAAGCTATTTTTTTAGGCGGAGGGAAAGAACCGGCTATTCGTGCTCAAATTTACTTGCGCTCTGGGCGTTAGCTGGAACTTATTTGAGATAAAACTTCAACTCGAATTTGTCGAGGTGACAACGCGTTAAGCCCAAATCAAGCGTCTCTTTCTTCCTCGGACGCTTTATGAATGCGAACGCAGTTCCCCAAGTATCACTACATCTTTTTTTTGATGTCATCGCTATCCAGGAAAATGTTGTACCGAAAACTCCATGACATCGTAGCTACACGATCTCGCACGAGAACATATTATACTTAGCACTAGCATAGTTGGAAAATAAAAGAAACGATAGATTAAATATAATTAAAAAGGTGCTGCATACATTAGGCGATAAACTTTTAATGCATACCGGACTCACCACATTTTTCTTTCCCCTAGGGGTTGTATTACAGCATTACGTAATTCAAAGAACAGGCGCGCCAGCCATATGTGAGAGGTAGGAAAGATGAAAAACGTTTAGCTGAAATATCCGCTGATACCATGTTCTCATAAATAAATTAACTTTTAGGTTCCGAGAACACTCAGTGTATCTAGATGAACCGAGAAATCAAATTTTGCTGAGAACAATGACTTGCTTGGGATTTCAGTGTCCTCAGTGTATTTTAAAAGCGATTAATAATAATCCCATATTATCGCGTTGTACGGATCAAAATATTCCGGACGTAGTTCTAAGCCGTTCTGAGCCGTCGCATGTTCTTTCAGGAGTACCTCAAGACACAGTCCTGGGCCCATTACTTTTCTTAATATACATTAATGACTTGCCTTCCACAGTAATGTCTACCATACTCCTTTTTGCGAACGATTGTGTAATATACCGCCCTATAACTAACACCGACGACACTGCTGTCCTTCAATATGACCTTACTAGCATACACCAATGGTGCTTTGGGACGTTAAACCCCCCAAACCAACCAACCAATCAACCAATGGTGCTCAACGTGGCTAATGCCTCTAAACACTACAAATACAGTACTACCTTCTTTCCATCGCCTCCGAAATTATACTCCGCATGCTTATAAAATTATGGATTCTGCCGTTACTTCCACAAACTCTTTTAAATACCTTGGTATTAACGTCACTAGCGATTTATCATCGACGTACCACGTCAACCACATAATAAATTCATCTAACCGAACAATTGGCTACCTTCGTCGTAATCTACGCATGGCACCTTCTTCCTTAAAACTGTTAACATACAAAACACTTGTGCGACCTAAACTTGAATATGCTAGTGCTATCTTTGATCCTCATCAAACTAACCTTATCACAGCTCTTGAATCTGTACAGAACCGTGCTACTCGCTTTATTCTATCAAGCTACTCAAGATACTCTAGCATATCTGCATTGAAGCTTCAACTTCAACTTCCTTCTCTCGCTTCCCGTCGCCAAATTTCACGCCTCTGCCTTTTTCACAAGTTCTTTCATAGTTCACCTCGTGACAGCGAGCTCATCCAACCTGTACGTCGAAAATCCCGCACAGGCCATTCTAACAGCGTCATCCCGCATCGTGCCCACACTACTACATTCCAGAAATCTTTTTTCGTGTACACAGCTCGCGAACTGGAATGACCTTCCCAGCAGCCTTGCCCTAATCTCCGACCCTGCTCATTTCAAGACTGCCATCGAAGAAGCCTCATCATGTTTGTAATCACTTCACAAAAACCATTGTTAACCGCCGTTCAAGTGCCCACCCCTCATGTAATGTCCCATATGGGGGCTCTTGTGGTTCTAATAAATAAATAAAAAAAACCGACAATGGACTACATTGTCCCTTGATGTCTCGATATAGTTACGCCACGCTGAGGCCTGGCTATATTTAATTTCGAAAAAAAAAATATTTAGTGTTAATATTCAAATCAAAACAGGGATTTATATTCGTATATTTTAATAAACGCGTACTAGAAGCAAATAAAGGAAACTTTTAGGAAGCATTTTCATCATCATCATCATCATCATCGTCACCAGCCTGACTATACCCACTGCAGGGCGAAGACCTCTCCCATATTTCTCCAATTAACCCGTTTTTGAGCTAGCTGCATCCACTTTACCCCTGCGAACTTCTTAACCTCATCCACCCACCTAACTTTCTGCCAGCCCCTGCTACGTTTTCCTTTCCTTGGAATCCAGTTTGTTACACTAAGCGACCATCGGTTATCCTCTCTTCGCACTACATGTCCTGCCCATGCCCATTTCTTTCTCTTGATTTCCACTAGAATGTAAGTAACCTGAATTATTTCTCTGACCCACTCTGCATGCTTCCTATTTCTTAATGTTACCTCTATTATTTTTCGTTCCTAGCCCTTTGCGGTGTCCTCAACTTAAGTAAAAACCTTTCGCTTAGCCTCCACGTTTCAGCCCCATAGGTGTATACAGGTAAGATGCAAGTGTTGTATACTTTCCTCTTGAGCGATACCGGTAAGCTGCTAGTCATAATGGGGTATATTACTACCTATGAAAAGGGTGTAAAAGGAGCACAAAATGCGGTAAAATAACTTGAGAATTAAATGGAAACTTATCACGGGCTAACATGCATCTTCCCAGCATACGTAATTGTCTTGTTGCATTAACTTTGTCTGAGACAGGTCCATCAAAGTCTCCCATTTTCTCCCACTGACTTGCTGAAAGCCTTTCTATATAGCATACGAGAAGAGTGAAGTACATGAGGTCATTAATATGGCTGCTTAAAATAGCTGCTTGCGCAACGTAACATGTGTGTTATCTCTCTATCTGGAATGTTTTAATGGAACGATCTTTTAAATGCCGGTTAAACAATTCTTTGAGCGCATTTGATGTAGCATTTCCGCTATGTTGCTAGGACGATCGTGCATTCGTCGCCTTCTCACTCATTCCACATCTCTGATGAGAAATTTATAATCCACTCACCAAACACGAACCACCAACATGATCCTTTCCAATTCAACAGACTTTACTTTCCCTTTCCTTTACATTTATTCTGTCTGTACAAAATTATATAAGTTTTTCAATAGAATGGAAGGTGTAACGCGTTGTTTTATAGCTAAGCATTTAGTACGTGGCTCATACGTGATGTGGCAGAACATGTCATCAGAGTGTTCACAGCACGAGGTGACAATGAAGGCAAAAATCGTGCACCGGAAGGAGTCTGTGGGACGACACTCCAATAGAAGCAGTAGGGTTGAACAATTGTTGGTGACACTAGCGGCTCCTGTTTTATTACGAAAGCAATACTCCGACAGCCAAAGCGAGACCTCGGGTGGCCGCAGCTACGCCGTGAACAGGCCTATACCTATGGTTTCCTCATAAAAATGTCAGCCTACCATTACATTTGAATTCACATTATTTCTATGCTATGGGCAGGAGCTGCCAATTTGGGTCGCTGTTGTCATATGCGTGGATGTTATCGGAATTGCTCTTTGCTACTGTGACACGCAGGCACATCAATTGAGCTTGGTTGAAGTATGACTTTGTATCTGGGCTGGTAGCTTAGGATCTCGCGTCATGCCCTAGAAGGATGATCTTAAGTGTCCCCAATAATGTAGCACCTTAGACTGATAGGGCGTGACAGGCGAAGGCTCTAGCAGACAAGAGAAGCTTCCGCTGTTGCTTTCACAATAGGGTTAACCAGAGCTACATCAAAACTATTTTGTTTTTCGACGGTAAACACTCGTATGGCTAAAATGCATTCGTGCCCATCCGAGAGTAGAAGAAGGTATATATTCCATTAAATTAGTATATTTTGTCATTACTAGCACTAAGAAAATTATTAGCAATGTTTACGACCGGTAAACGCCTCAAATTTTATCGAGAATTGAAAGGCACTGATGTCGCTAATGTTCGCAAGCCACTCATTGCTGCAAGAAGCGAATCCAAATAATTATGACAGCGGGCGCATCGGGAGCGCCTACCGCGCTTGTGCCGCAGCTGCTCGTTTTTTGTTACGTTTTGTCCGTGCTGTTCTTACCCAGCCCTTCCGCTTGTTTTGTTGAGCACGCAGATCTCGCGCGTATCGGTTCTTCTCTTCAGGCGCTTTAGAGAAACTCTAGCAGAATGCGCCTAGTTGCTCAGCGAGCCCGAGAAAGTGGTCGTGCCCTAGCAAGGCAGTAAAACAAAATATTCGGCATAAATTGCATACTTTATAAGCAAAACACCAGTCTCGACTTTGCACTAACAACAAGGACGTGCTTGCGCAGAAATATTATGACGGCAGTGACTAAACTGACGTGTAATCACAACGAAGAGACCTAATCTGACGACACTGCAGCACGACCGCGTTTTCACTGTAATTGTGACAACAAATTTATTAAAGAAACATATAAAAAACTCACCTAACGAAATAAGTATAAAACTTTACTTAATGTTCGGTCGTAGCTGCTTCAAGTAACAACTGTCACCGGCCTAAGATAGCTAACAGTGTCGCTATCGGTTGTAACGGTTTCGCTAACGATTTAGATGAAGGGCTAAAAATACCTTTGGTAAGCAGCAACTGTAGAACTCGCGCAATCGTTAGTATCCGTTACTGTCGCACTGCTTCTTTACACAATACTAGCCCATCAAGTTGCTTATTTTCACTTCTCACTTTCAAAAATTTGCTTACGACATGCGGTACGTGCGGTGGCCGCCCTGGTGCCGCCCTCTCCACCGACGATTGAAGTTGGTGGTTGGGGTGGTGTATGTCAAGTGGGCAGATGATGTTTTCGCCACAAAATGTTTTCAACGCTACATGGCTCCTTTCGAAATAAACCTGCAAACATAAATGCATTGTGCCCCAATGTTATGTCTGGTTGGAAATTATATTTCTGTTAGGCCTAGCAGAACCTTCGTATTGCCTCTGCCACCAGCGCGCTAGAATCGTTCCGACGTTGGCGGCTGCTATAGACCGTTATAGCGAGAGCAAGCAGGAGAGGAGAAAAATACTTTTTAATCAGATTCCTTGCACCAGTCCATTGTTGCCAGCACCGAGTGGGCTTCATGCATAGCATAGCGGCCTTGCACCTCGGTATATTGTCGTTTGAGAAACTTAAATACCTTTATTAGCGCCCCTTTTAGTGGCAATGTCATCGGGACAGTAATGCGTGATCGTGGACTGCAGAAACAATCAAAGAAATCGCAAGATGATTACCGAGAGCGTATGCGGGAAGCATGCATTGACAGTCTGGGTTCAGCTCTGATATATTTATGCGTCACCACTTTCCAGTCTATCCTGATTTATTTCGCCCATAAACGTTTTATGCAAACCAGATAGACTTAGTACCACTGACGAACTCACTAATATGACGCCCATTTCACTTCCTCCGCCGTAGTTATCACTCGCGCCGGGCAGGCCGTTCCTCCCGCAAGCCCTCCGCGCCTACGATATAGGGTGGATCTCTCTCGCCGGCGCAAGAAGAGCGTGCTAAAATCTGTTCTTCACTTAAACAACAAGCCGACAGCAAACAAAAACTCTTTCTTGTGGATTTCTGACCCATACCTTGTTATTGATAATTGCAATACAAATAAATTACGCAACACATTGCCGCTACTAAAGCGTCACCAAAATTTACATCTTTCTTTTACTCATACTATGGGATCAGCAATAAGGCAGTTCCATGAGAGACCATTTACTCTAGCGCTGAGCAATTACAAAGCGACGTTGGATGTGCCTTCGATGCGAATCAATTTAGGCCTAGCGACGACTAGGGAGTAGCGCTCGACGAGAGTGCCGTAATCCGCCACGCCAGCGGGTGGAGCCGCTTTCGTAAGCGCTTGTGTATGTGCTGCGAATTTGTCGTCTTCGTTCATGATGCAGCTTACAGCGCACATTTTTCGACGTTTTGATCAATAACACGTCGTGCAAACTATGCTGCTGCGACGTACGGGACCAGGGTATACGATTTTGCGCCGCGGGACGAACACCAAGGCTGCATAAAAACGTCGACTGATGGTACTTTACACATTACTACTTTTATGTGCTGGTCTTGGTCAGTGGTTTAATTTGAAAGTATACATTGCTGAAGCAGAACAGCTCGATCGGATATCGAAATGGGTCGCACTTCACGTTAAACAATGCGGCGATAACAGGAAAGCATCTTTCGTAGTAGCTGCATTCCGCATTCGGTAGCTGCCTATACGGTTCATTTGCTGTGTGTTTGTGTGTACAGTTACCATTGCGATTATAAAATATAATTGAAAATGCATGTATCGTTAAAGATCAAGCCGATATACGCTCACTGCAGAAGTGGAGCGCAGTCCTTCGCAGTCACACCGGCCGCTAGTGCTGTTTCCAACAGCTGCCGCAATGCTAAACGGATGGTATACAATTTGCTGGCGCGCTCAAACAAGCCACAAAATAGCACCAAGGTGTCGGATGGCCTTCAGGAGCATCGCGAAACAGCACTTTACGGTGCCGCACCACAGCATCAACACGCACAGCACAGCCCAAAATGGCGTCAAGAGGAGCCGCAGCGGACTTTCCCAGTTTGGCTCACACGGAGTGCCACCATCAAACTAAGATGGCTGCACCCAGGCATAGAAACTAAAAGGGTCTATAGAGTGAAATGCTACTCACCACACGCCACTTCCCTCCAAGAATCGAACCACCTTCTATAAAGATCAGATTACTTGAACAAAGCACATGCACTTTACTACCTTGGTAGCTGATCATGCAGTGTCGTGAACGTTGTTCGCGAAAGAATGGTCGCCCGCACGGGGAACACTCGACCTACCACCCACGCTCTTTCGGACACTCGGGCGGACTAATTTATGACCTCCTGGCCCCTTCGAAAAGGACGCCGCTCGACCCCCTGGGTCGCGCCAGGCGCTCGCCGTTTCTGGAAGACGCCCCTCAACGCCTCGAGTGAGGAGAAAAGAGGGGCTTCGGGGCGAGGACGGGGAGAGCGGGGACAATAAAGAAGACGGGAGTGGGACACAGTGGCGAGTAGTCGCTAAACGAAGTTGGTGCGAAACGGATGCGTTTGAATGTGCTCTCTTTTCTATTACCAGTAAATTCAGTTGTTTGTTCAGTCTTTTGCTTTTCTTCCTAACGACAAAGTATTAACGAACGATTAGACGTATCAGACATGCAGAGCGCGATCGGATCGTTATATATAGATCAATAAATAATTGTTACTGAGGGAACATATTCTTCGTGAAGAAAAAAACCTTTGCAGCTTTGCCTGAAGGAAAAACAAGTATTATGTTTCAATTCATCCAGGTTCATTTCATGGCCTAAGCATCGATTTCAGGAACCATCTAAAGCCCTTAGCGATTATACCAGGTATAATGAATGAAATAATGGCATCAGGAAATGAATTTGCTACTTTATTATTTTCAGCGTCGCTGCAGACATATTTTATATAGTAAATTCTAATCAATTACCAATAGGCGAGCGGATCAGCGTTATTAATTGAAAAGAGGGTTCGGTGCTCTGATCCAAAAGTTGTGAAAATGCAAAAATCAGGATACTGCAAAAGTGCGATTCATTTCCTTAACAAACATTCATGCTAACTGCTAACCTTAGTGCAGTATAAGGTTAGCTTGAGGTATGGCCGCCGCCGCCGCCGTCGCTGCTGCATCTACTGCTGCCATTGCCACTGCTGCAGCTGCTGAACTGCTGCCACCACCACCGCAGCTTGCGTCACTCATGTAGCTTCATTCGCGATTATGAATTTTGTGAATATAGCCAGTTAACGTAGCTAACGTCCATTGGCATGTCATTTGATTGACCTGTTCATCACCTAGAAACTAGAAACGCGTTTTCCTTTGCTGGCTTAGCCTAACAGTTTCCAAGGTATATGAAGCTGTAAACGGTATGATTGTGGCCGCGTGAAAATGTCCTGGATAAGCCCCACATAGAAGAGCCCCCCCCCCCCCCCCTCTTGCTTCTGAAAAATAATAATATTGTTAGTCTTCACCATACCTGATGCCAGACATCATCTGTCGGAAACATTACAGAGAAGGTAAACAATATTCTAGAGCTATTACAGCAATCGTGGCGACAGTTTTCGCACATTTTAGGTAATTAACGGCATTTCTGTCTATTTCTGGCCAGAGCAGAACGCGTGTGAAATAAGAGCGAAGCAACCGTGAGACCAGATATGCCCATAAATGCTCAGAACAACCGTCATTTCTTATTCCCATCACCTGCGGACCACAAATAGCCAGATCTGAACAACGAAAATGGTCACCGAAATTTTTCAATATAAAATGAATTAAATACATGTGCTGGTCCCAATTGTTAAGGAAATAAAACTCTTGCAATGTGTCCATTGTACACTGCATCAGCGACGGTACGCCGGATGTGACGTTTTAAAAAGAAAATCATTTACCTGTCACATCCTCTCCGTCCATCTAGACCATGACGTAAATTTTGCTGGATATACTTTATTTCCGCGTTCAACCGAGTGTCGTGCAGGCGAAAGATTATAGAGAATTCTGCGATTGACACTGTATGGTCATCAGAACTACTCTGCTCTTTACTTGTTTAATAAATTCTGCCAACAAAACCAACGGTCATACTTTCCTCTCCATAATTGTGGAAATATTCTGAGCAGATTCAGCGATCGTTCTGCGGCCATACAGACAACACAGCGAAGGGCTAAAAATCACAAACGACGAGGAGGGGACAGGACAATAGCGCAACTACGGGTACGGCGCGGTAGACTTTCACGAGTGCGGCGCGGTAGACTTTCAGAACGACTGTGGGGTAAGTGTGAGTGATTTGTTAGAGCTTTTATCTTGTTACCTGACGTCTACTTTTGTTACCTGTGACAAAAGCATTTACCTGCAAAAGCAGGGTGTTTGCATTGGTTCTTGTATCGCACCGATTTTAAGTGAATTATTTTTGGCTCGTTGTGACAAGGCTCTTTTTGAGCGGCTTGATGATCTTAAGATTTTATAATTGTTTCGTTATGCTGATGATTTTTTAATTTTGTTGGATACTTCTGTTTTTATAGACCCGTTTGACAGCAGTCATTCGGAAGAGTTTATTGCTCTCGGAGACCCTATTGTCTCGCGGATTTTAGCATCTTTTCATGCATGTTTTAAACCACTCACATTCACCACCGAATTGCCCGAGCAGAACAGCATTAGGTTTTTGGATTTTCGATTGTAAAGATCACGCGTTTTGGGTGTATGAGCCAAGGGCCACCAAGCCTCTCCTACCGTATAGTTCGTCGTATTCTAAGCTGGTCAAGAGGAATATCGTGCTGTCCTTCTTGTCGAGTGCTATTAGAAAGTCATGCCAACACACCGTTGATGAGAGTCTTAGCTCACAGGTGGCTCGATTGGAGGCGGCAGGTTACCCCAGGCACGTGATAATTTCTGTAGCGGAGGACCCTGAATCGCAAACGGAAATCAGAGGCGAGCCTGAGTAACGAGCACACAGCAGAAAATAGAAAAGAAAGACATGATAAAGAGAAGGTAGCTGTCATTCCGTACGTGCATGGTTTCTCGCACAATCTGAAGTTGGGCAGCGATCCGGAGTAAAAGTTTTGTTTTCGGCACCAAAGAAGCTGATGAGCATTGTAGGTTAAGTTGTCCCACACGTACGCAAAAACCAGCATGTAATATCAAACATAGGGATCCCTTGGTATCTTACCAGAAGGATGTTGTGTACAAGATCCCGCGTTCGTGTGGTAGACACTACATCGGCCAAACTGGAAGATGCCTGAACGTTCGGCTGCAAGAGCACTCTAAAAAGATCGGCAATATTGCCATAGACGGACAGTTAGCTGTGCATTCCAAAAAGTGTGAAGGGAGACACCTTGCCAGCCTTTGTTCGACAGACCTATTGCTTTGTATCGTCATCGTACCAGCCTAATTAGGGAGATTGTGGAAGCATCGCAGATAGCACGATCAGGGGATGAATGCGTCAGCAAACCGTGGGTGGTTCTATCAAAAACTGAGCTGAATTTCTTAGCTTAGGCGGCACGTGTAGATGTTTTTCTTTGTTTCTTTTTGTGATTCTGAAGTGTGTATATATATGCTCCGCAACCGCAATAAACATTTGTTGAAAGTGCGCTATTGCCCTGTCCCCTGCTCGTCCTTTGTGATTTTGAGCGCTTCGCTGTGTTGACGATGAACCAACACGCCCAAACATTTTCCCTTCTGAAATACATACAGAGTTGTCAAAATTATTGTGAAGGGGAGGGCCGCCGCGTCGCCTTTATAAACTCCGGGGGCGGCCGATAACGGCCGCCTTCGTCAGGGGTGCTACGATAGGATCCGAGGGTATGAACCTCATAGCGTCTTTTGAGCGTCAGGGTCTTGACGGATAATAATGACTGCTGAATGGAGTCCGCTCTCGGCGAGAGCAATGACCACTGGGATAATGAACGTTTACAGTTGCAATGTCCTTCCCACCCATTTTCGGCGATGAAGCGGTGTTGCACTTCTGAAGAAGCTGCCTACGCGTCATTAAGGCGGCAGACTGCTCAATTCTAAGGAGCCGTTTGTCCTCGCGACATCAGCCAGTGCCAAATAAGATGAGAGGTGGAGACGGAAGGGTGTGGAATTGTTTCAGAAGCCCTCAGAGTGCTCTCCGGATTTCGGGGCAGGGCAGACAAGAACATTTCTGTTAACAGAACCACTGGGGACATGCTGGGGTAAATTGCCACCTTAGCTGCTGGTAAAGGGAATATTTCTGGAGGATGGCAGGTGCCCCATCGGGACATAAACACTGGACCGCCTGCGAAAGTATTGACTTTGCATATCTCTAAATTTTTCTATCATGTGCCTGCATATGAAGAAAGGATAGGAGCAACGAACTTTAAATAATGAACAATACACGAAAGAAATGATTGTGATGAATGAACCTATTTACCTGCAGCACTTTAAAAGGCTCTGTTCATGCTGAGCGTAAGAACTTCGCACGAAACAAGCTGGCATGACAGCGATAGTACGTGGACATGGTGACCGGATTAGAGTGCTGCCCTTTGTGGTTTACTGACCTTGCAGGTCAATGAGAGCGAAGTATTGGCACCTTGAAGGGTGCTCGTTTCTGTTCTGACGATCATATTCTGTATCCAAGCATTGGTATTTTGAAGAGCGACACTTTATTAAAGTTGGGTAGAGAACGACGGTGCAGGTACGATGAAGGTAGAACTGCTAGCGATAACAAGCGAAATAATAGAAGGCTGTAGTAACGTGACGGCAGTCAGGGCGTCGTAGCACCTAGAATGGTTATTTGTGGCACAAATAAAAATTTATGGTGGAGGGATTGATGATAGTATGCTTTCGGTGAACGAAGCGAAGCGTCTGCAGCGAGGGGAATAGGTGCTGAGGCGGATGAAACGTTTGAGGTGAATAGAAGGCTAAAGTCTGGTTGTCTCCTAAATCAATTGTTAACACATAGTCGGTGTGAAGTCATGGAGGGAAATTTAAAGTCATATGATTCACCTACCCAGTGGCACGCAACTCCGATAAGTATTCAGCCATCTACCTTCTGCCAGGAGTAGATATTGTGGAGCACACCATTTTCCCTGTATAATAATTGAAAATTGTGAAAGGATAAAAGAAGGGCAGACATTACATGAGGAGCACTCTGTGAAACTTAAGGAGAAGCGTTCGCTGTGGTTGTTCGAAAAGCTTCTACTTCACTCTGCCACACTCTGTTTTTAGCTGAGAAGGAAAGTTGAATAAGAGACAGAGTCCATTCGAAGTCCTTCACGAGGGCTTCGAATCTGACAGACTTGACTTCATAGCTAGCATAAGACGTTTATCACACAGCTCTCACACTAACCACTACATAACGTTCAACATGGCATTCGCTGTATCACAGGACGTGCCACGTCCCCGGCTATAAAGGAGGGTGGCACTGGCAAAGACTCTCTAGCATAGGTTACACGCAAGCTAATATCTGAGACATTGGAAAATTAAGCAGTCATCGCCGTATCTCAATGATACAGCAGCCGGTTCGGAAATCGGAGGTTGTAACTTTCCAACCACCTGCCGGTCTGTGTTCGCTCTTGTAATTTCGAGTCTATTATCTCGGTTTATTACAGCACATTGTTGAAACAACCATCTGCTATCTTCAGTGAATGGCTGTCGGGCCACCGTATGCACGCCATGTTTCAGAATACTTGAAAATTACGCACACGTCAGGGGCTTGACCAGACGGCACTTTTAACAACGAGAATGTGCGCTTTTATGTTGGGCGTTTTAAAGTGAAAGTGTTAGAAAACAGTCAGACTTGTTGATTTCACATTAGTGTCATTAGTGGGATCTTTTGAGAAGCTGAGGTACTGTTTAAGATTTATATGCCCTATCAGATTGGTCGGCAAAGAAGGCCAGAGCATTGTGCAGAGGACCTGCATTAGGGATGCTGATTTGTGTAATGTCACAGTGATGGTTACCAGAAGTTACCTGACCGGACCCGGGTACCAATGGCATTGTTTATACAAAGTAGACAGCCCATCCTGCATGTGTGCAGCCAAGAAGTTTGACTTTTGTGTTTGAGAAAGCAATGACAGTCCTTTTTATTTAAACGACGGCTGCTCTATAGAACACGGGCACAAATTGCGTAGTACGAAGGTCTGAGATGCATTCTTCGGTGAAAACACCCCTGAAATATGGCTTCATGCGTAAGAGATGCAAGGTCTCCGGATGGGCAGCCGCAGAAACCTAATATTGGTGGTTCCGGTCACCTTGCTATGGACGCCACTGATGCGCCGCAAGAGTATATATGAACCAAAAATGTGGCAACTGAGATTTTGCTACAAGCCTCTGCATCCTAGCAGGGCTGACACTCAAATTAGTGCTCACGGGCATAGATGGATTGCATGTTGCGACAGTTGTACCGGCGTGAATATTTGTCTTGCTTGTGTGCGTTACAGACGCATTGTAGCTGACGTGGCTGTTAGACATCGAATAAACAGCTGGGCGTTGGAAGAACGCATACGGTCGGATCAACAAGAAAAGTAGCCAGCGACCATCGTCTTAATACCTGTTTAGCGGAGGCGAAATGTTCTGAAACTGGTCTTCTCCTACATTGCCCTATCCTACGCTGAGGCAACTTGTAGTACGATCATATCTTGATGTTGTGCCGAACATAGTCATACATACATCAGTTTCATGATGTGTTGAACTCTCAGTATAAACATTTCGGCAATGTGTTAACACCCAACGCAGTCTGAGTAATAATTTTGGTGAGGTGCCGCGCATTAGTGCGGTTTATTTCATTAAGAAATGCACATTCTAAAGTACCGTACCGGTAGGTAATGCATTGGTCTAAATGTAGCAAATAGGGATAGTTTTTGGCGATGATTATGCAGCCGTCCTTAGCTCAGAAGAAATGAAAAAGGCTCTAAATGTATCTGCTGACTTAATCTGAAAGCGCACTCGGTGCTAAAACTGGTTTGATCTGGCCAGTGTAGAGCAGGAACTTCATTTGTATAAATGCGAAAACGCTTTGCTGCGATACTCGTGTCCAATTGTCTCCGTGTCATTGCGCGTTTAGGTTTAAAAAAGAGATTATCGCTAAAAAAGCATTTATCGTAACGATCGCATTCCAAGAAACCTAGAAGTAACATCAGTCGCATATGAAACGTCTGCAGCCCTTTTCAAATCGTTTTGGCTTATAGAAGCACGTCATCAATAACTGCGCACAGTTTACGCTTCTTTTCTACCACTCTTGTAACAGGAAAGACCTTGGACCAATATTGACTGTCACCGACAAATGTGAATTTTATTATCAACCTAAAGCGACTTCGCAAAATGCAAGCATCGGGCTTGTCATTGACAAAAAGCAATTTTTACAGAACCCACTCACACAATATTTGCGCTTGCCTGCAACCGGTGTGCATAGGAAGTCCTGCCCCTTGGCAAATGCCTGCCAAATACGTTCGAGAGTCCAGATGAGATCTTGAGTAACTGATGTCTCACTTGATGTTCTCTGACTCCTTGAAAATCACCATTTAAGGATGGAGTACCGAATGGCACCAACAGCTAAATTCTCAATGTTTTGTCTTGTGTTTCTTTGCTTTAGTATAATAAAACGATGTCGCAGATTCTGGCTTTGGTTCCCAATGGCCAGCCCTGAGGTTCTATGTTTACTCTGCGCAGCTTTTAGAGGTAAAGGTAAAAGACTGACAGCGCAACCAGATCGTTTGACCAATCAGTTTAGCTGTCGAGCAAGGGACGCTTCTTAGCAGAGGTAAGACTAACTGCAGCAATATGGAATTGTTTACGTCTGCATTATATCGCAGCACTAGAATTGGATTGTGCGAGTCGCTTTGCAGACACGTCTTATTGAGCATTGCTATGAGAATGCACTCGCACGGCCACTAAATGGAGGCGCACTAGGTGCGGCCCATGGCGTCCCCCGGAAACCGCCTGTATCGCCTATTTCCCATAGCATCCTGAGTGGCGCACTGCACCAGGACAGCTACCGGCAGGAAACTGCGCTCTCATTGAAGCGCGGGAATGATCGTCTATCAATATTTTAAGCATTTCAGACATGTGCTTTGGAAAATACGAATGGTGATATCAGGTCTACGCCCTATCAGAGTAAGTCACTGCCATTGCGATGATTTTGCAGAGAAATGTAGTTGCCTCCATCGCGAACACGAATACTGCGGCAGCGCGACTCACTTGTAAGCGCGCGTTTGCGAGTAAAAGCCCTTTCAGGTGCTGGCGTTTTAGCAGCACGAAACCGTCTAATAACTGTGTTACATATATAATTTTCTCTACTGGGGAGATGGCTTGCAGCCATTATTAACGTGTCTATTTTTTGTGTGCCTATCACAGCACTATTCAGCGTCATATTCCTAGTTATTCGTATGCTGTTGCTTTAAATAGTCTTCAGGTTGACCAATTTTAATTATAATTGTCTACTTCTAGTGACATGAAACAATAATAATAAAGGCTTTTCAGCATGGAGCCAAGCCAAATCAGGTTTCTATTTTTATCTCGAAGTCATGGCACTTTTCAAATAGCTTAAGGTTCTTGCAGATGTGAATAATTTTCTTCGAGTGAAATATATGTGCAACTACGAAGGTAAACACATTTGAACACCTGATTTCCGCAGTAATTTTGATCAGCGCTTGAGCTGTTATCACTTTTGCATATCGTTATATGAACGACAAATCATTAGTGCGTAGATTACTTATGAAATGCATTACCTGCTTTAAAATGTGTCTTATCGTGCGCCATCTGCAACAATACGAGCGCTCTTGAAAAGCTTTGCTCAAGTCGGAACAATTCTTTTAATTGCCACATTGATGCAATTCTTTTTATCTACTGCAGTAGCCGTATCATCATTATCAGAAACATTTTGGAAATATCCATTCTATAAATACAGCCTTCTCCTTCGGAAATCATCTGTGAACCCGTATGAAAGGCAGAAGTGCTGAACATCAACATTGTGCATAGCTAATTGCTTCGTATGATCTCCCTGCTTTTTATGACCGTAATAAAATAGACAGTTGAAGGGTTTAGGCAATAGAAAAATTTATTTATACCTCAGGGATTTATTATATATAGTGTTAGTAAAATTACATGCAGGTACCCTCAACAGTTCACCGTCAGAGATACACCACCAGAACTACACCAGCCTAGCTTTAGTCTCTTCTTCATCCCACCACACCAGCAGGTCGACGTCGAGTCAATACTTCATACCGTAACAGTATATCGCACGCGGATGAAGCAAAGTCTCCATGCGTACTACACAGAGGAACTCGAATAATACGGTTTCAGACGGGCGACAAGTGCGACTTCTGGGTGAGGGGTTGTGGTAGGATACTTGGGGTGCAGAGGGGTGATCTCATAGGTCACATCGGTGAGTTCTTGAGACGCGGTAAGGGCCCACTAGCGAGGTAGAGGATTCTCGCACACGCCCACAAGGCGGACCGAAAGCCAAAGGAGGACGAGAGAGCTAGGAGGGCACTGGATGTCACGGTGATAAAGTCGTAACGACGCTTTTAGGAGCGCTGAAACGCGCCATACCAGTCTCGAGAAATGCAGCGGCAAGCATATGCGCGGACTATGGAGTATGAAGCGTACCTACAGGAAGAGTCGTCGGGAGGCAGCAAGGTGTCGAATGAGAGCAAAGGGTTGCGGCCTAAAAGTAGATAGAAGGAGGAATATCCGGCTGTATCATGCCTTGAGGAGCTATAGGCGAACGTTACGAAAGATAAAGATACGTCCCACTCACAATAGTGATAAGACATACATTGACAGGGTGGCGGTTAGTGATCGATTAGGGCGATTAGTAAGACCATTCGCTTGTGGATGGTGGGCGTTTTTAACTTCTGGCGAGAAGCGCATGAGCGGAGACGGTCATCAACCACTTGTGAAAGGAAGAAGCAGCCACGATCTGTGATTAGTTGACAGGGAGTGCCATGATCCAAGATTACGTCATGCAGAAGAAAGTCTGCAACGTCGAAGCGCAGCGGGTGGGTGTTATAATCAGTCGCCACAGCAATTCATTTGTTCCCTGAAGCCGCAGGCAGAACACATCTTGAGCCCAGTATTGGTACGGTGTTGGCAATGGCCGGGCCAAAGTAAAACCGGTAATCGAGTGCTCTATAGCCACTACGCAATCCAGAGAAGCGCATTAAATTGGCGAAGTATTTTAAGACACCGCGAATTGTAGGAGGGTACTAGTGGCACTTGAACATACCAAAACATTTTTTAAGTTTCACTGAGCGCCAATAATAGCAGCCGACATGATTGAAAGTTGGCAAGCGCTTTAAACAAGAAGTTAAAAATTTGCTAGGTCATTTTTACATTTTTCAACTTATATTTAAAAATGTCGTGATTTACTTATATATCAAATGGCGGCATAAGGCGTACAAGTCCTTATTTCCATGGTGCCTCTCGCAATCGCTAGAGCTTCTCGATCTGTCCCACAGCTGCCGCGCGCAACCTATATTCCCTCTCAATTGCTGCAGCTAAGACATCATACACCTCTAATCTGAAGGCTCTCCTTTCTCAGCGAAATAAACAGACTGCGCGCCGCAGCAAGCGACCAAACTTCCCCGCATTTTTGTTAATTCGGTGACTTGCCGTAAGGCATACTATAGAAAGTCGTGTAACTCGTTTTCTGCCAGAAACTGAAGAAAGTGTTGCATTTAGTGTTGTCTGTTTGCCACTATTAGAAATACTCCTCCCTTGTCGCCAAGAGTCCCACGTTCTGTAGAATCCATGTCTTTGACGCCCTCATCCCTGCAAAAAGCCACGGCAGGTGGCGAACATCCACCTTTTTTGCCGGTGTAGAACATTTCGGGCAGGTGGTTCGTCATATGTCTCATTCGTCGGTCACGTCCCATCGGCACGTGACTGACGTAGTAAGTGCTGCCCAGCGTTTATGTTTAAAAGGGATACCTCCTCCAGTCTGTTTATGCTATGTGGGATGGGTAGGTGCACGGTGGGATGGGGGCACGTGTACTTTTCCACAAAGAGGATGCTAGGTTGGAGACAATGTAGCGGGCATAAAAATGGTAGCTTGGGGGGGGTGCATTATTGATTGGAATTTGGTATGTGAGGTTGTCAAGTTTCCTCTTCTCAGCGTTCTTAGCATTATTTTGTGTCCAGTGTATCTGGAAGCGTATCTTTGTTTTCTTATTAGGTGCATATATCTTCACAACACACATCCTAGAACAGGGTAAGGAAGTACAAAATCTCATTTCGACAGGGAACTGCTGCGTTTACTCACACAATTCGCGTTCTTGGATTCTGGCGCTGTATGACCTCGAATAGTGCCTCGGCATTAATGCTGTCATCTGCAGTGTACAGTTCTCTTTCGTTCTCTCCTCTTGGTATTTAATAGGTGCTTTAGAGTGTAGTTTTTTCTAGCCTGCAGGACTCGAAAGATGAATATCATTAAGAAAAATCAGTGCATACAGTAGCATATCAGGATTTTAGAGGAGCTTGCACAATTCGAAGAAAGCCCTGCGCCCTACGAGCCTGTCAGCGGTATGTAATTGCTTCACAGTAACTATTTAATCGGCGTTTTAAAAATAGAGTGAGAAAGAGAGAAAGAGAAGGAGAGAGAAGGCAGGGAGGTTAACCAGGAAAGCTTCCGGGTTGCTACCCTGCACTGGGGAAGGGGAATGAGGAGTTTAAATTAGAAAGATAGAAGAGAATGATAGGAACGATAAGGCGGCGAGGAGCACAGTCACAGTTTCTCAATCAAGTTTGTGTCTCTCATAAAACACATAAGTGCTCTGAAGGCTTTGCCGTCAGACGCCTTCTGTGGCCATAGGCCGAGGATTTTCTCCTCTGTGAAAGGACGGCTGTCAAGATAGTCCAGAGCCGAATGCAGCGCATATCTTTCGCTTGAAAAAGCAGGGCACTCGCAAAGGAGATGCTGTGTGGTCTCTTCGCAGCAGCATCTTTTACAGTTAGGGCTATCCGCAATTCTCATCACATAAGCGTATTTTTTGGTGAATGCAACACCGAGCCACATACGGCACATCAGTGTTGTTTCGCGCCGCCAATTGTTAGGGGGAACACGAAGGCGCAGCCCAGGGTCTAGTTCCCTGAGGCGTCGATTGGAAAATTTTCCTTTGTTCCAGGCTGAAAGCGTTAGCTCCGCCGCTAAGGAACGAAGTCGACAAGCTGCGTCAACTCTAGATATAGGAATGTTCACTGTAGTTCCGTCGTTGTGTGCAGAACGGGCAACTTGGTCTGCCTGGTGGTTTCCCTCAATACCGCAATGTCCAGGTAGCCACTGGAAAATTATATCATGACTTTTTGATGTAGCGTCGTGGTATAGCACGCGGATCTCCGCAGTTAGTTGTTCATGTGATCCACGACGTAGCGCAGCTTGAACTCCTTGAAGCGCTGCTTTCGAGTCCGTAAAAATGGACCAGGCACCTGGAAGTTCCTGGCCGATGTATTCAATAGCTGCACGTAAAGCAGCCAGTTCCGCACCAGTTGAAGAGGTGGGGTACGTCGTCTTGATCCTCAGCACGATGGACCTCGACGGTATCACTACGGACCCCGCGGAGCTTGTTGACGCTACTGAGCCATCGGTGTAGACGTGTTCACGATTATTGTGCATATAATACAGGTGACCCAACGTCATTTGCTTCAAGGCAGGCAATGGTACACCCGTTTTCTTTTTTACTCCCGGAATAGATATGTAAACTTTCGGTTCATGTAGGCTCCATATGGGTAAACTCGATCTTGAAGCTGGAGTGAACTGTGAAGGAAGGTAGGTGCGATGAGCTGCTACGGTTTTGGCAAATGCAGTATGTGGTCTAATTGTTGGGATAGTTGCCAGGTGGTGACGGGAAACCCGGGTGAGGTGTCGTATATGTGTCCTCATGGTTTCAACAGCAATATATGTAGCTATGGGATGCTCGCGGGAGAGAAGAACCGTTGCTGCCGTTGAGGTGCATTTTGGCAGTCCAAGGCAGATGCGGAGAGCTTGAGCTTGCACGCTTTGGAGGATCTCGATGTTCGTCTTCCTAATATTATCGAATATTGGAAAGCTGTACCGCATGTAACCCAGGAAAAGTGAACGGTATAGTTGCAGCATTGAGTGCACTGACGCGCCCCAGGACTTGCCTCCTAGAAAGGACAGAACATGGGCAATCGCCGTCAGTCTTTTCTTCATACCACTGATATGTGGACTCCACGAGAGGTTCCT
Organism: Amblyomma maculatum; assembly: GCA_023969395.1. NCBI lineage: Eukaryota > Metazoa > Arthropoda > Arachnida > Ixodida > Ixodidae > Amblyomma > Amblyomma maculatum. Next base: position 109,011 of record JAJIZL010023305.1, read on the forward strand.
ATCAATGACGATTCCAAGGAAGCGATGACTGTTTTCATAAGGAATAGCTTTGCCATTTACCAGGATACGTGGTCGCACTTGTGTTAAAAGGGCTCTCCAGCGGTTTGATTCTTACTAGGCAAAACGAAAAACCAAATATCGGTAGTGCTGCGCACATGCGTTGCTATGGTAGCCTTCTTTGTGAACATGATAGTAGTCGATAGCATAAAAAAAACGTTCCTTAGTGAAGCAATGCAGTTGCCTTCATAAACCGCCAAACATAATTTGATGAAACCATAAAATGCTTTCCGGAAAAGCACCGATGTGAACCATTGTACAGGTTTCATACCAGCAGATATTTAGGTCCTAAAGTGTGCCTTCCACACAGCAGTGTCAAATATAACATTGCTCCCCAGTGTCCCTGGCACAAAATAAAGTGCGATCAGGACCTTAGCACACGCCAAATAGGCGCTCAGACGAACAAGAGAGGATCTCGACGCCACCAGGATCGAGCAGCGGAGCCAGTACGCTACTGCCGTCCTAGTCTATCGTTAAACGCATAGTCTGAAATGCAGGAAAAAGGTTGATTTTTTTAAGGAAATGTCTTAAAATAAGCTGGTCCTAAAATACGTTAATTATTGCACGTAGTACTCACAGCCCCAGCTATCGAAATTTATTTCAATGCAGAGGGCTCATTTATAAATTTTTTGTGTTAAATAATCCGTGTTTCTAGTTTAGTATGATTTATTCGCTAAGTTCGCATTCTGATGATCAATTTTATTATCCATGTTGCCAATATAAGGCCTACATAAAAAGTATATCTATTATAATAAATAATACATATTTCACTTTTTTTTCAGTTCCTGAATTGTACGGCAAGAATATGGACCTATTACAGCACAGAACAGGCATCTATCACCTGCAAAGTGGACAAAATGGTCAACATATCGGATTACTCTATTTACTTCTATAGATCGTACATGGGGAGTCAAAAAGAGTAATCCACATCATTTTTGGCTTCGAGAAATGCAGTGCATGGATGTTTTAGAAGGAAAAAAAGAACTGAAACTTTCAAATGCGGGTACATACAGTAGTTTATATTCACATAGTTCCTGTGCAGAACTAATATTTTAAATTAGAGAATAGAAGACAACAAATATCCTGCTGCATGAGGCACTGTAGATATCTTCATGCAAGAGCTGAGGTAACTTGAAAAAAATGGGGAGAGACGCTTTAGTGGGAAACATTGCAACTTTTGGCACGCTTGAAGGAGTGGGTAAATATGCCTGAGAAGCTATATAGAAAAGAAAAGCAACTGATGAGCTTAAGAAAATCGGATATCTGTAGAAAAAATGCGCCTTAAAAATTGGCGCTCTGATCTGACAATTCTTTGATATCTTTCTCATTGTGGATTCCTGGCAGAACAGGAATATATTTTGGTCTATTGGAGAGGGTACGAGTAGGGTCACACCGAAAAGAATAATGAGAGTTTGGACCTAAATCAAGCCCAAGTTCAGGAGCCTTTGGTTAGGGCTACTTACCATTAGATATGTTCTGCAAGCTCAATTTTTGATCAATTTCTAGCGCTCTAAGGAAGCACTGGATACAAAATTTAATTGTAACGAGGGGCTCATTTGAACCCTAAACATTCATGGAATTGTTCATGCCCCAGGGCCTAGACAAGACATTAAATAAATCAACCCTGAAGTATTTTTATCAAACGGACCCTTACAAAAATGGATATTGAATTTCTGTTACCCACGTAATGTGTTTTTGATGAGTCATCAACCACTCAAAGGAGATTCAAGATTAGATGTGTTTTAACATCATATCCGCAGCAGACTTTCCTTTGAGATCACACATGAAGTTTTGTGCTTGGAAAACGCAACAGTATTTTTGGGTAGGATCTAATGTGGTAATACATTGACTTTCTCAAATGAGGAAATGTATACATCACTAAGTGAATATATATTATTTCCTTGTTAACTGCATACTTTCAGAGCCCTATGTTTTCATTTCTGATTAGCATACGTAGGGTGTTGCCTAAGACACAATTTTTATGTGTTTTAACATGAGATCCGCAACAAACTTTCATTTGAGATTACGCAAGAAGTTTTGTACTTGGAAAACACAACAGTATTTTTGTATGGGAGCTAATGTGGAAATTATGAGGGAAATTATACATCACTAAGCAAATGTATATTCTTTACTATGTTTTCATTTCTGTTTAGCATGCACTGTAAAAACAAAAACAACTTTTTGGACATTTGTTTCATTCAAAACACGCTTACACCCTGCGTCTTGGGTGTTTGTGCCATCGTAAATCACTTCTTGCCAAGCGAATGGGTGCTGTGGTTGGACAATATGCTTGAGGGTGTTACAGGCAAGGATATTGTTGTGTACGCGAACCGACGCACTGCCACACCGCCTCCAAGCAAACGGACGCAAGGCCGCTCCATTTCCAATGCCTCCTTGCACCTGCGAGCAGGCCGTTTCGGAGAGACCAGCAGGGATACCCCGGCCTGCGCCGACGACGACGCGCGGACGTAATCCGAGCCGTGCTTTGACTCGGAACTGGACCGTCCTGGGAGCATGTGTGCGACCAGGGCACGAGAAGCAATGCCTTCTTTATAATGCATGATATTTTGCGTGTTTCTTAAGCTTTCGAGCTCCTTCTTGCTCTGCGTATAGATTAGCCGAGCCCTCAGTCATCGCATCGCTTCCCGAAATGCTTAGATACAAATAAGATTTAGTTACCAGTAAAATAGTGTTGGCGCTGCTGCGCTTGTCGGTATTGAAGCTTGGTCGCACTTTTTTTCCTTAAAGGTTCGTGCTACAGCTCCGTGTTCAGCGAAAATTACTCCCAAGGTAGCAACCACCGAAGAGCCAGCGCTGATAAATTTGCCAGCGATGCCAAACTCGACATGTTAAAATGACTGCAGTGGACAAAATAGTGCGCATAGGTATCTAGAACATTAGATGCAAGTTCTAATGGTCAAGAAGTTGTAATGGATAGAGCAGCCGCAATGGCCTGTACACTTCGAAACATGCTTCGAAACACCAAGTCCTAATCTTATGAATGCAGTCCAGACATACGAAGTAAATACGGTACCAACGTTTCCAGTTCCCCGAGTGGCCGAGCGGTTAGCGTAGAAAGCTACGGAGTAAGAGGTACCGAGTTCGAATCGCGCCAGAGGTGCAGCTTTTTTTTCGCTTAGTTTTAATTTTTTTTATTTTTTAGCTTTTTTTAATGTAGTTGAGGTGCTTCGCTACGTTTTAGCTTTTACTTTTTATTCAAAAGTGAAAGCCATCAGGTGCTCATTGGTCAACACTCATGAACAACACACAAGAAATGCACACATTAGGTACCAACCAGAAACACGGCGGCCAACTTTCTTGTGAAACTCATCAAAAATGCATCAAGAAAATGTATAGAAATGTTAATGTGCATGATGAGGAATGTAATTAACATTGAATCAGAAACTCATTAAGCTTTTTTGTAAGGGGAGACCCCTAAGTCGCTTATATAGTAATAAAATTTCAAAAGTTAAAGCACTGAGACCATACAATGCAATCTAAACGCTATTATGGACTCTTAGCTTAGGAAACCAGTGCGACAACTTGCTTAGGTTCTCTTCTTTTAATGGATGCGCGCCAAACCCTCACTAGTTTGTGATTCTCAAATAAAAGCACACTTGGTGCTTAAATTAGACGACGCATCAAAAAGCGTGATCAGTGATCGCGAGAAACAAGGCACAATTGTTACAAACGAAGGACGCATATTAGAGGATATGGCCGGAATTTTACTAACAGCACAATAAAATACTTCCAGAAAGGCATTTTGTAAAGATCCAAGAGGAAGCAACATATCATGAAATAAATATTCAAATAAAATGAAAGCATATATAAATACAGCTGGGCAGATCAACACTTCCACTCTTACAGAAAAAAAAAGCTTAACAAGCAAGCAAGCGCATCAGATATGAAAGCTAAATTGAAGCAAGAGGGAAGTTACCAGTCCCGGATAATTATGAAAGAGCAGAGAATTTAAAAGCACAACTGATGGCAAAAATGTGCATAGAACGCAACAATCTCTTTACAAATAAGATGTTGTCAATACCCTGCTAAATTATAGGTGCAAAAACGCCTGTCGCGCCGCATTTAACAATTTCTAATATAGGCACAGAAGAGAAATATCTCACCTTTGCCTTTACAGATAGCACGAATGTTAGTTTTTTATATAGGATATCCTTGACTGATGACTATAATTATGCGACTAGAAAAGAATAATATTGTAGCGCAGACCAGAGTAGAACCCTTGCAAGAATTAGAAAAAGAGGAAAAAGACTTCTGTTCCTAGTGCAGAAGCACTAGGAATACTTCTTGCCAGCGAGAAAAAGCGTCCAGTGCTGACGTGGAGAAGAGATCCTATCTGGTGGTCCTCTGAAGGTGTTCGCTGCCTGGAGCTTCTTCGTGGTGAAACCTTTCCACGTTCAGGGGATTTTTGGTCAGGTTTCAGGCTAGCTTTATAAGATTTGGTAATGTAAAGGTGTCGTTACCTTGTGCACAGGCATGTCTTTCACCTCCCCGGAAGAGGTCTCGGCAGATTAATTCGCCAGCCGGCCGATTGAAAGTTTGCCTCCTGTTTTATATGCTAAAAATGGTGTCAATGTAATTCCTGTCGCACTCGCACCGATGGGCGATCTTTCGAAACATGAGGCCTTTTTTGAAAATCTGCAAACAATAATTATGTGTCAGATCTGCTAAGCTGCACTTCTTTTACCTCGACTCCTATCAAAGCCTTCATAACAGAACACCTAGCATGCACTAAGTGTATTGCGCGTGGAGTAGACCCTTAATCTACTGTTCAAGAAATTTTGGACGAATTTGAGGACGCGGGAGCTGGTGTTCTTTCTGTGTATCGCTGCTCTCGCGTGGTGGCCGTGGTGCGTGTTGCTACAGAGTTTGTGATTACACTTTTGCCGGTCTCATGTGTCCATCTTAGCTGCAAATTTGGCCAATTGTTCGGCCCATTGAACCCCTACGTCCTCACCCCCTTCAATGTACCAACTGTTGGCGATGTGGACACTGTGGAAGAGCGTGCAAGTATGCGACTAGATGCAGGGGGAGTGACGAAGGTCACTCCTCCGATAGCTGTGCTGCTGCAAAGCCTTTCTGTTGCTTATGCAATAACGAGCACACCGCTTATGACGCCAGTGGTGATAAACGTTCTCAGGAGTTAACATTACTAGAATTAATCAAACATAATCGTTGCTCTGGAGCAAATGCTTATGCTCTCCTTGGTCGCAAATGGCACACTTATGCCAACTTTTTGTTCTCTCTACTCCTGACTTTGAGGCCACTTTGTCTACCGCAATTCTGACAACGGTTGAAAAAGCGCTTTCTGTTGTACATGAGCACATATTTAGCAGCTTTACTAAAGCGTTGTCTGGTATTGTTGCTAGCCATTCATCTTGTACGCCTCCGCGAGTGTGAAGTCTAGTTTCAACTTTACTTTCAAACCTGTGCTGAAAGGTTAAATGCAGTTTCTTCACATTTAGTGCCAGCTCAAATACAGCTTATCGACAGTGTCTCCGTCAGCATTTCTCGTAAAAGTGTTTCCTCAAAAGTTGTTGAAATGACGTGCCCTACTCTGAGGCGCCGTTCTTCTACCTCGCCCTCTAAGTCCTCTGTTCCCCAGATCAAGACCAAAAGGGGCATTGCAAAGCTTTATCCCAATCCGATGTGGTAAAATAGCTGTTGCAGCCTCAAATTTAGGAAAGTAATCATGTCAGGTGTAAAGGTTCTCTAGTGGGAGTACCGCTTTATTCTATCTTTCCTTCGAGATTTAGATCTCCTTTCCACGCATAATTGCCAGACAGTGATTTTACAAGCAACTTGGCTCTCCCCCGTAAAGTCATTTACCTTACAAAATAGGCATTTTCCGCGCTGACCGTGTAAGCGGTAGGGGCGGTGACTTATTGACTACGAAACCATCAAAATTATGTCCACGGGCAAAAATAAGGAAGACTATGATGAATCCCTACTATGAGCTCCTAGATGTAGATAACACTTTTCCGCAGTGTGCCCCTGTCACAGTAGCTACCGTCTACTGTACCATAGGTGAACTTAGCACCCATTGTTTTTACAGATTACTTAAAAATTATCATAGTGTAATCATTGCAGGAGATTTCAACTCGCACGACACCCTTTCAGGTAACTACTCTGACTCATGTGGACAGTTCTTATGGACGTGGATGTTGGCAAATGCTGTGCGCTGCTGCAATCCTCCGGCTATAACTTAATGCGCGGAAATTCGCGATCTTTCATCGATTTATCCCTGGCAACAGGAGGAATAGATATAGGGAGACTGTCAACTTTAGATAGTGGTACTTCTTGGGACCATTTTATAATAACATTTACAATCATGATGAGACCAGCATCACACTCTCCTCCCTCACGTCCAACATGTGTTCGTGTTGGACCGACAGAGTGCAGCAGGTGTTTTCCTGAATTATGAATGCTACAGATATTCCCTAGTTCACTGTGCGTTCTCCTGTAAGCAATAAGTTGCCATCCCCATGGTGGAACGATGCGTGTGAGATAACCTTCCGCCACAGAAAAGCAGCATTGAGAAACGTTCCTTATAGCCAGAGCCAGTAAATTGGATAAACTACATATTTTTTTCATGGTCATTTAAGAGAGCTCAGGCATGAACGAGTGCTGCCAAATGTAAATACTTATTTGGCAAACCAAACACACAAAAAGGATTTATGTCATTTCTTGGAAGGAAGTAGAAACTCACGCGCTTCTCAGTTCAGTTCAGTAGTGTCTCCACAAGAGGAAAAAGACGAGTCGGAACACCTTGCACAAGGGCTAGCATTATGTTTCCAGGAGCAGTGCAGAGTTTTTTTGTATGCCCCCATAACCTGCTCCTACTATATTGTGGTTGAAAGGTAAGAACTCCTAACTGTGATTTCTTCCATGCAATCTTCGGCTCCAGGTTTAGCCGGGGTTACGGTCGGTATGCTCAAACGTTTAAGACGAAAGTTCACTCAGGATCTCCTGGATCTGTTCAACAATAATTATATTGTAAATTGCTGCCTCACGTCTAGAAAGTGTCAAAAAGTTTATTACTGTTAAAAGACGCTGGGAAAGAATTTCATGTTTAAAACATTCGACCAAGAGCTTTGACTTCAAATATGGTGAAATTACATGAAACAATTGTGCATGGCCGCCTCTCAAAGCATATTTCTGAGGTCAATGCTTTGAGTTCTGCCCAGAATGGCTACCTACACACGTAGATTAAGAAAGCAGAATTCACCTTGCTATGTGCAACAATAAGGTATCAGCGTTAGTGACGCTGGATATTACCAAGGCCTACGACATCATTGAGCATTCCATTCTACTAAACAAGTCATCATTATTACGTCCCCCGTCTTACATTTATGCGTGATTGGTGAATTTTTGAAAGGACGAGAATTTTTAGCACTTGGTGGCTCATTTATCTCAGATACATATGCACAGACAAGAGGGGTGCCCTAGGTCTCTGTGCTTTTTGCACTTCTTTTGATAATAATAATGTGTGATATTCCGGCTCATCTTGATGTCACTGTATATGTATATGGAGATGACATATCATTATTCGCCTCTGCAAAATATATTCATGCCCTCCATCGTTCACTACAGGCTTACCTAAATGCACTCGAGGTCTGCTTGAACAAAATTAGGTTGGTTTAAATGTGTACAAAAGCAGTATGCTAGTTTTTAAAATCAAACCCCTTTATATGGCTCGTTAAACTACCGTTCAGACACCATACGCAATTCCAATATGTACGGTATTTAGGTATTACGTATGATGCTAGTATGAATTGGAGGCCTCACGTCAAGTCTGACGTTCAGAAATATGATCGTGTACTTGGTACGCTCATACGGAGAAGTAACTGGAAATTTGGAATACGTCAAGATGCTCTTTTACTTCTGTACAACACCTATGTGAGACCGATTCTGGGATTTGGCTGCATTCTTTTCCCCGGTTGTCCAAAGTATAAGCTGCATCCTTTGTTGCTTTTAGAGCGACATGCGCTGCACCTCTGTCTAGTTCTTCCAAATTCAGTCTCCACCACCGGTCTGTTCTTGGAGGCCCGCATTCCATCTCGTTTCTGCCTGCTATCAGAACGTTGTTGCGGTCATTTGAGGCTACTCCCATTGTAGTATATCTATTTTTGTGCCGAGCCCAGCCCTCTTTCTCACTCACCAGTGGCCAACGTTCTCCACGTCTCAGGTTGTTTTCACGCAGAGTATTTCAGCAAACATTCGTGTAGACCTCGGTTCTATAAGTCTTATTGGTTACATAACGTTCATTGTGGACATCAGTTTCATTCTATATTTCCATCTAATGAGACGCACCTACCTTCAAGCCTAATATCCAGTCTCCAATCTGAACACTCTGAAAATTTCCCTGATCACACTGCATTCGTCACTGATGCGTCTGTTATTGCGCAGAATGCACCGACTGGAACTTTTTCAGTCTCTTTCTTGGAGCTTTTTGGTGCGCGTCCCGGAGTATACACCGATCTTTTTGACAGAGTTTATGGCAATTGGGCTTGCACTTTTAAAAGTTTCCTGCAATCAATCAAAAATAATTTTTCGATGAGACTCTATTTATGTTTTATTGTTACTGAAGTCAGCACGGGAAGTTCTTTTTAGCCGCTCACTTAAGTATGTAATACCGGAATGGGCTAAAGAAATACACGTCATACGGGTCCCCGCTCACTGCAGTATGTGCTAGAATGAAGTGGCAGACTTCTTAGCTAAATCCGCCTTTGACGCACTTGTTCCATGTACCATCCCTATTATTATCTTTGGAATATTCAGTTTTCAGCATTATCAATACATACCCGCCTCATGCAATGATCTCTTGCTATCTACAGCGGAATACCAACATCTCATTTACTCATGGAAAGTTGGTTCATGTAAATCACGGCAATGTGTGGTAACTCTGACTCTTATGCGATGCAGAATCCCCCGCCTAAATATTCACATATGTAAGTAGGGGTTCAGCCCCAGAAACCTTTGGGAGGCTTTTGGTGAGATTAAAAAAATATTGAACATTTCCTTCTCATTTGCCGAAGGTTTTCACATCAGAGAAGGGTACATTTAGAAGTTCCATTACCCCAAATGTTATTTACGTTGTCGGTCTCGCTTCTACTCTCCTTCGGAGCGAGTGAAAAATGATTTGCGCTGCCTCAAATTTGTCAGTATTTACATAGCGACATCAAAGATACGTACAGATTTCCTTGTTAATTTCAATCCATATTTACAAAGCTCGCAATTTTCGCTCCTTACCTTTGTTCCTTCGATTCAATTCTTTGATCCTAAATATGAAATTTTTGTGTTTATTTGATTATTCATTTTATGCACTAATTTAGTATCTGAAGAAGATTCGGCAGTGCACACTGAACCCTGGTCAGTCCCCTTTCATGGATATGTGCCATTTATTATGGCAGAAGAAGACGAAGAACTAGAGACAGCAACCACCATGCTATGTGCTGGCCCCCCTTTATCTGGTCTCACGGTTCTCTGGCGGGTTTCGCTGCTACCTGACCCACTGCGGCTTGGTCCACTGCCAGTCTTGGCATCTTCGGTTGTCACCTGTTGAGGCCGTTTCGAGAGGGGGGTTTGGCTATGTTTACTGTTCAGGTTAAAGGTTCATGCCTAGCTAGGGTTGCGACCATGACCGTGTCAAACCTGGCTCATGCCCGGTAAATTGGTTCGCCAGTTTGGTCAGATGTCATACCGCCAATATATTTTTCTGACAAAGTTGTTAAGCATATCTCTCTTGCAGTGATACCTGTATGAGATGGCATAATTAGAATAACAATTCTCTTTTGATCCTAGGTCCACTTAAAGCTGCAAGTAGCCGATACCTTCAGATTTCGGAAGAGCGAGCATTTGGGTGGAGAGGAGTATTTTGCGTATCTGATGACTTGGATTGCTTTACCAACTTATTCATTGCATTTCATTTGCCTCATTGCTTGTGAAGACATAAATTCTAGAGCAGCTTCCATGCGTGAAAGGCATAATCCACGTGGTTAACCCCTCCGCAAACACCAGCAGAGTTCTTGAAGACCTTCATGAGGCTGGTGTTAGTATCCTTTCAGTTTACTGCTGTAGCAGAGAGGCTGGTGGTACACGCGTACCAGCGCATTCAGCTAATGCCACATTTGCAGAATCCTCTTGCCCATGTGAAATTAGTTTGGTCAATATTAAGCATTGTTGGACCTTTGCATCCTCATCCATTAAAATGTAAAATGGCTGACGTTTTGGACGCAATGCCATAGCCTGCACGGTGACAACTCGCTGTCGCGTAGGCAGCGGTGATCATGCATTGGATCACTGCACTTCTAAGACTATTAACTGCTGCCTTTGCCAATGAACTCACACTGCTGATGATTCCACTTGTGCAAATAGGGCTGATGAGCAGAGCATCTTAGACATCATTCAAAGAGACAGGTGCTGGCTCGCAGATACTTACGCCTATGTAGCTAAAAGAAAGAGCGCACACGCAAATATTGTCCTCACCTCAGCTCCCGATGTTGAACCAAGTACAAAAAGTCATTTGTTGCTGCTATAGAGAAGGCTGTTGCTGGGGTACTTGATCGCTTCATTATTACATATCGTTATTCTTCGCAACAGATAATTTCCGCTCAGGCTGCATCACCGAGTATAGGTACACAAACCCCGTCTGCCTGCTCTATTTCCTATTCAACAATAGATGATATTCAATCTACCACCACTTCTGCGTCAACGCCTCTGGATTAAACAATACTGACCCAATCACAATTTCTAACGAATCTCAGTCAGATGTTGAGATTGCCTGCTTATCTCAGAAGCGTCATGCTCCCTGCTCTCCTAATAGATCAGATCATCCGTGTGGGAAATCTAAGGATCGTTCACAAGGAATTAAAAGGAAAGCAGATATGTTGGAAGAGGTTCTTGCTGCCTCCATTTTAAGCAATAATCATGGCGGAAATCTCCGCACTTGAGTGGAATTGTCGCTCTAATTTAACATCTTTCCGAGGCCTACAGCACCTTAATAAACTTATTCCAGGTATCTTACTGCAAGCAACGTCTCCCTTCCTTCGGGGCAAGTGTCACGGGATATACCTTAAAACCAGTGTGGTGTGCGATTGACAATATGATTATATATTTTCAGCCGGCAGATTTCTATGCTAAGTGAGACGATTGCTTTTTCTTTTTGTATCGATTTTTACAAAATTCTATTTAGGCCCCCATATATATAAAAATACACCACTCCTTCACCATATATATATAGTATCTACAATGTACATTGGCCAATCCCCCACTTTGAGAATGTGCCATTTTGACAGAGATTATTATCCTCATCATCATCATCAACTGGCTGCTGGACCGTTTCTCTATCTGCACGGCCTCCAGTCGCTCTATCTAAAGTCGCCTCTCCTCTCCAGTGCATTCGCGTGTGAGACAGGAGTCATCCGGATCTCTTACACTTGGTGGAGGTAGTGCCAGATGCTGAACCTCCAACTCTGCACCGATTTCTTGCCACCGGTGTCGACAATGACTGGTGAACAGAGTCCAACTTGTTCTTCGCCGCCCACTACCATCATCTGTTTTGGCTCCACTCGGCAACGCGGCTCCCATCTTTAGCGGCAACGCCGAACCCGACATCGAGTATCAGATTTCGAAGTACGACGGCGCCAGTCGATACAACGGCGAAAAGCTACAAAAATATCGAATGTAATCTCCTAACTCGAAGTTGTTGCCATCCAGGGGTACCGAAATCATAAGGTGGTCCTGCATTTCGAGCGGACTCGCGCAAGCATTCGTCCGGCCTGCAAATCGCAAGCTTCGCGCCAAACGACTCCATGGTCGAGTCCAGAGAAGCGGCGAGACGGTGACCTGTTATATTTAGGACTTGGTAGACCTTTGTCATTGTGACAGGCATCCCATGTGGGAAGCAAATACAGGAAATAACATTATGATGGGGATAGAGAACGGCGCCTTCGAGATGCTCCTTGAAAAGAATACTAAAACAGTTGCTTAACTCCCCACCATCAACCTTAGCTACGACGAGCTGCGTAGGCAACCTGCTTCAACCCGCCGTCTGTATACCAATGTGGAGCCTGTTTTTGGTTTGTCTGTTGGTAGCCTCCACCAGTCTTCAGTGGTTTCCGAGCTCAAGGACGTAATTTGGAAAGAGGGTGCTCGCAAAGTATTTCTCTTGCCGTCAGTTTCTCGGCTTACACGTCCCGCTCCACAGATCAGCCGTGCCATCTAGGAGGCGCTTCCCTCTGAGGCTGCGCCTGTCACGGAAGTGACGGACACAAGGTGACGTACGCTGAGGTTTTGTAACCGCCGCAACCACCTTCAATATCTGCAGAATACTGCCTGTCGACTCCTGCTCTTATCTTCTCCCTACATTTCCTCCACTGTCGGCACCACACCCCCAACCAGTGCCTTGGGTTTGCAAGCACACTCTAACCCCGGGGCAAAACCCTGATAATCTCCCCATGTGATAACCTTGTGCCAGGACACAACGCCAGACTGCGCCCACAACAAAAACCAACATCATACTAGCATTCTCCTGCGCAACCATATGTCTATGCCGTACGTGCCTCAGCTGTCTTCTGACCATCCTTCGGCATTCGGTACGTCGGATCGTCCCTCTGATGCCTCCCACCGGTAACTTCGCCCCCCCCCCCCCCCCCGCCGATCCATTTCCCCCATGGTCGTCGAGCTACAAAAATTCGCGAGTAAAGCTAACCGCCTCCGTGCCGGAGGCAAGCATTCAGCCTTTGTTGACTTTTGAATTATTCCGCTTTCTCTTGCAAACGCTCAAACGTTCTTCCTGTACACGTGGTTGCTATTGCTGATTTTACGGTTTTAGACACAGGAGCCGTTGTGTCTGTTCTCAGCGAAGCCCTCGGTCGGAAGATTAAGCAGTTCACTATCCACGCCTCCCACGTTTACGGACCGAATCGATCCCATTGCTGCGTGCAGTGCTCTTGTGAATACACACTGTCATCCTACGTCATTGAGTTTTTTTCATGCTGCTCTCGAAACGTAATTTTAGGCTACAACTTCCTGCGTACACACCAAGCCTTGATTGACTGCTGGCGCCGCATTGCACTATTTCTGCTTTGCGGCCCACATTCAAGCGCCATTGCTATTCGTTTTCTTAAATTCGTCGTCGAGGAAGACATTGAAATTCCACCCTTTTTTACCGCTTTCATTTCTTTGTCATGTTCTTCGAGCCCTGACGGCACGTTTTCTTCACTCTTATAAAGCCTAATGTGCGTCGCACAATTCTTCTGCTGCCGTTCGCCGTTCTATTGACATACATTGTCCGCGCAATCATTTATGCTTAAAATATGCTTAAACAAATTCTTAAAGGTAAAGGTGCACAAAGCATTCTATCGTACTTGAACTGTAGCGTATTTGTGGAGGCTAACGACAAGTAGAAAACCACATTTACGCCAGCGCAGTGAGACGCGCGAAGGGTAATGGCAGGAGCAATGTTGAGTGACTTCAAATAGCCAATGTGATGAAGGAATCCTATGATACCCGGTCGCAAAAAAACTGCAGAAAATTGTTTGATGTTACGACACAATTTCTATACAGTTTTGACAGGAAACCTGTTGTGACAACAGAACATTCTGTAGTAACATCAGAAATTTCTGTAGTTACAACAAAAAAGTGCTACAGAACTACAGACAGCAGAAATATACCACAGAAAAACTACAGAACTACAGAGAAGTACTACAGAACTGCAGAGAAATCTGATGGTTACCACATAATTACAGGATGTTTTGTCGTATTTTGGACACAGTTCTGTAGTTTTTTTCAACTGGGTTCACTTTATAGCCGAAAGTAAGAACATATGCAAAAACAGGGGATAGAATGATTGAAGACAGCGTGGGGAATGTTGGTAACATGAGGTATTGAAATTGATGGTAGCCTTAGCAGTTGGCAGTTGGGGTATATGTGAGGAAATGCATTTAACACGTCAGCTATGTCATGACGGCAGCCATTTGATCAATAACTGTTGACGTCAATGTAAATTACGAATGTCTGTTACTTATTGCGCCATCTCATGCTGATAACACTGGTGTTTCAACAGCTGTTAGATATGTTATATTTGTGGGACAATGAAAACATGCAAAAGTGATTGTGGCTACCAAAAAATTTTGCTTGGTCCTGAGTATTTTCACCACAAGAAACAAGACACAAGCGTTTCTTTCCTTTAAACGCCTTTGTTTTTGTGTTCTAACGCTTATGAATTAACACAATTTTAACTTACTTGAAGCTCTGAAGGAGGACATTGGCTTATAAATAAAAATTATAAGATTGGTAACCCCATTGACGAATAACGAACGTCCATATTCAAACGTTGTTAGAGTGTATTGCTTGGCAGCTGTTTTCATCTCTCGTTGGTAGCGCCTTTCTTCCATCATTTTCACTAAAACATATTCTCGGCTCTTATCAACCGAGTTCATTGTGTCCCTTCTTTGCAGACCTTTTGGGTAGTCCCGAAAGAGCTTATCAACGCGACAGCGTTAGCACGCATATCGCAAAAGAAGTAGAAAATAGCTAACAGGCCTACTGTATAAAGTATTTGACACGTGATGTTTGTGACGTCAAAAGATCATATACATTGGCTCAATAGGCCAAACCTGCCAACTTTAAAGGCCCACTGTCCACCCTCCGGTCGAAAATATTTTCTTCCCCGGTGACTATGAGACTTCGCCCCTAGAACGCAAGGCCGCAAAATGTTTTTGAAAAGAGTAACTAATAACGCAGTTACAGCCACCGCAATCACCCGATTCTGTCATGCTTCTCTCCTTCCGTTTTCTCCCAAAGGTTTTTCACACTCCTGCCCGAGGTCGTCTAGCGTCCGCAAAACAAATTCCCCTTCCTCCTCCGCGTTTGGCGGGAGGTGGGGCGTGGCACTCCGCGAGCACGAAAAAAAAAAACGGCCGAGGTAGTGCGCGCCGTTGGATTCAGTCTGGCCGTGGCTAGGGAAGAGTGCGCAGCGAGCGGTAGACACCCATACTTCTCCCGTCAGTCAGCGAGACTGACCAATGGACGCCGTTCGCGGTACGTACGTCATTACTGTGGCCCGTCGGGCCAGCGCAGAAAACGGGGAAGCTGGCTTCCCAAAGGAGAGCATGAGAGGGCTTTGATTTGTATTTTCGATGCATTGCGGCGCGCGTGTCACTGTAGCATTTTGCACAGACTATCTCCGGTACCTGATCGAAACACTGAGCTCCTTTGCTTAAAAGGGCCTTCCCTGGACAGTGGCCCTTTAACAGCCTTTGTGCGCTGGGTACGAGATTGGCGAAAATATATTTTTTGCCAGTCAAGCATGTCATTCCTTTAAATTCTCGTTTAAAGCATTGTAGAGTGACTCTTGGTGTGCTAGGAGGCGCAGGCCATTTTGCCGTGTTCTGCATCGGCGCAGTGATTGCGCAACAACCCGATACATTAAACTTAAATGTGCAGGAATGTATCTGCAAAATGTTTGCATATATGTATACGATAACTTAACCGTGCACCACTGCTGTAAAAAAAGATAGGCTCGGACAAAAATGGCGCATGGACGTTCTAAAGGAATGTGAGTTTTTCTCTCCAACCTGAGGTTTTGTGTTGTGTTCTGCGCTGTTCGTAGTGTTGCCTCTCCAATTTATTTTTTGAGTACCGCTAAGCAAGGAGCATTTCGAGGTACCCAGGGCTATATATTGAACTATAAATCGGCTTTGTTCATAGAATTACAGAGCTCATGGAAGGAATCTTCAACCCAAAAGAGAGAAATATGATGTTGGTCAGTAAAACAGGTATGGAAAAACTTCCATTTGTACACACTGCGACGATTGTGTTGAGTCTAGAATGTTTTGTGAAAATTTTATAGTTTCTGCTCAAAAGACAACTGTAGAGGCAGTGAATTTAATAAAGGAATAAAATAAAATATCTAAGAGCCAACTTTTGCTCTGGTGAATAATAGTACATACTTTTGTGTGTATGCAAGAAGAATTAAAAATACTCAATACGGAAATTCACGTAACATTTAAGCGCAGAGCAGACTTACAGCACAATGTCTTAAGAATCATTACAATGTCTATGTACATCTGTGTTACCAATTATTTGTAATTTCAGATCATGTTTCAAGACAGTCAAATGAAGTGCATGGAACATTTGAGACCTTACTGTGGGCAAGTTTGAGCCAGTCTTGTGGATTATTTGAAGTGGAGCCAACTACCGGTGTGTATGTAATGCTAATGCGAACGAACAATGCTGGACGGAGCGCTCAACACGGAAGAAGCATTGGTAGAGCTTAGCCCAGACGCCCAACATACCGAATAGCATCAGTTGATCTGCATATGCCGCTGAAATGTGCTAAAAGAAAATAGGCTTTGGTATCGATTTTTTATTGCAGGTCATATTCCATGGCAGTGAAATAGCATGAAAAGTCTTCAGTGACTGCGGAGCGACACGGCTGCTACTGCGGATATGGCTGTGAATAGAAATTTGGTATGGCAAGCTCAAGTGCCTACGCGACGCTGCATTGGCGCTCACTGCATTGCGAATGAAAGTTGGGATAGAGGGCTAAGTTAGAGCAAAAAATCCAGTTGAACATATGCAATAGCTGGCTGGACTCATGACTCAGTCCTCTAACGCAGCATGTAGAGAAGGTGACAATAGCGTGGCGCATATGGCTGGGATTATGTTAGCAGCTTTGGGCTATTTTTCGTTTTGTTTCATTGATTAAGCAAAATTTATGTAACGCATGCAGGCGCACTGTAACAACCACAACGTGGAGGCACTGCTTCTTGGGTTCTTACAACATCTCCTCTCGTGGGGACCTGATTTCAGCGCATGAGTAAATAAAATAGCGGAGATTTACGTCTACTTAAACCTGCTTATGAGGAGAGGAACACTCGCCTCGTTGCCGGAGTGATTAGGACCCTCCGAGTACTGAACCCGAGTACCCGGTCCAAACCCGATCGTTTAGAATCCATTCCGCTCTGGTCGTTTTAGGGCGAAAACAATGCCCGCATAAAAGATAAACAATTACGAAAAGAAAAAATCCCAGTTTGAAATAGTTGTACATTGAAGGTGTTCTTATACCCACTGATAGGCTTAAGGCCAAAGATGATACGATAGCTTGTAAAATTAAAACAACATTGTAGGCGCTTCCTCTGTTAAAGCGATCATAGTGCCAAACCGCGGAAAGGAGTAATTTCAGCGCACATGAAGCACCATCCGGGAGCCGCCACGTCAAATGGCAGTGGTTTTTAAATGGCCTCCAAGCTCAGTTTCTGTGCAATGGCGCCTGTTATCATGGTGTCCATTACAGTGATTGCTTCGCCATGTGAGTTCTGCCACTTCAATACTTTTGTAGCGAAAGCTACACTGCGCTGGGTTTTCAAGCCATCGACGTGACACCGTGGTACTGTGTGCCGTACGCTCTATGGCGCGTCGCGCCGTCACCTAGCAAACTGGTGAATGCTGCACGCCGAGAGCTACTTTATTGATGTAAATTACCATCTTTACTCAGTCGGCAATTTAGACTCGAGTGGGACTGCACATAAAGGAAAAAAAAAACAGAGGACAGGAGTGAAGAAGATGGGTACATTACAAAATGGTTAATGAAGCCAAATGAAGTTGTCAATGCAGAAATACCACATTGAAATAGTGATTTATAAACGCACTTTATAAACAAGCAAACAAAAATTACGCCCGTAAGTACAAACAATTGGATGCCAGAGGCACGGGACAGGGGACAAGTAGAAATAGAGAAAAAACATCACTGAAACTCAGGATATAGCATAACTCAGTATTATAAATAAAAGCAATAAGGCAGCAGATATGAAGTTCCGTAAAACTCTTAACCTTGTCGCTGGTAAGCCCCCAAAGTACACAATATAACCGGCAAAACATGTGGCTCCAATTATTTATTCCGAATCAACCTTTTTTGCAAAGTACACTCCACTTGTTTCGAAGTCATGGACATCGTTGGGGAGCACGAGTGTACCAGGCAGGCAGTTCTACTTCTGTGCGGTTGCAGTTACAAAAGAATATATGTAAGCTATAGTTCACAAATGTGGGAATCCCATTGTACGAAAGTTATCGAGACGTGATGAGACGTATGCAGTGTCATTATAAGTGAATTTTACACGGCTGTATTTTTGTTAGAGATTTAAAAAAGATAAACTAGATAACTTCCAGCGCCGCGAAAATATGATAGTGACATTGCGTCTTTCATGGGTGTTACTCTATAAACGACCATTGTCCGCGAGAATAATACATTATTCACATAGGTCTTGTGCCACGCGCACAAACATTATTGTCTGAAGGCCACTACACAAACAGACACAAACAGACATCCAGGTTCACTATTCTGCGCGGACGAATGCCAGCAGAAAACATTGTGTAGAGATGGGATTCACGCTACGAGTGCACGCCAGCCACTTCACAGATGCGTGCTTCGCATATGAATGAGCGTCCACTTGAAGCAGTGCACAGGTCCTACCCTTGTATAATAGAGCACGCCGGCATAGAGAGTTCTCACCAAGTAGAGTAAACATGCATTATAACTACCGCAATCGGGTATATATGTTTGGAGTCTGCGGTCGCTTCACCTTCATGACGCACCGAGATCGTTTTTTCACAAGCAAAGCAAAATGGTGCGGCCGAAAAAACAAGCGAACCGCCGACTGAAAAAAGGTGTCAAGACGACCCAGGAGAAGGGCTGAAACGCCTCGCCGAGGAAGGATGACGCACTGCAGGGATGACGCACATCAGAAGCCTATCCGAGTAGTCCTCGGATAGGCTCCTGAAGTGCTTCATCCCTGCAGTTAATGGGCCGGTTGTACGAGTATTCCGACAAGCAGTGACTGCATAAGCGCTCATGTCATGGCGCCGAAGGAAGCATTCCCTGAGGGACACAATCGGCCATTTTCACTGCTGAACCAAATATACTTCATCTCAGAGAATGTTTGCAGCACTCAAAATGCAGGGATACTCTTGACGAAATAGAATCATGCGAACATAAATGGGCAATTGTGCTCCTACGGGCATCTCGACATGTTCAACCTT
>JAJIZL010023305.1:128139-163282 GCA_023969395.1 Amblyomma maculatum
AGATAAAAAATATGTGGCGCACGATTACGTGCGAAAACCTGCGGAAATATTATGTAATATGTACAGTAATAACGCGAAATAGCTTGAACGTTGGAAATGAGCGAGGTACAGCTGACGCTCTAAATTATCCGGGTGTAATTCTGCCTCAAGGTCGCCGTGAAAGAGCGCATATGTACAGATACATCAGATTTATCAAAATTATTAACGCTTTCATAGCTGCCCCGGCATAACTGCCTCACCAGTTCACACTTCAGAAATATAAAAGATAAATGCTTGCAGTCGAGTCTAGCTGGAATGTTTTAGTAAGCATCGAAAAGACCCTATTCTATTCATTACATATTTTGCTAACATCTTCATTTTCTCTGCGCTTGCTTGCTCTTGCTACAAATGCTACAGAGCCATTTTACTAGGTTTATGAAGGCCTTCGGGAGGCGATGCACCTACTATTTCTGAGATTCAACTCAGCTAAATGATATTGTCAAACGAACTTTGAATGGTGTCTGAAAAGGAAACAAACTCGAGACGGCTCACTAATCGCAACTTTCATACACAGATGAGAACAAAAACTAATATTCTGTATTGTTAGAAGTTATGAATGTATCCGCTAGGATGCAATAAGGATAAATCGATTTTGTTCAGTCTGTATTGCATCTGGCAATAAGATTTCCTTAAATAAAGTCACTCGTATAAATGATGATTACCAATCCAGTTTGCAACATGCTTAGTGATTGCAAACAAGCACAATATAAATACAATAAAGACTGTGCAATAAGGAATATAAAATTCATGCTTCTATCATTTGCACAATCTTAAGTTTTGGTTTCATTTTAATATACTAATCTTGTCTCCCAAATTATAGAGCCCTTTATTGTCGTACATTTAATGATTTTCCAGAGGCTTTACTTATGTAGAATGCAATTCATTGGTTCTCACAATTTTTAGAGCCCTTTTATAGCTGCTCAACTTCTTTGTAAAATCCTGCACTTATCAAGTATCTATTACAAACTTCAGCCTTTGGAGACTGATAATAGTATTTTTGAAAAATTTTAGCAGCAAAGGATTGAACGTCTTACTTTTCGAGTTACCTGGTTTGACTCTCAAGAAGGTGTGATTTCTGAAGGCACAGAATGATCGACAGTTTTGCACAGCTTATCAAGAAGCCGCTTGATATTCTCTACTGCTATCGTGAAGGCTCTTCCTTGCGGCGATTTTATTCATTCTAAATTTACGCAGAACATCTCGAATATTAGGAATTTGATCTACTGTTCACTGTGTATCGCATTTGCAGATGCGCAGCAATATGAGAGGGAAGGAAAGAGTAGTTGTGGCAATCAAAACCACCTTGTAACTTCACGCCAAAAAAGAAAATATATATTTACCCATATGAAACTTTCGCTCTCAAATACGTTGCAGCGCCAAGCTGAATTCACTTTTTTTTCTTTCTTTTTCAGGACATGATGTGTGGTACGAGCTCCGTATTAAGAATTCAAAACCTATACCTAAACCGGATGCAAAATGTTTAAAATATTTTTTATTGCTCTATAAGAAATATCACACTACTTATCAGACATACTGCGATACAATATTTCCACCGCTAGGACGAAACCCAATACTTTAATAGCGCGAATTTTAGCCTCGGAGACAGACACTGGTCTACGACAGTCAAAATTATTAGGATCGTCTCCTCGTTTTTTAGTACTGCTGACTTTGCTACTTTTTTTGCTTTTGGGTGAAAACAGGTTTAGTCAAAGTAGTTCTGTTCTGTGTATATATTTTTTTAGTTAGCGACAACTGCTGCACTTTATAAATATACTTTTGTTTAATAATTTCAAATGAAAGGAAATAGTCGGCATTTTCTTTTAATGCATAAGTAACATATCAATGACCATCTCTAATGCAAGACTGGCTTGGTCTCTTTTCTCTTGCATTTTGCATGTGTGTGTGTGTGTACACATGTACATTTACAACAGTCATAATCCAATCCACAAATTATGCACAAAATAAAAAATGTAAATAAACCTTATTGGTGGTCAGCAAGGTGAAACCTAGTTTATATAGATTTACATACCCTAAGCTGTGTTTTGCATTGTTTGGGTATGACCAACCAATGGGGTATAATGTGGTGCTCAGTAGGCATGAAACGATATAATGCACAATGTGCTATATTTTAATGACAGTGTTAGCACTAAATATTATGGCTGATTGAGTAGCTAAACTAAGTATATACTTGCTCCGCCAGTAGCTATCTAATAATAACTATATGTTTTAGTTCTGGTCAGCTACTGAATCATAGTACCCGGATTAATAATAACGCATTTATTAGTTCAAGAAGTACTACAAGATAACAGGTCGGCACAAGCCAAAAAAAGAAAAAGGCTTGTCAGGCCGTATCCGGCAGTCGAGGGTGAAGAGGGGCTAATGTAGCTACATAGAAAACAAAGAAAAAAAAGCGGCATAAATCAGCGTGATAACGCAAATTGGCATTCAGAATAACAAATAACTATTAGCAAAATTTACAAATGGCATGTTAGCACCTAAATTCTATCTTAAAGATAACATTGATGAAAGGGAAAACAGTATCAGGCACTGAGTTGAAGACTGAGGGTACATAGCAGTTTCTTATAAAATTGCCATAATGAGTGTAGCAGCGAGGCACAACAGGCTGACGACGAAAGGAACGTACTGGCACAGGGGTAGTCAGAAAGTTACTATGCCAAAATTGGGTGCGCAGAACACTTCGAAGAAATAGAGCATCAAATGGGGGGATTTTCAAAGTGAAAAATAAATATCAGGTGGAATATCTCAATTGTAATCTACCGAGCGGATGATGTGTTGAAGAATTGCGTTTACTTTCGACCAACCTGTTATGGAGAAATGGTAAAATACAGAAATTCCATATCTGAGGACCCCATAAATGAGCGAATGTGTGATTATCGTACGAGTTTGCAGGCGCAGCGAGAATTTGGTATTGTATGATACACATGATGCATCACGAAGTTCGTTAAATAAAAAAATAAATGACGCTTCCAAGACATGTCATTGTCAAATAATATCCCTAAATATTTAACATTATCAGAAAATGGAATGGGAATGCAGTCGCAACTAAGGCAACAGGGAGAATGCAGAAACAGACAAGTTTGTTTTTTGCTGGTTAATGAAGGTTGAATTATGCAAGCACCGGCCCTTCCCATGTACAGTATCATACCTAAGCGCATCCATGCCCGTAAAAAAAGACGTATTAGTTGACAAAAGACTGTCATCTGCATATTGAGACATGATGCTACTTGAGGCAGTCGCAGGCAAATTATTGACAAATAAATTAAAATGCAAAGCCGACAAAACAGACCCCGGTGGTACTCTATAGAGAACAAGGCTTCACAACTCTGTTGATCACCCACTTGTACCACTTCAGACAGATTAGATAAGCAGGTTTTTAGAAAGTCATTAAACGGGCCCCTAAATCCCATGACATCAAATTTTTGCCACATTATATCATGCCGCATTCTATTGAAGGCCTTTCTGGCATCAGAAAAGAGAGCGCAAACAACTTGATTGTTATCAAATGCAGAGTAAATGACAGCCATAATCCAATACACAAAACCAAAACAGTAACTAAATCTTGCTGTTGCACAGCAAGGTGAAACCTAGTTTATATATAGGCCGTAAGCTCTGCTTTGCATAGTTTGGGTATGATCCTAGTTCGCCCGCAGAATCCGACGGCTCCAAGGGCTTTCCTTTGTTTTGTAAGATATGTCTACGCACATAGTCGAGGCTCTCATATGCCATGTAGGGTGCTGCGCCCTCACCCTCTGTAATATTGGCAATAAATGTTTCTAGCACCCCCACCTGTTTTGATAGAGGCGAAATGCAAAGGCATTCGTGTGCTATGCGATGTCAGGGCAGGTTAAATATTCCCAATTGGTAGAAATTATACTGTAGCCCTCTACTATGGTGGTCCGGAACACGTATTTTCTAAAGCACTATTCCTCTACCACGGTACTTCTCTACTTATACTCACGTCTTCCTCTCTTCCTTTACGTTACGGCACGGTGCTGGTACACATTCAGTGTGCCAGATCTGCGCCTCAAAACAAATAATTACAAGTTGGTTTAAGGAAAGAAAATGCACACTACCGATTTGGCCTCTACCGGGCTTAATCGTCAAAACAGAATAAGGCGTTGATTTCTCAGGTTTGTACCTGATCTAAATTTACTGCAAAATGTGTATAGAAGAAGAAGAAGCCAAGTTATGGTTCAGGGGCACATATTCGTCCGCGCTATCATCGCCTTCGGGCATTGAGCAGCGCACTGGCCACGTGTGTCATCGAGTAGCACGAGAAGGAACAGCTGCTGCCAGCAAGGCACCATCTACTCCAACCATGCTGTTGTTCCCCCTCAAGAGGCGTTTTCGTGAGATATCCCTCTTAATGCTCGTCTTCGGCGTGCTGCTGTACTCTTATTCGGAGCACGTTCAGTGGGCTCGATTCGGGCTACCGCATATGCTGAATCTTCCGGACTTGAGAGACGACTGCACTGGGACTCAAGTCATAGACGCCTGTGCAAGGAGGAGCTAGTGAAGGTACTGTTCGTCATAGACACAGCTTTGAGTAACACTTCCAACCGGTGGTGAGCGCGCAGTACCTATGCCAAGCGAAGCTTCGCCAAGCCCATCCACTGGCTCACCGTGTTAAATTTGGTGGGAAAAATCACTGACCCGAATGGCCAACTCAAGGTTAAAGCTCGCTCCGAATGCCAGGCCTACGGAGACATCGTCGCTCTAAGGAAGAACGGCACCGGCGAATTTATGCAGCCGGGAAAGAAGAAAGACTAATTCAGTTACATCCAGTTTGTATATTGGATATTGGAGAACTGTCCCCGCGTTGACCTTGTGGTCTTCATGCAGGACCATGTGATACCGCACCCGTTCTACCTCCCCAATTACAGGTTCCTCCATATGGACCACAGTCCGGAGGTGGTACACTGCCACAGCCTCAGTGAATCACCTTCAACCTCTTTCTGTCGTTGGGGGTCTGTAGTGATGGCCAAGAAACCTGCGCTCGAGGCGTTCGTGCAGTTTGCTACGATGCAGGAAGGTGAAATCAATTTGAACGGTATGGCTGGGAGGAACATAGGCAGCTATGTGTCCGTTTATGATAGCATAACCATGCTCTACACGATTGGCGCGGTGCTTTTCTACTCGTTGCCACCGAACCTTGACATGAACATGACGTCACTGTGGACAGAGATGCTTCTCGCCCCTGAGAACAATCCCGACTACCTTGTACTATGAAGCAGAATAAATTGCGTCACGGTTGGCTTCCACTCGTAGCTCCGGTGGCTTCCGCTAAGTACAAGCGGTAAAGTTGACTGTTTTCATTTGTGTGGATAGCGTCTAGTTGTAACCAAATAGGCTTAAATGACACTCAACGACGGGGGAGCCCGCTTTCTCTCCTACTGCTACAATTTAAAAGCGAGCGAAGTGGCAATATATAAACCTTGAAAAACGAAGATGCTCATGTTTCTTTAATCTTTCAGCGTCTTGGAGGCGAATCATCATTTAGAGCGAAGGTCTTAGGCGCATGTTCCTGCGTTTTGCGTCGTCGTCGGCGTCGCACTCTTCAGCCATCGTTGTACGCCTCGTAACCAGCTCCGCCCCCCCTTACGGCCCACAGCTCTGCCCCTCTCTTCCTCCTTGGCGGCGACCGCGCGTGTTACATCAGCCACCCGCGTTCGCCGCTGTGTATACCCCTCCCTCCCCTCATCCTGTGTGGCGGCGAGGGTGTACGTTCTCCGGTTGCCGAAGCACCGGCTCGCTATCAACGGATCACGGTGCGCGCATCCGAAGCCAAAACGCAGAGCCACGTCCTCTTGACTCGCTAGTGGCGTCAGCGGCATCAGTCAGTCGCTGCTATCTCTTCGCCGCGCAGCGTTTCTAGAGGCCCACGCGCTGCTTCCCGCAACCTCCAGATAACTTAATTGATCTCTTCCTCCGATCACAGGGCTTCCTTCATGACAGTCAAGAACTGTTGTGTGTTTCTTCAAGGAATACGTGTGAAAAATAAAAAAGTTGTCTGTAATTGTACATACATGTCTCGAAATCTTTGCCTCAACCTATCGAAAAGGTGAAACAGCTGATGAGTTGCGCTCAAATTTCGCATTCCCACCTCCCAAACACAATGTAAAGGCTAAACGTGGGCCTATAGGTGGTCACAAGAAAACCTTGTGCCCATATCCTAAACAGTCACTTCGAAAAACGTGATAACAAGAGAAACAAAATTGTGTGTGTTCATCCCTGCTTTTGGAAAAACATCTGTTCATATTTTAAAGGTTTTTGTTTAGTTGTTTCTATAAAACTCCTTAAGCAGTGTGGGTTTCAGAAAGTTTCTCAAATGCATTTGGAATAAAGGGAATAAAGTTTATGCTGTTTATAGTGATAATGCGCATCACCTCTTTTATTAAAATGCTATAGGGCTCCGAACAAAAAGGGAACTCCTCTTCGCAAAATAACATCGCAAACATTATATGACTTACAAAAGGTGGGTAAATCATCGCATAAATTGTATCTGATTTATTAGATGATTATTCAATTTTCAGACCCTACAGCATGTATTCTCACCCCCCTTGTGTTTGTGCAGTGGTTAGGGATCGACTAATGTGCCAAAGAATACTGTTTCGAATCTTCGCACGGCAACCGCTTTTCATTGGAGGCAAAACGCAAGACGCTCCATTGCTGTGCGATGTAAGTGCAAGTCAAAGAACGCCAAGTGATCGAAATTTCCGACGCCCTCCACTTCGACGTCTCTCATAGCTTTAGTCATTTTGGAACGTGAAATCCAAAAATAAAACCAAAGCAACTACAATTTATTGAGGGTTGAAAAAACGTTGGGTAGAGTTTTGTCGGCTTCTCATTATGTTGCAAAGTATTTTAGGCTGCAGACCAGAAGCTGTGAAAAAAATGTTTTCTTAGATTTAGCAACTCGTGGCTGTTTAGAGCCTCATTAGCTCTTGTTTTATTTTGATAAACTCGAAACGGTCGTTTCTACTACTATTTTTTGATTGCGGATAAACCATAGTTCCATAAACATAACGTTCACATTTACATGTCCTTCAATGGAATTAAAGACGCATGAATTACTCCTTTTGCACTATGGAAGGCGAACGTGAAGTAGACGGATATCCGACTGATTTTATGACTGACTTGGGTTACTTATATATAATGTGATGTAAACTTGTTCTGGGAACATTTTGCATTTATTATACCTGATGTATCGATTTTTGTGAACAAGCGATCCGAGAGCATTTCTTTCTGACGAATATATTTCCACCTTTCCTCTTTTGCTTCTTTTCTTATTACGTCCATTGCTTGATGAGACACTATACATATTTAGGGCGACTGCGACTATTAGATTAGGCTGTAAAATGGGCTTTGGAACTATGACTCTAGCAAAATTTTGAAGTACATGTTGCAAACTCATGCGGTGAACACATCCCATTCTTGTTTCACAGACCACAGCTGAAAGTTATAACTCTTCAAGGTAAATACAGCGTCACCCTTTTAATGAAAGAGCCATATACTCTGCCAAAAACAATTAAAGATGTTTATCGCCGCTTAAACAGATTGAATAAGATGAAGCACTATTTGGCATAACGTTTATCGTGGGCAAGTAAGATAGCGGCAGATAGTAAAAAATGTCAGAAGACTTTAGTTCATTCGGTGGTTGGGTAAAGGAAAGATGCAGTATATATTCTATGTCTTATTGGGCACCTAAATAAAAAATAAAGCCATAAAATTGGAGATACATATGTCATCTGTTTGAATCCTGATGCGAAAGTAGCTTCTAGTTATTTTAATATACAGGCCCTAAATAGAATTCAAGTGGTATGACACCGCCTAGAAAACTGCACAATGAACAGCTGCGCCACAATTTTGATGGGACGGAATGCGCCTATTTTCTTCCACATGCTGGGAAGAATATCATGCAATATCAGCAAATACGCCTTTTCGATGGTGATTGATCGGCCGCTTCTCCCTTGCGCCAGAGGGCCGTCCTCTTGTGGTTCGCTTCACTGTCAGCCCTACTCCCACAAGGGTCAAGCTGCCTATGCCTTTTAAAGAGCTGATTGCTGGACAGCCTGAGTCCCTTTCCCTAGCACTTGCCTGCTGCACCGGTTCTTGCACGCATCCTGCCCTTTGAGTTAGGTCCCAAGCGCCCCATGTTATTAGTTTGCCTCCGCTAAGATGTCGCCGAGACTGACCGACAGACGGATGGTTCAGTTCTATCAGCGCCTGAACCGCTGCGGCAGCTGTCGACCTTCCTAGCATATTCAAGGAATCTAACCAGGCCAGGCTTCTATTTCTCGCAACCTCCACAACTGCGAAACTGGCGGCTGTCTACCTAGCAGCGGAAATGCGGAAGATCTGTCCTCCCCAACGCGATACGGCAGTTCCGGTTGTAGAGTCTAGCGCTCAACGCAAAATTCTTGGCATGATTAGTAAAGTGTTTAGCGCTATTCTATCTCTCTCAATTGTATGCAATCTGCTGCAGTATGTGGCTGTCTTCGACTTCTCCCAGCCCCGCGACCACGCTCTAGTCCCAACTCTAGTAAACACCACACTATCGTTACCCGTTTGTCTCGCCCGCTTTGTCAAAGGCTCTATCGCATGGCTCCGTCGCAACGCTAAGTACTCCATGAGCAAGTCACATATATGCTTGAGTGGAACGTCATTAAGAAACGGTCCGACCCTAGCACTGCTCCCATGAATCTTGTCAGTAACAGAGGCGCCACGTTGCGAGATTTCGTGGACTACCGCGATTTAAATGCCATCAGTAAACCCGTTGTATTCCTTTTCCCTCGCATTGATGATACAATAGACGACCTCTCTTGCGCTTCGTATTCTTTCTGTGCAGATCTGCGAGGAGATCACTATCAAGGCCGAGTGCGTCCGGCAAAGAAAAAAACGAAATTTGGGACATGTACGTTTTGAATTCTTTGTGATGCCGTTTAGACTGCGTTATGTCTATGGCGTTTGCGAGATTTCACACCGCTCCTGAACTTTCTATCGAGTTTTTTTCGCGGCCAACAACAACGAAGACGACGGAGAATTCTCTGTGAAAGAAACTTTAGCGACATTGCAACTCGCTAACTTAGTCCGATGAAATGATGCGAATTCATT
The DNA here is from genome assembly GCA_023969395.1 of Amblyomma maculatum. NCBI lineage: Eukaryota > Metazoa > Arthropoda > Arachnida > Ixodida > Ixodidae > Amblyomma > Amblyomma maculatum. The sequence goes on from JAJIZL010023305.1 coordinate 137,314, forward strand.
TATTCATAAATTTTTATTCATAAGGATGGCGTGAAGCCTAGAGGGGAAGGGGGTGGGTTAATTGAATCTCAAGTTGCGATTCTGACATGAATTCTTGCAGAGCACTAAGCTTGGTCTTGGCGTCGGTATTGGGGGCTGCACAGTCTTCGTATGTCTAATACTGGTAAGCAGCTGTGTGGTGCATGCGGAAGCGCCATACCAGGACACGCCCAGAGCAAGAGCAGCAAGTCAACAGATTTCGCAGGAAGTGATGTGCGTGTAACCGGACAATGCTGGGACGGTGTAACGGGGGGGGGGGGGGCGCAGAATGTCTCACATATTACATCGAGGCACGCCAACATGAGCACATATAAGAGCTTGCGGGACAAAAGGTAGGATAAATGAAAAAGAAACAACAACAGATCACTCATTTGAAGTATTTGATCAGCCGATGCAGCATACCCACATTAAACCAGGGCTCAGAAACGCAACTGACCCTTTAACGCTTGTTTTTTACAAGGCACGTGTCACGTCTACGCATTAGGTTCTCCCAGATGGCTGCACCATCATGAATGCTTTCGCTTCTACAACAAAGGCAAGAACAGGCAGCTGCGGATAAAAAAAAAATCGCCGTCACGAACATTGCCAATCTTCGCAGCAACGCATGACCAGCGGTAACTCGTTTTCCGGAAAAACTTTTGTAAACGACTTCTAGGCGGCTTTCAGCGGCGACCCTACTGGTGATGCACTAGGCGTATACATAAACCCATCGTTGTCAACGCATGGCGCTTTAAGTACTGCGAACAGGGCTTGATATCGCTATTGTATAGAACTCTTAAAGCGGAAGCATAAGTATACCTCAATTTTTTTGTCCAATACTAGCAGAACAGGTATATTCGCAAACAAAATGTAGTTCCATAAACTACCACATTATACCAATATTTTTAGATCGCTCCAATGTCCATTGGTCAGAACTTTTACACATCAACACTTCTTTGTAGGCTATATTTTAATTGTTTTAAAAAAGGACTACATGATTTCCTTATTAAGTAGTACAATTCGGAACCAAAACTGAAACAAATATCAACAAACAGCATGGAAGTACCAGCTCTTGCATAGCTCGGCGGAAATCATACGATTAAATAAATGGGGAAAGATATTCTTAATGAAAGTCGAAATTTCTCCAACACTTTTTTTATGTTACATAACTCGACGCTTCGGAGCCGGCTCGGCTACTTCTTCAAAGGTGTATGACGCGGGACTGCGTGCAGCTATAAGTAAAGCAATGGTCTAGGGGGAGAAGAAGGGGCGAGGAGAAGGGGGAAGGGTGAGATGGGTGTGAAAGAAATGAGAAGGAAGGAGGGGGAGGGGGTTAAGACGAGGCATGGTGCCGTAGGTGCCGGGGTGGTCGCTATCGACTTCTTTTTTTTCTTCTGGGAAGTGGCCAGGAGGGAGCGAAGACCTTGCAAGTATAAAGCAGGAAGGCTGCCTATTGTCCAGCTGATGTTAGTTGCGGTCAACAGTATATACCATGACTAGAGGAGGCGTCCTTTCCGGTAATTGGTCTCAGTCTCCAGGATGAACGTTCCTTCGAAATTTATTCTGTGGTCGTAATGTTCTGAATGTTCAGCTACCGGGTTGCGTTTTCTTGAAAAATTTCGTACATCGTTCCTGTGTTGCCTAATTCTTTCTTTTAAGTTTTTGTCTCTCCAATGTAGCTAGCATTACAGTTAGCGCAGCGAATTTTGTAGACAATGCCTTGAGCTCTTTCTCTTCGCGGTCGATCTTTGGGGAAGGGTAGCATGCTCCTCAAAGTATTTGAATGCTTGTGCGCCACTCGAATTCCTCCTTTTCCTAATATATGGGCGATGACTTCGTTGGCGCCTCGGACATAGGGGATAGGGACGTATTTTTGAGATGCAGTTGCTTGCTGTTGGTTATTTTCTTCCTGTAGCCTGTCGTGGCGTTTTTGGAGGTGAATGATTTTCCGGATAAAAGTTTTTCGGTGTGCCGTTCATAGTCAGTTCCTTGAATATCAAGTGTTTTTTGTTTGCGTTGTCGGGTTCCGTGGTCCAATGTGTTTTCACTCTTTGCAATAAGGTATTCACAACTGACGTTTTATGGCTTGCCGGGTGGTCCGAAGTGAAGTGCAGATATTGCCCGATGTGGGTGGGTTTTATGTAGACGTAGAACCATAGACGGTTGTTTTCTCGGGTCACCAGAACGTCCAAAATCGGCAGGGCGCCTCGCTTCTGCCCTTCTAGGGTGAACTGAACCTCCCTTTTTATGGAGTTTAGATGAGAGAGAAAATTTTGGACTTCAGATTTCTTATTAATCGAGAAAGAGTCATCGACTTATCTCAGAACATTTTTTGCCGGCGGGTGGAAAGAGTTGAGAGCTCGTTCTTCGATGTGCTGCATAGTTATATTCGCTATAGCGACTGAGATAGAGGCACCCATTGGTGTTCCCTTAACTTGTTTGTAGACTTCACCTCTGGATGAGAAGTCTGTGTTTGATAAGCATAGTTCCAGAAGGCGGCATACCTCGTCCGCACTGAAGGGGGTTCGTGCGCTGAGTGTATCATCACGTTGTATCATCACAGGGACATTTGCGAAAAGGGGCACTGTTGTATCCCGCACAAGTTTCGGTTTCGTTTCCATACACCAGTGCTATCATCATCAGCACATTTTCTCTCTCTCTTCTCTCGAGCTCACACGCTCACACTCTGACGTAAATAAGAGTCTAACCTGAGCTGCGGTCTGCGCCTGTTCGTTCCTTCCGTCCGGATACCGGACACCACAGAATGGCGACGAGGATTCAAGCATAGTTTTCCGTTCCAAAAACTGTACATTCACCAACATGTCGGGCGGATCTTACCCGCCGGCCCCACCGTTCCTGCCTACGCCAGGCGAACCTGCAGTTCCTTGGCAACAGTGGAAGCTGGTCTTCCTGAACTTCCTGGAAGCGGTGGGAGGCGATGAGCTACAGCCCAAGCGTCGCAAGGCTATACTTCTGAACTCCCTCGGTATCGAAGGCCAACGTGTGTACCACAGCCTCGACGCAACAAGGAGCACCGCAGATCCTTGGGCAAGTGTCACGTGAAGTTCTCACGAAGACCCCTTCAGTGCTGCTGTCGCAAAGCTGGATGTCCACTTTGCAACAGCAACCAACGACCTGTTGGAACGTCACCGGTTCCGTCAGAGCAAGCAACTACCCGGTGAGAATTTTCAAGCCTACGTAAACGGTCTACGAGAACTTTCCGCAACTTACAATTTCGGAACTTCAACTGACAGCATGATCCGTCACCAATTACTTGAGGGAACAACTTCGTAAAAGATACGAGAGCGCTTACTTTACGAGGGATCGTCTCTCACTCTTCAACGCGCATTTGACATTGGAAAGCAGATCGAGCAGGCAGAAAGGCAATTAGAAGAATTCAACGTCAGCGCTCCTGTGAATCGCGTGCGAGAAACAAAAACGGAATCATTCGACCCCTCGCATGGCACGTGCTACCGCTGTGGTTCGGCTTCCCATCTAGCAAATTTCTCTGCATGCCCAGCAAAAGCCAGACACTGCCGCAACTGTGGAAAGATTGGACATTTTGCAAGCGTCTGCAGGTCAAAGAAAAAGAAAACTGCTAAAAGAAGAGCACCATGCCGGAAAGCAGAGACAGCCAACGCCATTACAATCTTAAACGTCAACGATAAAGATGGACAACCGAAAGAAATTCGTGCCACAGTTACGATAGGGCAATGTCCTTTTCTCTCATTGTTGACACTGGGGCTACAGTGTCTCTGCTGAGCGAAGAACATTGCAGCAGATTCTTCGCGGATATCTATGCGTTGTGCTCGCCTGCTGTCACCCTCCACAACTACTCCGGAGAAAAGATAAACATCATCGGATGCTTTCTGGCCGACGTGGTTCATGACGAAACCACCGCCGGTGTGCTGTTCCACATCACAACCAAAGGCACGTCTTTGCTGGGACTCGACGCCATACGCAGTCTGGGCATGAACATCATCGATTCAACTTTAACCTGCCGCAGCGTCGCGCACGCAGATTCTCCCTCGTCGCTCCCCGCCGAGCTGCAGGATCAGTTTTCGCACCTCTTCTCGACGAGCCTCGGGCTCGTAAAGAACTTTGTGCACCACATCCAGCGTCACTCGTCCGTGCCGCCGGCTTCTGCAAAACTGCGGCGCCTGCTCTTGACTCTGCGAGAGCAAGTTTCCGAGGAGCTACGCCATCTGCAGTCGCAGGAGGTAATAGAGCCCGTGTCTGCGTCGAAATGGGTCTCCCCCATAGTCGTCGTGCGAAAGAAAGATGGCTCGCTTCGGTTGTGCGTGGACCTCCGCGAGGCTAAGAAAGCTGTCATCGCCGACGCGTTTCCGTGAGCTCCTGCATCAACTAGCAAGTGGAACGTGTTTTTCGAGGCTTGACTTGGCGTCTGCGTACCACCAAATTGAACTTACACCGGAGAGTCGCGACCTAACAACTTTTATCACGCATGATAGGTTGTTTCGATTCAAAAGAGTGTCTTTTGGTCTGGCCTCTGCTCCGGCGGCTTTTCAGAGAATGATGCAACTGTTGTTAAAAGACTGCAAGGGTGTGCTCTGTTACATTGATGACATAATCGTCTGGGGAAGGACGCCAGGAGCATAACAAAAATTTGAAGCAGGTACTTGAACGTATAAGCGCTTCAGGATTGAAGCTAAATGATAAATGTCTTTTCGCTGTTCCTGAGCTGCACTTTCTGGGACATGTCGTTAGTGGGAAAGGTTTGTGCCCATTGCCTTCCAAAGTAGACGCTGTTGTGAAAGCGCCTGCCCCTCATGATCTCTCAACATTGCGTTCTTTTTTGGGATTTGTAGGGTACTACTCCCGTTTTATTCCCTGATTTGCTGATTTGGTCGAACTGTTGAGAAAGCTTTTGAGGTCAAATCAAAAGTTTGATTGGAATGAGGGAGCTCAATGCAGTTTTGATCTCGTCAAAAGCTTATTATCAGCTAGCCCCGTCATACAGATGTTCAACCTAGAGTTAGATGTAAATCGCCACCACAGATGCTTCGCAAAAGGGCTTGGGTGCTGTGCTTCAGCAACGAGATGGTGAAGAAATGCGCACCGTTGCATTTGCATCGAAAGCCTTGACCGCGGCGGAACGAAGATATTCAGTGGGTGAACGAGAGGCTTTGGCATGTCTGTTTGCATGCGAGCATTGGCATGTCTACCTTTGGGGAAGAAGATTTGTGTTGCGCGCAGACCATCAGGCTTTGGTAACTTTGCTTTCGTCAGCTGGCGCAGGACGTCGACCTCTTCGATTATCCAGATGGTCTGCTCGCTTACTGTACTACAACTTTTCGATCGAGTATCAGAAAGGGTCTCAAAACGTCATTGCAGATTCACTTTCACGCCTGCCTATTGAAAGCGCTTCAAATCAAACCGTAGACGAAGAAATTGTCTCGGCTGTGTCATCATCCGTGACAAAAGAGCAGCTGCAGCTTGCTACCGCTGCAGACGAGCTATTGCAAAAAGTTATGAGGTATGTCACAAAAGGGTGGCCGCCGAAAAAGTCTGTGACACCTGATGTGTTTCCTTACTTTGACGTGCGAGAGGAACTGTCTCAGGTGGATGGCTTGTTACTCCGAGGGGAAAAAATTGTAATCCCCGATGTGCTGAAGGCTACGCTTGTCAGCTTCGCACACGAAAACCACCCTGGCATAGTAAGAACTAAGCAAAGGCTACGTGACCTCTACTGGTGGCGTCGCATGGACAAACAAGTTGAGGAAGCTATAAGTCACTGTCACATTTGTCAGACACTCGACAAGTCTGCTAAACCATCTTTCGCGCCTTTGCAACCTGTGGCATTCCCAGACAAGCCATGGCAAAAGCTCGCGATTGACATTGTAGGTCCTCTTAAATGGGCACCTTCCAACTGTCGACACATAATAACCCTGATTGATTAGCACTCGAAGTGTCCTGAAGTTGCATTTGCACCGACAGTAACGTCGAATACTGTTGTTGAGTTCTTGCAGGGAGTATTCAGCCGCGAGCGTTTCCCGGACGAAATTGTAACTGACAACGGACCGCAGTTCAAGTCAAAAATGTTCGAGGAATTCTTGCGCGAGAGGAGCATTATACATCGTTGCTCTTCAGTGTACTACCCTCAGGGAAACGGTGCAATAGAAAGATTCAACACAGTGCTCAAAGATTAGATACAAATGGCGAGATTAGAAAAATGCCCGTTGAAAACTTCCTTGGTTGACAACCTCGGTACATATAGATCAACTCCGCACGCGACGACTGGCTTGTCACCTGCGAAGATCCTACATGGTCGTCAACCCAGAACACGGCTCAGTATTGCTGGAATGCCATCTGGGAGCAACGTACACTCAAATGCTGTATTGAAGCCCGTTCGCGAGAGGGTGCAAGCTAAGCAGTCGTACACCCAACAGTATACGGATAGGAGACGTGGTGCTAGGGTCCCAACATTTCGAAACTGTGACCTCGTTCGAGTAAGGATTCCCAAAGCTGGAGGCAAGGCATCGCTTTCATACATGGGTGCATTTAAAGTAATCAGAAAAAGAGGCCGCAATTCATTTCTCCTAAGTGACGGCCGCATCTGGAATGCATCTAAATTATCTCGCGTACCAGAAAACAGCTCTGACTCTACACCGTCCTGGGCACTGCTTCCAGACAACGATCCAACTACTTCTGAAGATCGCGCGGAACCAGCACCAGCTGAAACGACACCTGAACCGCAGTCTCCAGTGGTTGAAGCAAGTTCAACTCCTCCGCAAAGCAACGACACAGGACAAACGCTGCGTCGAAGTGCAAGAGACCGTCGCCCACCTGACAGACTTCAATACTGACTTTACTGTTTCTGCTCTTGTGCATACCGTGCTTTTACGTGTGTTTCGTGGGTTTTTTTAAGCGGGATGTGATTTTGTATCCGGCACAAGTTCCGGTTTCGTTTCCATACACCAGTGCTATCATTATCAGCACATTTTCTCTCTCTCTTCTCTCGAGCTCACACGCTCACACTTTGACGTAAATAAATCAGTCTACCCTGAGCGGCGGTCTGCGCCTGTTCGTTCCCTTCGTCCGGATACCGGACACCACAGGCACCATGTCGAAGGAAACAAGGCACTCGTCGGCCTCAAGGCTCACCTAGGATACGAGTTCGATGAAAGGCCCGATGTGTCGGACGTGGGTCGCGGTTTTCACCGTGATCGGTGTTATGAGCTTGTGGAGGCATTCCGACAAAGAACGGAGGGGGGAGAGAAACGAAAGTCAACAATTGGGCGTAGAGGGGTCTCAGGTTTATGGACTTTGAGCAGACCGTAGAAGGCTGGGGCCGATTCGTTGGTGCATGATAACTGCAGGTAGAGGTTTCAGTGGTTTGGGAGATATTTGAAAACTTCTTTCAGTGCTTCGTTCAATTTTGCCTGGGTGCTTTTTGTGGGGTCCTCCTTCAATTTTTCGTGTTCTTGACTGATTAGTCGAAAGAAAATTTCTGGTCATAGTCCTGTCTTTCCAGAACGACTGTTGCGTTGCCCTTGTCCGCTAGGAGGATTACGATGGTCGTGTCTCTCTGCAGGTCATTGAGCGCCTGCCATTCATACCGTGGTAGATTTTCTTCTCGCCGTGAATGCAAAGCTTTCAGTACTCAGACTGTTTTGAGCCTAACTTCTTCTCGAGGACCTGTTTTCAGCAGTTGGAGGCCGTCTCCAAGGGCACATATAATTTTCGGGATAGGAGGTTCGTGAGTCTGAATATTGAATTTGTGTCCCTTGACCAGAATCGAAGTTTCGGCGAGTGTTAGATTACTAGCAGACAGGTGCGTGACCACAATGAATGGTCAGTAGGAGTTTTATCATGTCGAGGTTGTAATTAAACTAGCTTCTTCGTTTGCTTGATATGGAGTTTCTTGGCTTCGGAAGCTGCTGTCTCCTGGCCGAAGGCCTCAATGGGTGTTAGAAACTTGGGCATCCTATGCTCTAGCTGTCGACGAGCAAAGAAGGCGCCAGATTCGTTTTTTTTGATCACGGTGCGGCACACCTGTATCCGAGCAGTTACTAGGTGATGTTCTGCCTTGTGGATGATGTTCATCCTTCCGGTCTGGGGAGCGCACGCCGGTGTCGCAGGCAATGTGGTATGACCTTGGTATCCTTGCACTTCTGGTTGAACTCCAGGTGTGTTCCGTGTAAATTTCGAAGAAACATCCATTCCGGAGACCGAGACCAATTACCGGAAACGAAACCTCCTCGAGTAATGGCACATACAGTCGGTCCCAAATAACATCAACCGGACAATAGGCAACCTTCCTGCTGTATACTTACAAGGTCTTGGTTCCTTCCTGGCCACTTCACAGAAGAAAAGAAAAAAGTCGCCATCGAGCAGCGGCCCGGTGACTCGTCTTAAATCTCCCCTTCTTCCTTCATTTTTCACACCTCTCACCTCCTCCCACTTTGCCTCGCCTTTCTTCACCCCCGTCGATCATTGCTGCTCGCAGCCCCGTGTCATGCACCCTTGAAGAAGAAGAAGCCGAAGAGGAAACCCGAAACGTCGGGTTTTGTAAAACGAAAAATGTGTTAGTTAGAGAAAGTTTGAGTTTCACGTAGTTATAAACACAACTAGAGAGGCCACTCTGTCGAAATGTTTACCTTTAAAAGATATTCTTGAGTGCATTGTTGATTTCACGCCAAATAGAAACAAAGACGAAGGCGCAGTTAGCCATCATCATAAGGACAAAGTGAGGACTTGAGACGATAACATCATGTGTACATATAAATGCACCCTGAAGTGATACAATTATTAGAAAAATTTTATATGTGCATTACTAAGGACAGCACACTGCGAGCTTACTTGCACCTACAGATGGCGGCGCCTAAGCTTCCTACTTAGGCAGAAGTTCGAAGTTCGTTCTTAAAAGCATATAAATGCAAGCCTTCTCTTCATGATAATGGCCTCAGTCTTAGCTTAGGGGTAATATTTGGAAGAGTTAGGAGTGTATTTTGTTTGCGCTTTCAAATGGTGTAGAAGCTACAGGTTACAGCTCTTGTAACATTGTTTGAAGCAATAGGATACATGTCTTTTATAATGTAACGGGCTTTCGGGCATCATGTTAAGTCAAAATAAACCGTTTAGGAGTGAAAGAGGAAGCAGAGCTGGCATGTCTTGCTGACTGGAGGACCGAAAACAATGTTTGTGCTGGGTACGTAGCAGTTGCAGTGGAGGTGCTGAGTTGCACAAAACGGATCTCCGTGGTATTTAACGAAGTTACCAAGTCGCATATTTACTGCAACGACCATTCAATGACTCAAGACGGTGATGGCGGCGGAGCAACAGCTGCCCTGAGCAAGTGGCAGCATCATTGCTAGCCGCGAACCTTTGGTGGGAAACCGGACGAGGTCGTCGACGAGTAGGTAACCAAGTAGGAACTGCTGTGTTAATATAATCGTTGGGATTATAACATGACAGAAGTGAATGTAGTGTTCTTCATGAACAGAATCACACTAATTTGGTTTCACAATCACGAAGGCTCACTTTCTATAGCTAGGGTCGCTTCTCAGAATAAATTAACAAGTGTTTTGGGATCGTATTCGCGAAAAAGCAACGCGGAAAACAAATGTTCGTGAAGCGAGCAAAGCTACCTGGTGAGATATGCACGACATATATTCAGGACATTGTAAAGTGCAGCCCGATGGTGACCCGCGGATGTCCGGTTTAGCGACCGTGGAGTGCTTGCTCAAAGTGATCGCTGAAGACCTATGTACATCCTTTATTAGCAAACTTATTTTGAACTCCAATACAGACGTCATCAAGTACTGGCACACGTTAGAAATCTTGAGGTTGCGTCGCTTCACACCTAAAAGTGGCCCACTGGCCAATTACCAGACCTCAACATGGCTGTCTAGAGTGCTCAAAAACCGACCTGACGCACATAAAAAAGGGAAATTTTAGAGCAGGCGCCCGGGCCTGGGGACGATGCTGGCGCAGAAACAAAGCGACGTAGGCATGCTATTTGCAGTGACAACTTCGCTCTACTACTTACAGAGCAGCACAGGCAATATCTCATTTTGTTTCTTCCGCGGCACACTGCTCCAGTACTCTAGACAGCCGTGCTTATGACTGTATATATAAAATACTGTAGCTGCCGAAAGAATGTTTTGAAATAAGCACCAACTAACAAACGAAAAATTATCTAATGTTTAGCATAAGTAAACACAGCGTTCGGCTAAAGCGTTATATACTGTTTAGAGTGACTAGAGCTCTCATACCAACTTTAGTGACATCGGTGCGCAGCGCCAAGCGAAGCATCGTCGCCACTGGCGTTCCTGGCTGGCTTTCAGTCGAGAAGCACTTGCCCATTGATTGGCATCATGGCTTTTTTAATCAGGAAATGACGTAACGTGACGCCACTCATGTGACGTATCACGTGATCTCCCCCTATTCATCCTCTTCCTCAACTCCATGTTTGAAAGTTCAAGATCACGAATTTTAAAGAGTTCGAGACTGCCCAGCGGCGTAACATTAGGTGCTCCACAAGGTCACATTTCGATAATAATGATTGGTCTAGAGGGAAGTAAAGTCTCAGTATGTGTTACATTTTTGCTAGACACCTGAAGCGCATTGTAATAGTTTGTCCTGCTCTTTTAGTTAAAATATAGGTCATTTCGATGACCATGCGAAGACATGTTCTGCCTATAGCGTCATCAAGTTATCGCTTCAAAAAATAAAACCGTCATTCAGAAATAACTAAAACAGTTTAGATGGCTCTACTCGTGTAGTCTGCACTAAGTTGCCTCTACCTTTAATATTCTGCACACAAAAATTTATTCTCTTCCAAGGACAAACTATGTCTCATAGTAAGTGATGAGCAACATATTTCTCATAAGTTTGAAATTTTTCACTTGCCTTGATAAGATATTCACGCAGCAGATGATCAGTTTGATTTCGAAAATGTCTCTCGTAGACGTAAAGGTTAAATTTATTCACTCTGCATACCACAGCCAAAGAACCGCTTTCAATTGTGAATTACTTATGCTTGCTAGCGGTTATTTCTTACTGCAAAACTACTGTATACAAACTGCTATTCCCTGCTGTTAGAAGTGCTGCTCCTAACGCTCTGTCTGATGCACCAGAGAGATCAAATTCTTTGTCCAATTTCGGCGCACGCAGAATGGACGGCTGTGCAATTTGCTGCCTCAAAGGGAGGAAAGCATTTTCATTCCGGTACTGCTTCGGAAACACGGTACGGGTCTACGACGACATTTAGTAACGTAGCGCTTGCAAATGTCGCAAGACGTAACGACACATTGAACGAGGGTCATACCTGTCAATATGAACTCTGGGTGATTGTGGATACAGTTTTCTAAAACCCATGGTGCTCGAACATGATGCTATTGTGCCCTGATAATAAAACCGTTTCTTGTAGATCTTTAGATAACATAAACCGTTAGAGCTGCTTTTCGAAGTTATATATGCATTTCCTGTGCACAAAATTGAATATCAACTAAAACTGAAACTATGCATAACTCTGTCTGCTTTTCAACATTTCCTCTGTTCTCTCGAAGCATGCTTGCGAGCTCGGAACTTCTCTGCATAATCGCAACTTCGCCCTGCGTTACCGACCAGCATAGACATTACAGAGAGGACGCTGCGTAGCTGTGGTTGTCACTTGAGCTCTTCTCTACTGTCAATGAGAGTAGTGTCTGAACAATTACCTTGCGGACATCTGCTCTTTGCCCAGTTTAGTGCCTCGACGTCGAGCGCCCTCCGCGTAGGATCAAGGACATTGATTATTCTTGCACTTGGAATGTGTCCCACAATGATATCATATACTTGTAAGCATTGTGCCAATAGCTGTCCAACATCATACGGTGTAGAGAGGAGAACAATCGTAGAAACATCAATGACCTTGATCATGGATGGAGGGCGCTCGACATCAAGGCTTTAAATTGCGCAAATCCGCACGAAAGGTCAGCATTGTGATGGTTCAGACAATACTCTCGTCGAGAGTATTAGTTCATAGCGTAGGCATAAAAGCAAGAAGAAAAAAGAGGAGGAGAAAGAAATAGAGGAAAACGGAGAAAAAGGTCACAATTCTATGCGAAAAAAATGAGCTCTCAAACAAACACAACCTTTTAAAGACTGCGTAAAATCTTCACTGATAAACCTTATATACGTGGGCTCATCAGAGGCTCCATTCTCCTTAGGACTATGTAGTCGCCCTCAATCTTTTTGGCATTCCTCTTACTTTCTTACTTTTCGGACTCTTCCTCTCCCACCGCTCTAAATAAGTAAATAGTGCTCTACCACTCCTTACTTTGCCACTATACAAGCACTGATGATTGCATGATGCTCGAATCTACAGCATATTTGATCTTCCTGCCACTCCAGATACATTCGCAATAAGAACATCGGCCAATTCCAAGTTGCATAAATGATAAAGCGTGTGGACTCGCGAATACTTCTAATTTCACCAATACAACATGATGCAGCTTCTCTCAGCATGTTATCAAAATCTTATACCACAGGCAGTGCGCCCAAGAATTTACAAAACAAATGACAGTAGTGAAGGAAGGGCACGTGACGAAACTGCAGAGCAAGCATGGTTAGTGAGAACACCGTGATTGGGTACGCCTCTGTCGTCTGTCATGTGGACATATCTCTCACTAAGGTTACATGTGTTTGCGTAAGAATAATCTCAATCACAGCGCGAAGTGAGCAATAAAGTGAGGCTTTTCGGCTTACGCAGGACGTCATAGATGCTCTCATTCACTTGAGCCGTGATAGTAACATGTCTCTTTTTTTTTTGCTTTCATAATGAAGAAGCGATAGTGAAGAAGTGAGTTTTAAGTGTGCTCGTCGAATAGTGATTCGCGCGCTTTGTTTTAAGGCTTTGTCCTTACAACCTATAAAATGTCAGCAGACGTCCTTATGAAATTATGGTAGTAAGTGGCTAGACCCTAATCCTAACAACCCACTTCTTTTCAGTGTATCAAAGAAAAGGCATGTAATGGCATGTAAGGCACATGCATCTACAAAACATACCCTAAAAGGTGCGATAACAAAGTTACACAAAGCAACGTTCCCTACATACTAAATAATTATTGGCATAGAAATGAGCGGATTTATGATTTTTTATAGTTTGAAAGCAATACTTTAGTAGCGAATACATTTACAGAATACATATGCACACAGGCAAGTGTCCCACAGTCAAACTGTACAGCGACCCTCCATAGAACTACAAAATAGAAGTTCATAAAATTACTATAAAAGAAATAATAGGAGCACACTTTGTGGATCGCTATCAAGTATAATGTATTGAAAATATTTATTTTTACAGAAAAACAAAGGTTGACGTCGCATTATTCAGGTAGCAGAACTATAATAGTATAACACATTTAAGTTCAACGAATGCGCCTTCAAATTGTTTTTAAACGGGGACGAGGACATTGATTTTTCAGTGTTCAAGGCAATCAGCCCGATAACGAAATCAGTAAAAAGATGAGGTAATTTTTTTATTTTTGTATGAACGTTCCTTTGCAAACAAATTAAAATTCCTGCAGCTTTTATAGTTATAGTTCGAAAGAAGATTAGGAATAACCAATTGAAAACAAAGTGTGTCCCATTTATAAGCTTAAATAACATTATTCAAAGGTAATACCTAAAGAGCTGGTGGAGTGACGAAATATTATGTTAACATAACAAGGAATGGCCGTTAGTAGAAGGACGGCTGCGGGAGATAATGGAGACGGCGTGATTTTGCAGGCTTTGTGCGGATGATAAATGGCAGTTGTATTCCCCATGCTACAAATCCCGTACGTGAGGTAAGTCTGTGCGAAAGCTTAATACGAATATAGGATAAATTAAATTCAAATACCCACCATGTTTAATCAGAGCTCTAAGGCCAAAAAGAAATTTCGTTTCAGATAAGAGGCGGCTGCCTTACCTAATAAACAAATCCCATCAAATCATCGTATGCATGTTTTTTTACAGTGCGGAGAGGTGCAGTGGTCGCGAAATGGAAGCGCCGTCTTTCTTGTCCATTGTTTTCTTTTCTAAATATTGACTGCCTCATTGAGATGTCTACGCACGTTGTTAACACTTCTTGTTGATGGGAATTATATTATTCATTTGGCAGAAATATTGTTATATGTGAATGACTGCAGCCAATATTAGCAACTTTATCACTACAAAAAATATCTGAGGATGTATGAATTTTTTATCCCTTCCCTGTAGACAGACCACGAAATACAAACTGAATTCAACCTCATAATTTCCTTCCTCTTTTAAGCCTTCTTTGTTAAAAGAAGAGTCATGTGGATTTAATGCCTTCCTTGTTCTTGTCACAGAAGGTGAAGCATTAGAGAATCTTTCACGAACACATTGTCATTGTCACTAGTGATGCAGAGAGCGCAGAATCCACACAAGTCTCCAAGATCAGCTTTCATAGCGGAAGTGTTCAGGATAAACAGTTTTATTCAGGTTTCACGCACTTATAGGGTGAAAGAATGCGCCGAAGGAAATTTTGAAATATTCCCATCGTATTTTCCTCTGCTTTTCTTGCCATATTAGTTAGTTTTGCTTTTGTGATTAATCTATCTCCCGTGCGACTCTCCTTAAGCACAGCGAGTATTCGTACAAGACATTAACCGAGAGGGAATTGTCGCTGAAGTCCTTTAATAACACAAAGACCGCTTCGTTTCTAAAAAGAGCACACCCAAAGAAGCAATGTTCGATCTTGAGTTCGAATCAGTGTGAAAGTCGCTAGGTAATTCCTGTTGTGGACACGCAGGGAGAAACCTTTTGCCACTTCACGAAGCCATGGGCCGATATCGCAATGATAAACCATCATAACAAATGTCGGTAAATTTCGGCACATCGACACATGTCCGTTGCTTGAATTCGTGAGGCGAGAGCGCACTCAACCGGGCACTAGTGTTCTTTTCCGCTGGCACGTTTTTTTTTTTTTCGCCTATGAGAGACACCTCATATATCAAAAATTAGGTTTTCTTTGAAAAGCCTGTTCTGCATGTGATTAAAATATCTGAGTGAAGTACGCCACAAGTCACCTTCAAAACACTTCCGCAAAAGCTTTTTGTCCTACCGGTCGGCATCCAACGTCAAAAATATATTTCTGTTTACCTACGTGATGCACTTGAGACCAAGATCTTTCAATGCACTCCGATATCTTAACTTTCATTCCATGCGCCAGCATATAAGGAAATTGTTAACAGGCTACGTTGATTCTAATTCTGGGAGCTGATTTTATTGCCTGTGGCTTTAGTTTGTTTATTTTACCTACTCTCTTATGCATCAAGTATACTTTAGAATATTTATGCCAAGCATTACTTTTTGTTGCTCGGACATAGATTGTAACATGGCAAAAGGAAGCCCAGAATTATAGCGACGATCGAAAATTATACTTGCCTGGGTGGATTTTCCCTTTTTCTCCTTTTCCCCTTTTTTCTATACACAATTATTATTTATTATTTAAAGCCTCATTCCAGCGGTATTATATTAGAGATGGGCGGGTCATAAATGAGGTCCAAAATCACAGGCAGTGTTATTTTCAGGGGATTAGATTAAATCTCCTGTGACATAGATCCGCAGTTCGGCCCACATAATAATTCCTTGAACGATGTAATTATTTACTTATTGCTCCAAGCATCCTGCTTAGATTATCTACAGTGTTAGGACATAAGCCCTCACCTCAGTTGGATCAGAAACGATCGGCAGAGCCGACGGACTAGAGAGGGGCTTCCTGTAGAAGTGTGCCCTATAGGCTTCTTTCTAATCTTGACACATCACGAAGCTAGCAGAAAATTCAGCCAGTCATCTTAAGACACGTGAATTGTTTTTGAACCATTAGAGAGGGGTGGTAAGACGGTATCGCTGACGAAAATCCAAGGATTTAAAATCTAGTATTGAACATGGGAGAGTTTCCTGGGGATTCCACCATCTTTGAGGGAAGCCAATGATTGATAGAAGGCTTCCAAAGTGTAGGAAGCACACATAATCGAGGTAAAAATATTTGATGACACTTAAGCTTGCATTCCACAGTTCAACGCGGAAGGATTTTAGAGCCCCACGTGCATCACTTTCTCATGATCTTGAGCCCCAAAATCACATGCTTCTCGTGACACACCACTGCTTTATTTTTGTATTTAGTGCAGGATGAACTGTTTCTCCTGCCTTGATTTTAACCACCAGTCAGATAATGCGCGCTTTGGTTATTTCTTCCCGCTTACGGTCTCTAGTCGTAAGTTCCGCATAGCATTAAATCCCAGGGTTATGAAGGCAATGGACGGATGTGTAAGACTTTGAGTAGGGCGGCCACTTGCGATATCTGTTGCTGCAGCGCTGTACGATTGAGTAATTTTCCAGTCAACGCTGCACCGCAGGTGCGCAAAGCGGAAATGTTATATGCCACTCGATTAACTATTAATTCCGTAATGACTTTATTTCTGTTGACAAACGTAAACATTAGCTGAGAGTCCTAAAGCAATGCATACATTAGGTCCATCTTTATTTGGAGAGCGAAAATGCGTTCTGGGGTGAAGTGGTGGCTTGCTCCTTGCACTGCGAAGGAACCATGTTCAGCTCAGCGGGCTTCAGGAGCATATTTATTTTTCGTTTACTTTTTTTTTATTTCCGTCTTATTACAACACCGACACTGATTGTTCTGCAGAAAGGGGCCCTCAACGCTACCGCGCAGGACAAAATGAAACTCCTCTTCTTATCTTGTCGTTGCATAGATAGATGGTCATGATGATGACGTAAACACGCAGCTATGAAGCACGTAAGCGATGTGCTAAACAGTCAGTTGAAAAGACGTGTCTTAGATCTTGCTGCGGCATCTGTTCAGTGTTGCTCAAACAACTCAGCTTCAAAGAGGCGTGTTTCTTACCTTCTGGATCAGCACAGATGAACAAGTGAGGAATCACTAGAAGCGTAGGCTTCTAGGCCCCCCAACTCGGCTATCACTGAAAGGGTCGCTCGGTTTACAACGAGGCAGACAACAAGGAGGGCGACCAGGACTTCCCAGCTGCGCAGGGGCTGGCTAGTGCAGTAAAGTTCGAAACA
This sequence comes from Amblyomma maculatum, assembly GCA_023969395.1. NCBI lineage: Eukaryota > Metazoa > Arthropoda > Arachnida > Ixodida > Ixodidae > Amblyomma > Amblyomma maculatum. The sequence goes on from JAJIZL010023305.1 coordinate 154,384, forward strand.
CCAGCAGCGTCTGGCCCGGACTATTTCATTAAGATTATTTGAAGCGAACTTGGACATCGGCTAGGCCAGGTCGTTAACCAGAAACATAAAGCTACATCGAAAGGGAGGTAGTGTTCAGCCAGCGTGGAAATATTACATAGTGGCTTTGATCATAGAGTTTCGCGGAAAGCTGCATATTGAAAAGCTAAGAGAATTTTACCCAAAGTCATGAGTACAAAGTATTCGGAGGACTTCTTTCACAGGTGATTACAGACTCAGGTGGAAACCAGCCGGCTCATGCCATATACGATGATTGGCTACAGGAGACATGTGTCCAAGCTGGAGATGTGGACCTCAGAAGTCGACAGGATACACTAGCACTTCTGAAGCTGCGCACGAAAACGCATGAGACAACTTCTGGCTCAAGACAACGTGATTTTACTTATCCCAGGTAATTTTCGGACGGTGAACACGCGAAAATCTGAAACACACCTAGTTAAAACGCACAGCGCAGCTCCCGTACTGGCGAGCACCATTGGTGGCTTGTATTTGTTTGAAACAGGTGTACGCCGCGAGATATTTTCATACCCTAAACGTTGTTTCAGTATCAAGACATCTTCGTTCCCTGGGAAATTAAAATACATGCAGGGAGAGAGATCCACTACGGAACTAAATCTTGATATGGACGGGCGAAGTGTCGCTACGGCTGGTCGGAGCTCTGCTACAGGATGTGGTCGTTGAGCGGGCTTGTTCACTCTGACTTGCAGCCGGAACCGATAGTTGTTAGTAAAAAGTGGTGAAAATGAATTTGCATCGAGCGCTTTTCAACTAAATTTGGGAGGGCAAAACCAGACCCCAAAGTTGATCGCGGAAGCTTGCTGACAATGTTACTACCATTGAACGAGTGTATCAGAACCCCACGAGTCGGGCTCAAGGCCTCAGCCAAGCAAATGTTCGATTTTATCAGGCGAGTGGCTTTAAGCGGTATGACATGAAGATGTCAAACTCGTTCATAGCCTACTTGTGCAGATGCTAACCGTACCTAAAACAATGTAAGGTATAAAACTGAACAGCGTAATCAGGCAAGCGTACAAATCACCTTTCGGTATTCAAAAATGACATTTCCCTAAGGGGCTTTTATCTGTCGTGGTGCGTAGTTAGGTTAGCAAAAATCATAAACAATCAAGTGACATTGCCAGAACGGAGACTGCGAAAGATTGAGGTGCAAAACTTGATATTGCGAAGCATGGCAATTTGCAGCGGAAACTTCATGCAACAAGTCGCAATGCCGGTAAACATGCTTCAATACACTAGAGCCAAATGACTCCGCAAGCAGATGCTCGTGAAACGCTGTGATTGGGGAGGAGGGCCAGAGAATATTGGTGCCTGTTTTGCAGCATGTAAGCCGCCTGGGTGGTTACAAGGAGAGTTCAGTGAAATGAAGAGCCCGCTGTAAGTAGAAAACACCCAGAAATGCGAGTGAACACTTCCTTGTGGTTCCTATACGGCACTCCAAAATGTCGCACCAGGAAAAAAATTCACAACTAAGTACGAACGTTTCAGCTCCATTTCAGAATAATAAGGGTGGCCGCTGCCAGTGCCGCGTTTCCCAAAAACGAGGTCGCGCACTAAATACGCTAGAATTTTTTTCAGCCGAGTTGGGGAAGAGGCCTCCGGCGCTTTTAGAAACAAATTTATGGGTGTGCCCGAAGCAAATCAGAGTTAATAAATTAAACCCAGATTCAGACTACTTCCTCCGTATTTCTCCGCCGAGATGAAGCTGCTACTTGGATTAAACAGTGACCATCCTCGCGACAAGGCTACGGGTGCATGTGAAAACGTCTTATTCATAAGGCCCTAATATCACTTGTATTAAGAAACAACAAGGTAGGATAAGATAAATTGGGACTGCATGGGGAATTAGGCTGTGGCTTATCCGATTAGAGATCTGTAAAGTAATGCTCGAGAAGCTTCCTCATCCCCCGACCAGGATGTACAGTCATCACCATATCAGGGGCAAACAATTGCGCCGGCAGATCAACTTTCAAGCACACGGTGAAGTAGTCGAAGGCATATATAAGACTACTAAACATGTAGGAAAACTGCTCAGTACTTTATACCTATCGGGCTCAGAAACTATCGGTTAGGTCAGTATATCATTCAGTCATCTTCATGAAATAATTTCCACACTCTGCGAGGAGCACTTAGAGCGCAAGCATATTTAAGGGCACGGGGCCATCAGTTCACTGACTTTACCTGTTTTTGGGCATGCATGATTGGGAACTGGAAACCACAATTCTGAAACATGGCTTTTTTCAAAACATTGATGGGCGCAAGAAATCCAAATTCTCTGCGGTAAAAAGAATAAGAATATCATATACCTTCTCTTAAACCTTAATTTATAGAGTTTATACTAGAGAAAGTATATTGTGGTAAGGCTGGGTTACGTGGATTGGTGCATTCCTCAGCAGCATAGACTGCTGCCTGGCCTCAGTATTTTGACATAATTACCAAGCAATGAAATTCAAATAAAAAGTCTGAAATCTCCAGTTGAAGGAATAGGGATCAACAACTAGGCTTTGACACGGTGCCATTGGACGTGTCAGCTGCTCTAAAGCTTTTTGAGAGCAAACTCATGTGTTCTTTGGATACCAGATATTCACAAAAGAAGCTAAAGGTCACCTCCGTCTGCCACCGATACGAAACCATGTTTTCTGTTTCTCAAAAATTTTATTTTTTCAGTACCCCCAACGAGGCATATTTACGATAGGATATCGACCCTTTTCTACGTCAGCAACGTAGTTCGTGCGCATTACCTGCCTTTTCACCTGTGTATAAAATGTCATTCAGTAGACAAGGGGAGATATTTTTCTTCACGGAATGAAATTTGTATGCCTTTACTTGCATTGTAAACGTAAGTTTTCTCAAGACTAACATGATAGCATTTCTTGTCCAGCGTATCGATGAAATTAGTGAAAATATGTAGTAATAAATAGGCCTCCAACTATAAATACCATTTTCTATTTGTACATGTTGCATGAATGTGCCCGGCATAAGAGAAATTATGAACATTACGTAATGATGCCAATTTCAGCCCTACTTGCTTGTCACTTCAGTCGAGCTACTGCAATTATCAGAAGGCACAACCACCTCACCGATCTTAATGTTTCTGGCACAGAGATAAAGAACTAAAACACTCGTATTGATAAATACTAAACTTGTGCGACTGGAGCAGTAATACTTCTTGAAATGTGAAGAACCAGATAAATACGAGGAATCAAAAACATTGTGGCTAAAGCAAGATGCCCGAATGGGACATGTTCTAACGCAGCCCCCTTTGTGGTACTAGAGATTTGTATGCACTTTAAGATTACAACTTACCGCCAAAGAATACACATAGGCAAAAATGTTGACGATTAATATTAATAATAATCTTATTATGCACTCAAGTGCATAAATGAACAACACCTATGTCTTACATAACGAGGCGAGCAGAAAAATGTTACCAGGTGCTTAAAAACTTTTACAGAATGAGTAGCTGCAAATATCCTGAATGCTTTAAGAAATTTCAAAAATAAGCAACTAATCCAAGTACAACATTTTTCTTGCAAACATTGCCTTTAGAAAGAGTTCATTGCCATGGGCAGTGGATGCATTGTTAGAAAAAGGTCTAAATTTTAGGTTTCAATAAAAAAACGTTCCTAAAAGCAAAATAAGACACTGAGGAGTTGCTGTAGTTCGTTTCCCGCTGAATTGTAAGTAGCTCCAGAAAAGGTAATTTGTTTCACGTTAGAAGGAGGGCCAAGTCCCTTATCGAAACAGAAATCCAGTGTCTCAAATTGAGCTTTTTTTTTTTCAAGCATAGTCCGGCGAACAATGTAATAGGCAATTAAAGCAACCCTATAAAGGCCAACTATTGAAATACTCACTGCTCAGGTGAGTCTTCGGTAAGGTGACTAAAAGCATTTGTACCCTGATCGCAGCTGCCAAACTGCGGTGCCGCTATCTGAAACGCACATCATTCAAGAAGCCTACGCGTGTAGCAGCCTAGACAGAAACAGTTCGGATAGAATTTTAGGAATATGCAACGCTTATTGCGGTTGGTCATGCTAGCCATGTACGTTGATAGCGCTCACTCTAATTGGGACCAAGTGCTGCCTTTCGTAACGTACGCCTACAATGCGGCTACGCAGACTACGACTGGGTTCTCCCCCTTCTTTCTTTTATATGGTCGTGAACCCACGTCCACCATGGATACTTTCCTGCCCTAATACCCTGACGCTTCAGAGACCACTCTACTGTCTGAAGCGCACACTATTGCCGAAGAATGCCGCCAATTGGCGCGCTTTTTCACAGCGGAGAACCAGGCTCAACAAAAGCATAACCGGGACCCTAAAAATCCAGCGCCTTCATATCCCTTAGGGGCCCTCGTTTGCCTCTGGGTGCCTTCCTCTGCACCCGGCCTCTCATCCAAACTCCTATCGCGCTATCATGGACCTTACCGCATTCTCGAACAATCTTCTCCCGTCAATTACGTAGTAGAGCCATTGAACCCACCTCCACATCATCGCCGCCGCGGCCGAGAAACTGTATATGTCGACCGCCTCAAGCCGTATTATGATCCCCCTACCCTTTCCTCACCATGAGTCGCCAGGATGGCTCCTTTTCCGCCGCGGGTTATTGTAAATCCCGATCGCCATCAGCTCGCGCGCCAACCCGAAGAGGTAGACGAAGTGGAGCCGGAGCCTTGTTGGCACTGCACTGTTGGTTGGAACGCTACCCCCGTCGCTTTGGTTTGCGGACGCTGCCTACGGTCTTGGTGCTCCAATAAACGCCTTACAATGTAATGTAAATTGAGTGCAGAGCACATGTGAAGTATTTTAGACATTCATCTTAGTATGCCGCTATGACGCTAAATAATAATTTTGGGCACTTAAAGTGCATCTTTAGGCTATGGCACGATAATGGTGATGACTCCTCTTTGCTACTATCCTCGCGGTTTCTAGTTCGCGTACATGTATTCTTGTTTTTGCTTTTTGTATATTCTCTAACTTTTGCTCGGCTATTTCACACGTACTGCATAACATGCAGTCATAAGCTGCCACAGTATGTTATATCACGGAAATAGCAATAAAATGTCAGTTTGCTAAGCGTTATGAATGGACCATGAGTTCTCATGGGTAGGTTGTGAGATTAGATTTGGAATTATCCTGTACGAATCGATTTTGTCTGTCGCACCCTACCACTCAGAGACGCAAAAGTTCACTGATATTGCCAACTCGCCAATGTCACGCAATCTTCTCATTTCAAGAAAATGTTCATCCAATAAATGCTTGTCATGGCACCTGCTAGCCACCCACCAGAGGTACCCTCGGTATTTATCGTTCACTACATGAGAACACTAACACCAGCTTATTTCATATAAAAAAGCAAGCTTTAATAACCGCTTTAAAGTTAACAGGGTTTCACTAACCTATTTAAAAGAAGGTACCAAGGAAAGCAGAATCTGGTATGTTCCAGGAGAAAGATGCGGCTTAAACTCCTCAGTGCCAGATATTGTGCCTTTTTAAAAACTAATGGCGGTTTATGCAGTGCTGTGCCGATATTCTATTGTTTCAGGCATAAATGAGTGCTTACCCATGTTAAGTTGTCTCTTTCCTGTGATTCCTACGGCGAAAGCGTACAGCCGATTGGCCGCAATACTCGTGAAAGGTTCCATTGATGACGAAACAATTATGCAAGATCTAGTGTCTTAGTAACAGAATTATTATTTGACGATTGAGATATAAAACAAATAGTTGTGGTTTAGCTCTGGTTAAAACGAGGGCGAGGGGAAGCTATGGAGCTAGGATTACGCTTGTTAATTGGTGGTGGCTTAGCTCAGATAGGCCAGGATACACGTAGCGGAAGCATGTGCGCCTGGGGCTTAGCTGCCTACTTTTCTGCAATCCAACCTAATCACATTCAATTTAGTGTATCCAAAAAAGTATAATATAACCTAAACCAAAAACAATCCAGTGTAATCATATCAAGTCCAATCAAGTACAGTTCATTCCAATCAAATACAATTCAATCCAATCATTTCCACTTCAGTCCAATCCTGCCCATTCAATACAACCCAATTCAATCCGAATTAGTCCAATCTAATCCAAACCAGTCCAGTCCAATCTAATGTAGTTCAATCGAATGGTGTCCAATGCTGAGTAAACACTCGCCCGATATGCGCCACTGACTAGCCTGTGATCGTCACTACTGTCATCTTCACGCTAGAGAAGAAGAATTAAGATGCCCTATTCACGATCTCAGGCCCGGTCATTTTACAAGAGTGGATTAGATTGCAGAAGAGTAGGCAGTCAAGAGTAGGCAGCCTAGCCAAAAATGGCTAGCATCGCTGCATATCAAGTCGCTACCCTTAACTTTAGGGGTATGCGTAGTCGTTGGAGGCAGCAGCTGTTAAGGCACAAAAAATGAAGCGTGTCTGTAGCAGCAATCCAGGAAACAAAATTTTCCTCTGATGAAAACACAGAAGCTGCTCGCGAGCCGTTTCTGCCGAATGTAATATTATTGTAAGCCACGCTAGATGCTTTTCCGGAGGGTGTATGCGGTCTTTTGCATAGATTACGAGGGACGACTTATATGCAGTGACGAAATATTTCTCTTTACGTCCCCGTAAAGCAGCGAGATAGAAGGCTTTTCTTTCTGTCTGTAGTTAACCATTTTTGCGCAGATCACAAAATTATATTGTTGGGAGAATTTATTTGTGATTATAGGAATGAGGACCGCTAAGTGGTATGAAAGGGATATGACACTAGTGCTGCATTACTAAACAATTTGACTTGTGAATATAACCTTGTAGATGCGGGACAGGAAAAAGGCGACAGTATTCATTTCAGTCATTTTCAGTTTCCTCTAATACCCGCCTTGACAGCACTTACGTTTCTGCAGACACGTTAGAAAATCTGTTTGGTTACTGGGTGCGGCCTATCTTCTCAGTGACCACTGTATGGTGTCCTGATATAGGGAGTTACAGTCGGCACTACCTTACCCTCGATGGGAGCTGTGGAAGGTGAATAACTGTCTGCCCTAAAAAAATCTTTAAGCGCGCTGTGCCTACTTGTCTGAAAGACATATTTTCACTCCAAGTTCTATCATTTTTTCAAAAGTGGGACTTTCGAGAAGTGGGACAGCAAAATCTTGGCAATTGAGGCCTCTGCAAAAATCGCGATCCTGAAGAGGCACCATCTTGGTGAGCTTGGGCCCACTCTAACTAAGCTACATGAGCTAGAGGGGTATAGCCCGGGTGCTTATGCTGAAGACAATAGCAATGCAAAGGCGGAACTTCAGCAATATGCGACGGCAAGATACAAGGGAGCCCCGATAAGATCTAGGACCCCAAGGTCTCGTGACGATCTTCCTTCACGTTGGACCCTGAGTGATGAAAGAGATTACGCTCTTGCGAATAAAATTTAAAAAAATCAGCATGATGATTGCACATAGAGCGATGCTCCTGGTATTCTTTCAGCTTTCCGTGTCCATTATCGAAAGCTGTTCAGCAGTTGTGGAGATCGAAATCAGAGTTCCAATTCTAATTCCTTACTTGAGAACTTCCTTCAACTAGATGATGAGACGTGTGTTCTAGTCTAGGGACCCAACTTTGGATGAAATTAAATCAGCCATTTGGAGCCTTCAGAGAGAGAAATTTCCTGACCCAGATGGTATTACAAGCGAATTTTATAAAACATTTTCTCCTTGCCTAACGCCTGTTTAGATGGACGTTTTCCAATCATCTTAAGATGGGCGTTTCTTGCCTCCCACTTTCTATTCTGGCCACTCAATATTAATTCCCAAAAGCAAATATACACGTCGGTATAAACCTGTTGAAGGATATCGTCCCAGTTCCCTCTGTATTGTCCATTACAAAATATCTCACAAGGTTCTTTGGTCTCGTCCCAAGCTGTTCATTATGAACTTGATAGGTTCGCATCAGGTATGTGACTTCAGGGGGCGCATTATTCAAACTCACCTCCGTATTGCACGTTCAATAATGAAGACAGTATTAGGTGAGACAGGCCAAGGATCTCTGATTCAAATTGACCTGGCGAAGGTGATTGATAAAGTTCGACACGATTTCTTGTTTGTGGTCTTGAAGCATGCAAACATTGGTTGACGTTTTCCTCAAAATCATAGGGCTGTGCTCTATGAACTCATATACAAGACAAATAGTTAATTAGGAGCTAACGAAGCCTATACCACTTCAATCATCTATTCATCAAGGATGTCCACTGTCTCCATTGTTCTTTGCCGTATATCGGGAACCCTCCTTTTCAGTATAATTAACACATCCAGCCACCCAAAGTTTATCTCTGGCTCAATGCGAAGTCAAGATTTTATCCCACGCTGATGATATCGCCCTTTTGTCTCCTGACAAAAGAGTGTACTTGAGGCGTTACACTTGAATAAACAGTTCTGCGATGTATCATGCGCAGCTCTTAATTTAAATAAATTCAAAGGCTTTTGGTTGGGTGACTGGGGCACTAAGTCAGGCCTATTTGGAGGCAAGTGCTGGGACTGTAGTCCTCTTCAGTACCTATGGGTCCCGCTGCACAAAATTCACAACAGCACAGCCTGTTGGGATTCCAAATCGTACCTTTGCGGCGACAAGCACAGGCTTGGATGGGTAGGGAACTTTCAGTGTTTGCCAGTAAACAGGTCTGTAACATATTTTTGTTTGCAAAGCTTGCGTATGCCTTTCAAGTCATGAATTGTGCGAGGAGGAAGGTACAATTATTACACAAAATATTTGCAACATTTGTGTGGCGCTCTCAATGGTAGCCCATGCGGCATTACAACTTATTCCTTCCCTTAGAGTTTGGAAGGTGGGCCCTGTTCACTTGTTTGTGCATCAACTTGTTTCCCGTTT
>JAJIZL010023305.1:163292-201534 GCA_023969395.1 Amblyomma maculatum
AAGGTGGGCCCTGTTCACTTGTTTGTGCATCAACTTGTTTCCCGTTTTTCTTTTTGCAATCGGTAAACCACCTGGTTTTGTAGCGGCGCTCCTTAGGCATGATTGCAAAGACCAGTTTCACTGGGTCCCACCGCCTCAGTGCCATACCTGATTATGGTCCCAGTATGACGGTGGAACTGGGCGCACTGGAACGCGGCATACTGGCACGCTCCACACTGGTGGCACTGTTCGCCCAGATAAAAAGGCCTGGGATAAAAATTAAAAGGTAAAAAGTAACGAAGCAAATTAGGTACATAAATAAAAACCCTAAAAAAAGAAACGTGTCACCAAGCGCGCTTCGAACTCAGTACTTAGGCACCTAGTCAGTCACTAACTCTCTACGCCAACCACCCAGCCACACCGAGAACTGTAAAGTTTCGATTGCAAAGACCAGTTCCACTGGGTCCCAGCGCCTCAGTGCCATACCTGATTATGGTCCCAGTATGACGCTGGAACTGTGCGCACTAGAACGCGGCATACTGGCACGCTCCACACCGGTGGCACTGTTCGCCCAGATAAAAAGGCCTGGGATAAAAATTAAAAGGTAAAAAGTAACGAAGCAAATTAGGTACATAAATAAAAACCCTAAAAAAAGGAACGTGTCACCAAGCGCGCTTCGAACTCAGTACTTAGGCATCTAGTCAATCCCTAACTCTCTACGCCAACCACCCGGCCACACCGAGAACTGTAAAGTTTCAAAACATTTCCGCGTTTTATATCATGACCGCCTTTATAAGGTTGGAATTTCATGTTTCGCCGTCTGCAGGCCATTGCTGCCGCTCTAGCAATTACAACTTTTTGATCATTGGAGCTTGCTGCCTGCTCTCATGACTTGCAGCTAATGTTCTGCATGCCTATGCGCGCTATTTTGTGCACTGGAATCATTTTACCTTGTAGCGTTTGGCATCACTGGCAAATTTAAAAACTTCGGCTTTTCGGTAGTGCTCTGCTACCATGGGCGTACTTTTCGCTGAACACGGAGCTTTAGTACAAACCTTCAACGAAAAAAGTGCGACCAGGCTTCAATACCGGCAAGCGCAGCAGCGACGACACTTTTTTGTATGTAACTAAACCATATTTGTATATAAACATTTCGGTAAGCGTTGCGATGACCGAGGGCTAGGCTACTTTATACGCAGAGCAAGAAGGAGTGCAAGATTGAGAAACACGCAAAATGTTATGCATTACAAGCGCTGTATGTTGATTGTTTTCTTCTGTCATGAGCCCATCGCTCGGTAAACTAGTCTCTTCCTCGTTTTATTTTTTTCTTTCTGCTGTTTATACTGGGCCGTGGTGCAGGCTACGCTCGCCTGCGATTGAGCCCTCATTGAAAATTTTTTTCAGGAATCATTATGTTCGAGTGCCCTCAAGATTAGCTGTAAAGTTGGTATGCATGGTAGCCCACATTATTCAATTCCAGTTCAGGTTGTACATTAATCGTCAATTTGTCATGAGATATCAGAGGCGCGGCGGTTGTGGTCTCTCTCGAAACGCTCGAAACGACCTATCGAAACATGGAAACTCTAGAAGAAAGATACTTCCTTTGTTTTCTTACAGGTGCGCAACGACTTCGCAGCAAAAAGCGCTTGCTTGAACCATAATTTTCATATGCACCCCGATGGTCGATTGCGAGTACGCTGCTTCCATGTTGGCCCCTGAGAGATGCTACACCGGTCGACGCCGCAGGCCGCACCGGCTATGCAGGGGTACTGGGACCAGTGCGGCCCCAGCGCACATGCAGCGCTTTTCCCAGTGCATCGCGGATACCAGCGACACACCCAGCGTTAAACAACTACTCACAGCGTTTTTCTCCCATCGTACCAGTGCAACCAGTGTCTTCCAGTTACTGCTCCAGTGAATATGGCTGACCTCAGCGTACCCAGCAGATACAGTGCAAACCCACCGCAAAAATCTTACTGGTTTCGCACTAGAAGACGCTGGTAGCCGCTTGGCTTTGCAATAGGGGTTCCTGGCACTTTCAATTTTCTCACTGTGTGTTTTTCTATTGAATACCAGTGTAGCCTCTCGAGAAAGCAAATGACCCAGGTTGTTACTGCCTTTCTTTCCTACACCTTTGTACTGGCAGCCTTACATCAGGTTTTTGTAGACTACTGTTCTAAAGCGTGTTACGCGAATGTGAATTCAAGCAGCCGAAAAACTTTCAGCGACGTTGGCTGCCAAGTCTTTTCTTCATGATAAGGAGATCTATATGCCCTGGGCGGTGAATTGCCGTCTCTGTAACGTGACAATTGATCATTGCTTTATTCTGTGTCATGATTCTATGTTCGTTTTGGACAGTTTAGAAAGAACTCTTAAAAAGGGCATCAAAATTACACCTGTACTATTATATTTTGCTTTTTAACAAAAACACTGTTGTGCCTTATGATCTATGTTCAGTCCTTGGAAAAGCCGCATGATGAACAGGCACGCCGAGCCACCAAGATCGTCCAAATCCGTGTTTCGGGAGCAGTGGGCTTTGCTGAGGACATACTAGAAAGAACTTTTAAAAGGACGTTGAAATTACACCTGTACTATTACATTTTTGCTTCTAGTCAAAACCTCTTTTGTGCCTTATGATCTACGTTCAGTCTTTGGAAAAGCTTCATGACGGCCAGGCATGCCATACCACCAAGATCTGTGTTTCGGGAGCAGTCTGCTTTGGTGAGGGGTGTATATTGCGCGCACGAAGAACCTCCATACTGGATGCCGTACCTAGATGAATGTGTATGCCTCCTAGAATTTCGATTTTTTCATGGGGGTGCATTGTCGGGCTAGAGATATGGGGCGCTCGTGTTAGGTAGCGCGGCAACGTCAGACATGGACAAGTTTAAGTAAGTGGTGGTTTCATATTTTTCATAGAAGTTCACCCATGAGATAAAAATAAAATCCCGGGCCTGGCTCAGTTGTTTAGAGCGCTCGACTGGGGCTCCGAAGGATGGAGGTTCGATTGCCGGTGGAGACAACTTTTTTTTCTTTGAGGAGATCGTAGCTCCTTTTCGCGGCGTATCAGCGGCCACCCGAGATCTCGCTTTGGCAGCGGAATGTTGCTTTCGCAAAAAAACGATAATGGTCATATAAGCACGAGCGCCTGGTTTGCTGAGAATCAGTAGCCAGCCCACACTATCTCGATATTCCAGATTTTGACCACCATGTGGACAAGGGGCCTCACCGCCGCAATTTTTGCCTTAACGGCTGTGTATCAATGCACGCACAAAATTCTCCTCAGCTAAGGATATTCTTCGCAATGCCATTATTGCAGGCTATAAATAAAAACCTGTTCGCTGTTAGTAACAGTGCGCTATATGTGCAGTAATACTTGCAACAACCGGAATTTTTTTCACCACTCTTAGAGGGCACTTATGGATGTCCTGTTGCCGTGTTGGATGCAAGCATGATAGACTAACGGAGTTGCAAATGAAGCCAATAAACACATTACTGCTTTAAAATGTGCATTTCTTGCGCACTTCAAATCAGTCGCGAAGCGCCGACTTCAACGAAGGACAGCCGCAGACGATGTCCGCAATTCACGACAGCAATTACACTCAATACGGAAAAGCGAGTCAACAAGTGCCAAATGTAAGTGCGGTACTCAATATTTTAGAAAATAGCGCTCTCATGGCTCCATCCTTTACCGGAAATGGCTGCAACAATAGGCTTCTGTTAGAGACCTAGGCAACATTTTTTAAATGATAAAGAAATCAGGCTTTTTAAATTCGTATATGTGAAGCCAAGCGCTTGCACATATGGAAGTACTTTTGATCCAGAGGCGTTATACACTTTATCGTTCGCCGTTCGGCCTTACAAGGAGCTTCAGACGCACCTAGAGGAAGTCAGATGAATGTGCCGCAAGGAATAATTCTCGGGTGAGAGAGCGAGAGAACGTTTACGAGGTCTTCAGTACGCTGTGAAAGTTCATGTGCGTCACTAAAAACCTGACGTTCTCGTTCGTTTTTAATAGGTCTTTGATATAAATAACAGGTCCTACCTAACAGTCATAGTACACTGGTAATTGTAGACGAGAATGGGCCGAATTGTGGTGTATCTTTTACTTATCAGTGTCTTCGTTCTAAGTGTAAAGCCAGAAAATCTTCAATCTACGAATCATGCAGTTCCTGATGTGAAGATGGTGATGTATGTTTTAGTAGCTTTATTTCCGATTGGGAAATTGTAAGGAATTTTTATTTTTCCTAATAACCATTAGGCATTATCACGTCCTTGACGCAAAAGTATAAATGCACATTTAATGAGAATGTGCTCATATTGTGTAAAGGAGCATGTTGCACTGAATAGCTATCTATTTGCCAACCTCTGTCACGTTTACCGTAATTTGCAGACAATACGTTCAAAAACATATTCTGTTTTGAAGGAATCAACGACGCGTTGAAATAGCTGATTAGGTACCTCAGATTCTGCTTGATATTTCGCCAAGAGGTCTACACTGAGTGCTTGAGAGTTTCACAAATGTTTCCATCTCAGCGTTAAATTATCTAACTAAGCTACTATTTATAGCGCTATCTGGAAATATACTTTTTGCACAAGAAGGGTTCATCTAATCGGCTCAACAAATCTAATTTTTCTTGCATGTTCTTACCAATGAGAACGAATTATGTATGCGCATACTTGGCAAGATGCAGCAGAAAAGAAGATTCTGGCGCTTGCAGAGTAGGACGCAATAGAGGGCTCCGGAAATTTCGAGTACCTGGGTTTATTTACGTGCACTGACATCGCACGACTTTTCCTCCGCCGAACAGCTTGCGGCACAACCGACATTCGATCCGGCGTCCTTGGGTTCAGCAGTCGAGTGCCTTTAGCAGTATAGTTTAAATGGCAATGATACCATAATTTGCGCTTAGCAGCAAATGAATCCAATGACCACAACATCTCGTCATGCTGCTGAGCATTATGTATAGAACTTTAACGCAGTGTGTGACTTTAATGTGCATGTAATTATGAGTGTCGTAACGTATACTTGGTGCTTCAGGAAAGCGTGCCACTAAATAATGAAAAAAGCGTTTGCCCATACAGGATGACGATTCCATGTAGGGATACAAATGTTTCCGGGCATACAAAACTGAGGTGATAACCAGATAGCTAACTATACTATTCAAATTTTTAACTTCAAACTGTTATGAATACGCAACTAGCTGAACTTATTTTTTTATTTTATAAATAATACATTATTGAGAGATTTATTTACAGGATGCGATGCAATCTTACCTGATGCGTTAATGGAAAGATAGCGATCTTTTTCTTCACCCTTCCTACTTGGTCTCTTTAGCGCTGCATGAAACTTCCACCTACGCTGCTATAGGCAGGGTACCAAGAGTGGCACAGCTTCATCCTTGCGGCATGCACAGCTTGTGTTCTCCCAGAAGGGCGGCCTGGAAAGGTAGCCGAGACACAATGCCATTCAAGTCACTGATCCGAGTGAGCACAACAAATGGGACTGTGTAATGCGAGGTAGAATACCCTCCTAGCATGCAAGAGGACCATGGTTAAAACCCCGATGCCACGCAATTCTCCACCGGATAAAAAGTCCGCGTGTCTACGGAATTGCATAAGCAGGTTTGGGTTGCGACTGGATGCTAGTGATCACCTCTGGCAACTCACTCCCTCAACAGAAGAGGAGTTGGCAATAACTGGCCGCTACTACTCAGGATTAGTCCTAACGAAACCTAGGTCACTAGCGGCTGTGGAGAAACTGACCTCGGCGGCTATCATATCTGTGACTTAGCGGGGGGTGCTACGAAGTTCTGGCTCCGCAGGACAGGACACCATTGGAAACCGGCCGTGACAACGTTTAACGCTGGAACCCTAGCTTTTGAGGCTAGTTTAGCAGTTCTGTGAGAGGAAGTGGCGGGTATGAAAAGGGATTGCACAGCGCGTAGTGAGGTTAGGAGGCCGAATGAGGCATATACTGTGCTGGAAGACGGGCATGGACTGTGTTATCAAGGTTTACCGGAAAGGCGGCAACTAGGTTTCCTTGTCAATACGTCTATAGCTGGTAATATAGATGAATTTTATAGTAATATTGAGAAGTTGGCAAGCATCGTAATTAAGCCTAATAAGCGGTATAAACTGAAGATTGTACAGGTCTACGCACCTACTTGTTGTCATGATGACGAAGGTGTAGAATTGGCGAATTTGGAAAGGAAAGACGCAGTGTGCTGTAAGAATGGGTGACTTCAATGTCAAGTTAGCAAAAAAGCAGGCAGGAGACCAGGCACCTGACGACTATGGAATTGGTTCCAGGAATAACAGAGGGGAGTTACTAGTTGCGTTTGCAGAGCGCAGTAACTTAAGACTCATTAACACCTCCTTCAGCAAACGGTAGAGCCAGAAGTTGACATGAAAAGTCCCAACACGGAGACTAAAATAAAGTTGATTTCATATGGTGTTCCAACCCTGCCATTATGCAGGATGTAGAAGTAATCGGGAATGTGCGATGCAGTGACTACAGGATGGTAAGGTCTCAAACTAGTCTAAATGTAAAAAGGGAACGAAAAAGATTGTTCAGAAGGAAGTCTATCAACAAATTAGCGGTGAATAGGTGGGCAGAAGAGTTCAGGATCTCGCTACAGCATATATATTGAGCACTAAGCGAGGATGACAAGATTAGGCTAGATGCAATGAACAGTTATTTCATAGACATCATTACTGAGTGCTATGTGAAAGTAGATGGTACGACAGTTGTCTAGGTCGAAGTACGGCTGGTATGCAAGGTGTCGTAATATAAGTTTCCAGTAGGTCGCGCATTGCAGCAGAAAGCCCAACCATTTGTGTTTTCGCGGACTTCAAAACGTTTCGGAAAGAGCAACCTCGCGCAAGCAGGCTACTGTCATCAAGGTCACAATCGCTCCCTACTTTCTACCATGATGTTTGAAATGATGACGAAGAACCTTCTTGCGAAATCATCTCGATGTCGGGTACGATACACCATGGGAAGCAGTTACCAGTGTGAGTACTCCCGCTTGTCAAGTTTCAGAAATAAGAAAACAAATACGCCCCGAAAGCTACAGAAAAAGAACACAAAAATGCATAGCCCAAAATAAGGATCCCGATTATATGGTGTGTATGCTGATCTTTCTTTTCCTTACCTGCCCCTTTTTTCCATGCCCCCGAAGTGTTTGAGTGCCTTTCTTAGGAGAAAAGGGATGTCGCCTTGTTGAGGCAAACATATGTATTTGCCTATGGGCTGTGAACACGTGCACAGCAAATGTGCTCCGGAATGTTTCAGAGTAAATTTTTGCATGGACTAGAAAACAAATCTTCCACGATCGAGAACCGCACAATTATCCTTCCGAACCTCAAGCAAGCACAAACTAAACTCCCGTCAGGGCTCGGTATGAACAGACCGTAATTGTTGTCATCTACCATGACCATCATAAAAGCGATAACAATGACGATACAGTTAGTTTATAAGGATGACAGTAGCTCTACTAATGAGGATGACGACGATTGTATGGATGCCAATGATGATGCACGCAGTGGAAACTGTTCTGCAAGTTGGGATTTCGCCATTTTCGCTGTTATGTAATCTTAGGTCTAGTTCTGTAATCCGAGCGAAATAGAAGCGATGTGTCGTTTTTCTATTCATGGAAGTATCTGTCTTCTGTTATAAACATGTCATATATTTATAATCCTTTCTGCAGTTTGTGAATACTTCAAAGCCAATATGGACATATAATACAACTGCAGTTACTGTCCTCTGCAAAGTGGACATGATGTGGAATATAACACAAAGATATATATTCTTTAACAGGTCTTACCTCACGACCGAAAAGTAAGATAATTCCTATCTGATTCATAGAAAATATTTTGTGTCGAACAGTCATTAGAATGCTGTGTTACTTTTTCAGTTGGCGCAGTGAAATAATGCACGGATACTTTGACTCATCCCATATAAATAGGATGAGAGTTGGACCAGCAGGTAAGAAAAAATGTTTTTGTTTGCGACAACAATACGGATACATTCTATTTCATCACTTCAATATAGTTACGAATTGTACTGAGTGGTTCATAAAAAACGTTCAAGGATTCCTAAGTCTAGTGAGCGCTACTTAAAAAAATATATATTTTTGGAAACAATCTAGTCTAGCTTGGCTGACGTAATATGCTGCAGACCTAAGCTATTTAACAGGTAATTAACTAAAACTCCTCAGTAACGTTTTATAACAGCGATAGCACGGTTAACTCTAATAATGAGTTTGTAGGAGCGAGTTACGCGGCACCATATCAGTTTCAGGAATCAAGGAAAACTGATTTTCTAAATGCCTGCAGCGCTAGTAAAGTCTTTTTTCGTTATCAAATCAAAATTGAGCACAGGACACACGCAGGATGCTCTCTACAGAGGCAACGGCTGGTGCTCTGGCCTCGTTACCAAACTAATTCCAGGTCCTGTACTATGCGCCTTGAATTTCATTTCGCTCCCTCCCTGGGAAAACCTGGCAGTAGCGTAGCTCAGCTATGCCAGGTTATACGTAGCGAGAGCTCAGCTTGATCCCGTGGTAAGTCATGCTACGGACCTTTCCGTCATTTTCGGTTGTCTCCAGCTCTTTGCTCCGGTCTTCCAGTAGGGCAAGGGCACGCCGTTGTTTACGCTCCGCGCCCTTGCTTCCGCGCTTGGCGATGCGTTCTTCTTCCTGTCCAGGCGTCTCCGCATCTCTCTTTGCCTTGCTACAATCGTTCTTGCTTGTCTGGACGGCTAACTGCCAGGCCATAACCTCGGGGTCCGACAACTCAAATTTCTCCCGTCTTTCACGAACACGAGACTCCTCGGTAACGCACACATGTACAGCAGAGAACGAAACTCCTCGGTCGGAGGCGAACGGCGTCTGCTCCGCGGTCGGCGCGGCGTACCAGCTGTGTAGCTCCGAGTCACTCGGCTCCTTGAGCATGCGCAGAAGTGACGAAGCGAGAGCTACGGCAAAACGGCGAGAATGTAGGTAATGCAGCTCTCAGTACAAAAGAATGTCCAAGCCGTTGGTCATATTGGCGTTTCTATTGCGGCAATCTGCTAGGCAAAATAAGGTACATGACTTGGCCCAATAAAGGTTATATTTCGAACTGAGTGGTTTAACTACCACTCGGTATCCTACTAGAGGCCGCACTTATACCGACCTCCCTGGGCGTCTACAGCCTTTTGTAGTGGTTTCGCACATTAAAAACCACTAATTTTCTCGTGATGCAGGGCATTATTGGAGTGTTTCTCCTTTTAAAAAGTGATATGGCATCGTGTTGTTCACAGCTCGACATTTCCCATCAGGACTGACCAACCAAATGCGAAGAAAAAAGAGTAATTAGCGTGTTCTTGGATATAGGCTGTATAATTAGAAGCGTTCTGGTGCCCTATTATGTTTGCCTAGCGGTCTGTTTGTTCCTCGAAATACATTTGTCTATTTCAACTGACTATTCACAAGCATTTTTGAAACTGTTCGTTAGAACATCGGTAACATGATGTTTAAGTTATAAGGCGTGGAAATGCATGATGGTACGTGGATATATAGTTTTTCTTTAAAAGTTTTTCTTCATTTTATTCTTCAAACGGAGATAAGGTGGCAGAGATCTATTAAAACGAGGATCATGATTTAGTATTCATTTTGTAATTATAGAGAAAGGAAGATTCAACACGAAATATAGGTTTTTGGTGACGACAACCAAACACTTCATTGCTTTTCTATGTGAAGGATGGTGAAGAAAGAAAAGGTAAATACGTCTTACACGCATTTACTCTGCAATGTTCAACTTTAATGTCAGACAAGAAGTTTATTTTTGTATTTTAACTGCAATTAAGTCAGCATCACCACTGTTGGTTATTTCTAAATATCCAAAAAAGGAAGAAACCGTTAAGCACTGTAGCTCTGGTCATAACGACATAGGTAAGCCTCTTGATTCTGTCGTACATATTTTACCCCACCATCATGCAATCAGGAAGTGGCCTCTCCTGTGACACCTTACGGCTTCCATGTAATATAGCACTTTAAGAATTAACAGAATTGGTTATTGGCTATATTTTCGATGTTATCTTACTGCATACTGCAATTGCAGTCAGCAGCGACTGTTGATGTACAAGGTAGAAATGCTTGGGTTGAGCGTAGGCGTCGATCACCTATAGTAATGAAGAAGAAAAAAAGAAACATTCCGTACGCGTTCACGACGCCGTAAAAAGCAATCATGTGGTAGAAGGTTTGGTTTGTAGGGTTTGTAGGGTTTAACGTGCCAAAGCGACTCAGGCTATGAGAGACGCCGTAGTGGAGGACTCCGGAAATTTCGACCACCTGTGGTTCTTTAACCTGCACTGACATCGCAAAGCACACGGGGGCCTTGCTTTTCGCCTCTATCGAAAAGGTGCCGCCGGGGCCTGGATTCAATCCCGCGTCCTTGGGAACAGTAGTCGAGCGCCGTAACCACTGCGCCACCCCGGTGGGGCTATGTGGTAGAGGGCTTAAATACCAAAGATGGACATTTGAGGCTGTAACAACTCCCAACTTATAAGCTGCTAAACTAGGCTTGGGAAGTGGTACTTGAGTTTATATAAGACATTCAATTTTCTTTTTGTTGGAGGGGGGGGGGGGAGAGAAAACGCCTATATGAGCATGCACATAAAGTCGCAAAAGCAGGTAAGGAATCCACAATCACGGTCGAGCTCGGTGAAGAGAATGGCGGGAATACGGTGAGAATCCGTTAGATATTAACCACTGTGTAAACTAGTTTCGTTGTTGCGAAATGCTGCTGCTCGATATTGCACTACAACTCTTTCGTGCAAACAGGCCACTCTCTATGAGGGCTACTTAGGAGTCCAGGCAGATAAACGGCAAGCTAATGAAGACTATCCACTCACGACAAGTGACGATGCCGTAAAAGTTACGCCGCTGCCTTGCGAAGTGACAACCGCGTGCCAAAGTCACAACAGTACTCGACGGAGGCTAGACAGGAGACGATAGTGTCCAGATTTGCGGCTACTACATTACCAATGCATACATATTCGCCTAACACTACAAGAGTGTAACTACGTATTGTAAAGTGCTGTTCCTTCTCTAGGCTGTTGAAGACAGAGAAAATGTTTTGTCATTTTGCAGGCCACATAAAAATTTCGCTGCTACTAGTAACGAACGACCATTCAGGATTTCATTTGAACACTACAATTTTTAATGGCTCGCAAACTTTAAATTGCCGTCAGATCGCTTTGCGTGACTGAGGCTACGTCTTCAAGTGTTTGACATCACTGTAATCAAGTCTGTACGGAATTATACTCACCGAGACTGCTTTTTTCAGCCCCCCTCGTAGTCCTTGACACGAGATTCTGCCGGAGTTCCAAGATCACGGAAGAGCATGGCAGCTTGGGTTTGCATGCTCGTTGTACCAAATTCAAGTGTAGTATTAATAACGACGAGTAGCTGCTGATGTCATCCATTACGTTAAGACATTACGTTGGTGTTAGCGATGCAAGAGACCCTTAATGATACCTTCCGGGCTGCTCAACCCCATACCAGCCTCAAACTTAGCCGTTTAAAAAGAGGAACAGGCCTCTCCATACTTTCCAGGTTCCTCAAAGGGCAACAAGAGGATCGCTGTGGCTACTAATTATATCCTGCGCAACTCCGAAGCGAAACCCCTGTCGTGTGGTACTACAGCAGAAGTTGCAGATTTTCGTAAAGTGAATTCTCCGGCACTGCGGCGCTCCTGGAGTGCTTATCAAATAAAAAGAAACAGTTTTTACGAATAAGCCAAAGCAAGCCATTTCGAATTACATCCAAACGACCCATCAAAGGACAACTGCCAATCACACGCAGTCGAAGATACTCATAGAAAACAACCTTGCAGACATGATTGTTACGTACGTCATCGCTGAAAATAACTAGGACACTATTGTGCCCTACGTGATCTTTGCCTAAAACACCGACGTCGAGGAGACTACACTATAGTGACGCCATTATACTTTGCGTGTAGCAGGGGCCTACGACTACGCTCGACGTGACACTGTCACATGTGACAGCGGAGGACAGCACCGACATTTCCGCCTACCTACACCACGCAGAGGATCCCTCATGACTTCCCGGTTGTATATGAAGACTGGCAACAAACAGGAGCCCGACGCCACACTCTGCGACGACGCGACGACGCGACGCTGAGCACTAGCCGGAAGACCAAATCTTAGTATGGATGAACATTCGTCGCTGCAGACTAAGTGAAAATCATTTACAGCGGCACTTTGGCTCACATAATATTATCCGCCGCAACTGACAACTGGACCCAAAAATAATCACCCATGGTACATCATAGGGGAGCTGCCTCCTGCCAAGGATCGTGCGCATTGTTCGCCTTAAACTCTAATAATCGCGCTGAAAACCGAATAATGTGTTAAACTGTATTATTTACGCGTATCCCTCACTGCCGATATTAGAAATTCAAGGTGATGACTTTAAATAGAGAGTAATACCACGAACCTCTCAACTCCTTTTTGCTCGCTGCTGGTGGCCGCCGGCTGAGGGCTTACCACTTTGTACGTGATGCACAGGGTTATGTCCATATTGTTTTTTTATTAGGGCTAAAACCTTTCTTGACTACATCATAAACTTTACGCCAAATCTCAATGGGAATACTACCCCTCTAATCAGCAGCCGAGGGCGCTAAGCAACTACCCCGCGCCTGGCACCTGAGAGAAGTGAATTATTTCTACTTGTCGCATTCTGGTTCCGTATTTCGTAGTAAACAGTAGTATGTTCGAAGCGAGTAATATAAAGGTTCCTCAGTATTCCATATCCGCTATTTTTGTTGCATGAAAACATACTCCCCAATTTATGTCTACTCCTTCACCGAATGAGAAAAGCGTGCCCCTTGTACACTTTGTTACGGCTTTTTTTTATATTGCACCCTCGTCCTTACACTTCTAAGCATGTGGCCGGCTGCCGAAAAACATACACCGCTGCCGAAAAACATGGTGTTTGTAGCTACTGGCAAAGTGACACTGTATGTTGCTCTCGCGTCCTAGCCTCCTGCTACGCCTCCGAATTTAAAAGATTTTAGTTTACAGTACTTTGTTCATCCCCAACAACAACCGTTGATGAAACATCTGCGTGGGCTAGAGCGTGAGCTCAATAATAGGTAGCGTAGTCACTTCTGCATCGTATTGGCCACAAGGATTGATTTCACCTTGTTTTGTGGGGCATATGCAGACCATGGAAGTGCGTTGGTACCATTGAAATTAGAGCAAGCTGCAACTCTTCGTTACCTGCGACTACGACGTCTTCAAACAAACCGCTATTGGTTTCTACCCGTTATATTTTTCATCACGCGATGCCGTTACTCTGTGCAGGATAATTTCCACACTTGCCGTCATGATGAGCCTTGTAGTCAGCTGTCTCCGATGCTTCCAAGCAACCTTATAATTAGCAGCCCCTCACTCGGTCAATTTAGCCCACTGAGTACGGACGTCGAGAATCTTGTCACTGCTTCATATGCACTGAGAACAACTTTTAACTTGGATCTATATTGCGGCACTGCCCAGTTTGTACAGAAAATTCAAATATTGTTATAAAATTCTAAACAAAGTTACCTGAAAGTTGCCTGACGTTCTGTCCTATAGCTCTAACAATAATGAAGCATTCAAAATAAACATTGCATTAATGCAGACTTGAATATTATAATAATGTTGTATATTCTTTTATGTTGCATTGCAAATAATATTTTAGTATTAAATATACATGGTATTCTAATGCTTTATTCTATCCTTTAAAATATTATTTACATCATAGCTATAAAGCAAAATAGCACATATGTTTCAAATACTAAGTCCCAGTACTTTTGCCCTTGTTCTTCCAGTGACCATGTTTTTTTTTAATAACGCTTCTTTACAACAAGAGCTTTGAAACGATGCCAGATGTAGAATGCAAGCACAGCCCTAGTATTTTGTCAGAACAATTTTATTATTATCCGTTCACCAATATGACACGTTGCCCACCCGTCCTTGACTCTATGATATATGCTCAAATTGGAGATTAGGAGTGGTGCTGTATTATGGAGTTGTACTGGATTGGTGTTGTTAGCAAAACGAGCATACTGGGTACCACAAGAAACTGTGGGTCTTTACATGCTCGTGCAAAGTTGTTCTACATTTTCATGAATGCTATATTTATGTTGCATATATGTTAGATTTAAATTTTTTAAATGTTTATCGACACACTATGCCAATTTAGCTGCACATATAGTTCTTTTATGGAACCGTCATAACAATAAGGCGCCTTCATGTCCTAATAAAGATTTTTGTTTCACTGTTTTTGTTTTCATCAATTCTTAAGGAGCTAAACTAGCATTTTTGGCCTTATTTTCTTTTGCCCAGGAATATTCGTAATGTGTGTTCTTTACTTGGCTATTTATAGTTCAAAACACCTTGGTTACTTTAAAATCGTGCTCTCACCAAGTGCGTTATTACAGGCAGAATGTTTTAAATCATTTGGAGCATTGAGATCCGGTAATGTCGCCTATAACCAGTATGCATGTTCAGTAATCAAGAAGGCATAACGTCCTTGCTAGCAAGGCTAGAAATAACATTCATAGTTTTGCGAAATCATTATTCATGTTTTCTTTATTTCTCATCGCCAGCAAGCAACCACGTGTATGGCGCTGAAACTTTGTTGTTCGCCTCTCAAACGCAAACCTGTGGAGTATTTAGTGTGAATCTATATGATGGTAAGTACATACTGCCATTTCTTGTTTCTATACACAGAACGACTGTTAACTGTTTCGAATCTTGTTGTCGTGTTTTGTAACAAGCGCCGAATAGTGGTTGTTTTAGTCACGCCTTCCGACAAACTAAATCCTTTAAGATAAAATTCTATTAGACAATGTTGTTTATCATGGCCAAAATAAGAAATATCTAAAGCACACAGTCTACCACAATAGATCAAAAATCAAACATGCATTACCCCACAATATGTTTAAATAACCAACAAACTTTCGAAGAGAAGGCAATACAATTGTTTCGTCATAAAAGAGTTCTGAATAAAATTGTAAACCAAGTAGGCTAGTGCGCTCTCCATAGGTTTGTAAGCTAAATGTAGTAGGACGGAGATTCTACCATATTGTGAAAAAAACGAGCACAAGTCAGAATAAACTTGGAGAGATATCAAAGATGTATGCGAAGAATAATTAAAAAATATCTCAGCGCGAAAGGTTTAGATGGGTACAATTTTACCAGACGAAAAAAATAAAAAAATGCTAAAAAACCCAGCATAATATTACTTGGCATCAGCTGCATGTAAACCTTACAATAAAGTAAAATAAACATAGGCCCCAGCTCTGACACCAAAGTGATATAAGAATACAAAACCAAGTGGAGAAAGAGTAATAGTAGATAGACGGTGCAAAGGGAACAGGAAGAAACAGAGCAAAAACACGGACAAGGCGCTACTGAAACTGAAGTTATTGCGCGAACTCGCCGCTTATAGCAAGGTGCGAGCTGAAAAGAGCCCAAGGAAAAGAAATGGCATGACGCTGTGGCGACAAACTTGTGAAATCAATGTGTACGCTCGCATAGGAACAAAATTCCTTTTTCCGTCAGTGAAATTGAAGGCATGCTGATGCAATCTTCAACTGCTTTTTTGTATAGATACGCTTCATTGATCTTTCTGGTATCTATCTTTGTGTTTACTGATGATACGTATGTCAGAAAACATGGGAGCACAATCTTTGCACCATTTGCATTGCGCAGCAAGGTGTCCTTTTATGGATACTTAAAGCAGGTGAAGATTTGTCAGCATGCCTTCGAGTTCACTGACGGAAAAAGAAATGGTGATCCTAACCGAGCGTACACACTAACTTCACAAGGTTGTCGCCACAGAGTCATTAGAATTGTTTTATTTGTGTTCTTCTCAGCTCACACATTGCTATAAGAGGTGAGGCGTGGTACAGACAACAGTTGCAGCAGCCCCTTACCCATGTTTATTTATTTGTTTCATCCTGTTTAGTTTGCGCTATGTATTTAGGTGATATCATGCACCAACTAGGCCAGCAGTCGATTCTTATAAAGTTCCAGTAGAGGAAAAACAGGTGAAGGGTCCGCCTAACTGGCGAGTACAAAATTTGGCAAGCAAACTAAAAAACATATCATAGCAGCAAATAAAGCAGCAAATATTAACAGCTTAGGAAAAGATAAAAGCAATTCGATATTAAATTTGCATTTGTACTAACATTAGTCATCACTGACACGAAGTGACCTATTGAAATGACGCTTATGAAAGAATCATCTCCTAAAAGTTTCTTCACATAAACACAATAATTAGTGATGTGCCAAGTTTTCTCTATATTTATATGATATTTAAACACCAAATATTATGGGAGGTTGCATAATAAAGCATTTATGTGCAGCAGGACAGTTTAACACATAATATAGTAATTGTGGATGAGGTATTTTGCAGACCGCAGACCGCAGGGGAATAAAGCTACTTAAATATGGCTAACATCAAAGTTTATTGTTATAAAAATGTTAAGGCAAAATTCACAATATTGCTTTCCCCAATCATGACTGACACACTTGCAATACGGTAAAGTAAGACCAGTTACTGGGCTAGGTGGAGCATAAAAACTAAAAGGTAAGGTTCCACGGCGCTAACAAAGACCAACACATAACTAGACATTGCCAGGAGTTAGCGCCTATCCTGTCCGTGTCCATCTGTGTATTCGTCTCTGGTAGCACAGTCAAACCTTTCATTTAGTGCAGGTAATAAATAGGAACACATAATTAGAAAAAAAAATGCCACAAAATTAAAAGCCTTTGAAGGAGTGTCTAGAGCAATAATAGCAGCTGCGTGCGGTGCCATTGAAGCTAAGAATATTGCTAATACTGATGGATATCAAAAACCGCGAATGTAATATTTTAGGTCTTGTAGAAACATAATTATACAGGAAACTAAGCAAGCAGATAACATTCTCTTGATTGACCTGTAAACCCCTGCTGCATCTGAAGATATAAAACGGCAAAGAAGTAAGAAAACAGAAATATCTCAATATTTTTGCTTTTTTGTTTCATTTACGAAACGCATTGTGACGAAAGAAATACGGCCACAGCAGCCTTGCCTGAACTATAATGTTCTACTTGATAGTAAGAATTTACTAAGTTTCTTTACAGGGTTCTTTCTCAGCAGGCTAGGGGAAGAAAGACTTCGTAGTTTCTAGAAGCTAAGAACTTTGGATTAGGCTGCACACTGCAGATGTCACACTGGGTTCAAGGAGGCGAGGCTGTTCAAAAGGAAAGCTAGAGGTTGAATTGAAACAGCATAATAGTACCGTTTGATGAAAATCAAAGTAAAAGCATAAGGCATCTGTTCGTGTAGGAGGCCATTGCACGTAGATTTATAAAAAAACGGCTGGTTACCGTACAACAATAAAGAAATAAAGTGATATGGAGGTAGGTGAAATGCTGTGGAGAAGGATGAAACCATCAGTAGGCGAAGAGCAGTAACTAGCAGTCTGGTGTTGAGGCGAAACACTTAGAGAAACGGCGGGAGCACCTGGCAGGAGTTCGCTGCATTATGACGTCGCGGCTTCTGTTCAAGAATCTTTGTTACCATCAGTGGGCGTGGACCAAACTTCTCCAGTGCACAGCGTAGAGGTTGACTTTCGGCATTGTGTTTGAAACAGTCACAAAGAATACGAGAAATGAGCTTGTCATTGCCGCAAATACCACGCGTAGGCTTAGAAAGCTTGCCGATAAAAATTGGACAGTGGTTTGTGATTATTCCATAAAGTTACTGTCGGCACGGAAAGTTTTTTTTTTCTTTAGGATAGGCTGAATACAATGCAGAGAATACAATGCAGAGAAGACAGAAACCTACGGACGTTCAAAAATTGCTGAAATTATGATGCAATCGCTCTGTAGGCGCTAGTACAGGAAATCTTAATCTGCTCTTGAAACGGGCAGAAAATATTATTATAATTCATAAGCTCACAATGAAGCCAATGGCGGTTTGCGGGGTCTTCTGCATGATAACTCAACGAACAATGGCGCACCTAGAAGACAAGTCTCTTTCATTCCGAAACTCAGAGTAAGCTGGCTTTACATAATCAGATACTTCGCTGATGCAAGATATTTTGATGCGAGAGACGTGTAATCACAATTCTCAAGTGTATATAACCTGCGCAGAGAGGAACCAGAGCCAAATGTTTGGTAGCTCACCATCACATTACCGCGATATACATTTGGAGGGCACATGAGCATGAACTACCATGGCCAAGCTGTTATGCTTGGACACCTCTCACGTATTTTGGCCATGGTAGTGTAAAGATTCTTTTTCCCTCAAGTGCATGGACTTCGTTGCTTCGTAGACATGTTGGCAGGTTACAGTTTTTTAATATATAAGGACTTCACAAGTGATGTTTTGTGGATGGACATGTTGGCAGGTTATAGTTTTTCAATACATAGGGACTTTACAAGCGATGTGTTGTGGATGGACAAGTCCTACTGCATATGTGTAGTGGTGGTTATTAGTGTGTGACTAAGTGATTATGTTGTGACTGTCCAGCGTGGTATTAGTTTCTGGGCAAAGCAGAGGTGTGGAGAAGCAAGTGAGTGTTGAATAGGTGACTGCCACGCTTAGACGATGTTCTGTGGGGACGAACGTGCCAATATCCCCTTGGCAAAGAAGAGGAAGATGAGAAGATGTGCTTGCTTGTAGAAGAAGAGAAGTGGTGTAGAGGAAGTGTTTTCACATCCATATTACAGTTGGTAGTGTGCGCGTGTGTTGTGTTTCTTCGCTTGTGTTTGTGTTTGTTGCGCCACATTTCTGGGTATTATGCAGCACCAACTAGCCCATCAAGCCGTAATTTCGCGTATTTAGCGCGCGTACAGCACGGCGAGCATAGACCTTCAGGACACCCCCCTTACTGACGTCCTGCGGCTCAGTGCAGGACTGCAAGATCAAATAATTCTACGCCTGTTACGTAGTTAGGCCGACTGAGTACCATGCGCGAAATGTTTTCCACAAATGAAACTTGACTGAGGGGGCCAAGTGAAATCAACACCACGAGAATGTTTCGCAGTTTTCGCGCGGTGTGATCGGCGGCAACTGCTACGGGATTATCGCCTGGTAATCACCAGTCCCCCTTATGCTCATGCGCAATTTTTATGTGGGCTGCAGCAGCCACAAGTACGGGATTCCGTGCCCGCTTCCTACGAGAAATTGCAGGTTTCGAATCCGCTTCGGACTAAAAGCTTTTCTTCCTGTGCTAGATACAGGCATTTTGCAAGATTTATGATTGGATTTCACCGTTTCTATGCACTCGAAAGGTGGACAGTTTGCACCAGTCTTGAGCTACTCTTTTAAGGCACGATAATTTAATCACAAACCAGCCTTGTCTGGTGTCTTACACAGGTGTAGAAAATGCTCATCAGACGTATTAGCGCATATGAAATGAAACGTTCAAAGTTGGCGCACAGTTGATTACAGCCGAATTAACGCTCTATTAGGTTTTCACACATTTCCACAACTGAAGGTATTGCTACTGAGGTGACGAAGAGGAAGTGGCGCGAGGACGAGAGCTCGCGCCAGGCCCGTTGGCCATTAAAGCATATTTCCTCGTCATGTCATCATGTCGTTCTGTTTCTGTTGTATCGCCGCGTTCCATCGCTTGTCATGCCACCACGTAACAATTGGTTGGAGGTGGGGTTCATTCCCATCCTCGCCTTGCACCGTCGAAGCCAACCACACGCCGGGTCCATGGGGCCGACAGCCCGTGGAGATCGCCGCCCAGCTTTGCCCCAACCCTTTGTGCTCAGACCCGACCACCGCTCTCCCCAGCCTCGTCCCCAGCTCTGACCACAACACACGACGACCAGGAAGAGCCCAAAGCCGACCCTGCTGACCCTACCGACCTCACGACGAAGCGCCCACACGACCACTCGAGCGAAGACAGCACCGCCGCCCAGCCGTTCGGCGTGTCTATGAGCTTTGGCCTTCGGCAAACGGTGAAGATTGGACCTGCTGCTCCGGTGCAAGCATTCGTGCCATCTTCGCATTCATTGTGGTGTCCAGCGTTTCTTGTCCCAATTCTTTGTCTGTGTTCATCATCACGTCATGCATTGGATTTCTAGCAATCGATCGGGACGATTGCTCGGTGGCACCGGGTAATGCTTCGAAGATGACGAAGCGGGCAGTGGCGCGGGGCGGAGCGCTCGCGCCACTTCCGCTGGCCATTAAAGCATATTTCACTGTCATATCATCACGTAGTTCTGTTTCTGTTGTGTTGCCGTGTTTATCGGTTGTCATGACACCACGTAACAATGTTTTCACGTTGGATAAGACGTGTGATGGTGCATTGGGACGAACTGCACATTTATCTATAGCAAACGAAATAGCTATATGTTGTTTCATGCAAGGCGAAACCAATCGGCATATTGGGAAACCCTTTTTAAATTATTTCTTTCTTTTACAATGTATTACAATGTTACAATTTTACAATATTTACAATATTTAGAGCACGTATGACGGACTCAATAGCATGCCCCGAGCAAAATATTGTTCTGCAACATACATTCCTATCCACCGTTGTCTTCTAAAATCAGCGTATATTTGCTAATTATTGGTATCAAATGGTGAACCAGCTGCGGCAGGTAAAACCGATGAGGGTAGACGTAAGTTCTGAGCATTTGCTTCTACAGGAAAGTTTTTTGATCTGTCGATAACGTAGCGATGTAGCGACTGGTCCAAGTGTCTTTCATAAAATGTGCCTCTTCATAACGTTAACAATGAGAGCAAAATGTTTGCGCCATATTGCCGACTGATGTCTCGGAAAGACATTCAGGTCGATGCTGTAAATAAGCTGCATTCATAGAATACATAGCTTGGTAACCGAAAAGCGCTGTGACTTAGTTAACACTTCCTGCGTAACAGCCGCAATGAAGTGAGTCTAAATAGTTATCGAAGGGGGTTCACGACAAAATAATATATTTTTATTGTTTAATAAGAAAGGGGTGTTTATTTTTAGTGCTGAGGCAGTGGGACAAGATGGAGCTTAATAGGCCCCAGACACCAACGCTTTTTCCTCCTCCTTTGCCACACCGTCACAATCCTACATCGTCGTCAGTAGCGTGACATTTTTTTCCCTACTCAGACGAAGCTCTCTGGGCGTGTTCGTGAGTCGTGCGAGGCTGACACGGCTTCAAGCGGGCAGCATGACATAGTCCGGTTTTGGCAGACCGACGACCTGATGCTGTCAAGCGGGCTATTGCATACGTTAAATCGCTGATGCGTTTCACAATAACATATCGGCCGTCATAGTGGGACAAGAGTTATTGGTATAGGCTGCGGCGCCGAATTGGACACCACAGCCAGACTAAATCGCCTATGAAGTACGTTACACGCGGGTGACTGGCATCTTATCGTGCTTTGGAATGTTCTTCTGAAGCACCAGACCGTAAGCGGGTGATTCTCCGAGATTTTCGGCTAGACAGAGGGTCTCAGCCAGGCAAGGATCTTCACGGCTTGAAAAGGGCAGGATAGTATCCAAGGAGTAGCTTGGCGGTCTGACATACAGCAGGAAGAATGGACTGTACCGTGTCGTCTCATGCGTGGTGGTATTAAAAGCATACATGACGAAGGGAAGTATATTGTCTAAGTTCTTATGCCCTGTATCCACATACATAGCTAGCATGTTTATAAGCGTTCTGTTTACGCGCTCAGTCAAGCCATTTGTCTGCGGATGGTATGGCGTCGAGTGTCGGGAAGTTACGGCGCATAAACGCATGAGCTCTTCGACAATATCAGCGGTGAATTGTCGTCCCCGATCACTGAAGACAGTTCGTGTCGGCCCGTGTTGTAAGATGACTGAGTGGAGCAGGAAAAGCGACACTTGATGCGGCGTAGCAGACGGAATAGCGGCGGTTTCACAGTAACGTGTGAGGTAGTCCACGCAGATCACAATTCAGTGATTTCCTTCCAAGGACTTCGGAAACGAACCTACGAGGTCGATGCCTACTTGATCAAACGGAGCTGTCGGGGTCTTCACAGGATGCAGCAAGCGAAATCGAGTTGCAGTTGGACGTTTGTGGCGTTGACTTTGCTTGCAACTATCAACGTATTGTTCAATAGTCAAGCGCATTCTGGGCCAGTACAATCTTCCTTGAGCACGGTGGAGTGTCGAACTGATCCCAAATGTCCTGATGTTTGATCATCATGCATGACACGCAATACGTCCGTACAAAGCATTTTGGGAACTACGTGTAGGTATCGCTGGCCGCCAGGCGAATAACTCTTTTTCCATAGGTGGCCATCACGCACACAAAAACGGCTTGTAGCTGCGCTGGCTTGGGAGGCGGCAAAAAGAGGTTGCAGACTGCCATCGCTTTGCTGTTCTATTTTGAAAACATTCGTGTCGGGGAACGCTGCCTCGAGGGTCGATATGTAATTGTCGAAATCGTCGCTGTCAGATCCGGTAGTGGCCATTGCCATCATAAAAAGACAGTCTGCGTCTGCATGACGCCTCCCGCTTTTGTACACCACGGCAAAGTCGTATTAATGTAACCGGAGGGCCCAGCGTGCGAGGCGACCCCATGGGTCTCGAAGGTTCTGCAGCCAACACAGTGAATAATGGTCAGTTACAGTAGTAAAGGACTGTCCATACAACGGAAACGCTGCACAGCTAAAACGACAGACAGGCATTCCTGTTCGGTGACTGTGTAGTTTCGCTCCGGCTTATTCAGGGTACGACTGCGTACACGATAACATGCTCTCGTTCATTGTGCCGTTGGACAAGGACTACACCGAGGCTGATTCCACTAGCTTCCGTGTGTACTTCTGTCATTGCAGCAGGATTGAAGGGGCGTAGGATGTGTTTCGATATTAAAAGAAACTTCAGTTCACGGAATGACGCGTCGAAATCTGGTGTACAGTCAAAAGTGGAGGTTTTGTGCAGAAGGCACTTCAATGGGTAAGCACCGTCAGTAAGGCGATGTATAACGCGTATAAAATACGAACAAAACCCTAGAAAACTGCGCAACTCCCTCACTGTCTGCGGGGGCTTAAAAGACTCAACAGCGGCCGCTTTCTGGGAATCCGGCATTACACCATCCCCACTGACAAGGTGTCCTAGCACCAGCACTTGGCTTTCTCTAAAGCGATACTTTTTCGAGTTAAGAATTAGGGCGGCGTTCTGCAGACAATTCAATACGCGTACTAGACGGTCATTGTGTTCTTCGAAGGGCTTCCCAAATAGGAAGACATCGTTCAGATAGCAAAGACAAATATCCCGTTTTAAGGCACGCAAAACTGTGTCCATAAATCGTTCAAATGTGGCAGGCGCATTGCACAGCCCGAATGGCACAGCATTAAAATCGTAAAGGCCATCTGGCGTTACGAGGGCTGTTTTTTTCTTATCCGCAGGGTCGATTGGAATTTGCTGGTAGCCAGATTTGAGATCAAGACAAGAAACATTATACGCACCAGAGAGGCAGTCAAGGGTTTCGTGTATGCGAGGAAGAGAATAGACGTCTTTTTTCTTAAGAAAATTTAGACGCCGGTAATCGAAGCAGAATCGCCACGAACCGTCTTTCTTGCGTACGAGAATAACAGGGCCTGCCCAAGGAACAGATAACTCCTGTATCACCTTCTTCCGTAGCATGTCCTCCACTTGATCATGAATGACTTTGCGCACAGATGGGGACACGCGATATGGCTTTTGACGGATAGGGCGAGCCGAATCAGTGTTGATGGTATGATGTGTCCGAGTGGAGGGCAAGAGGTTGGTCCATCTGTTTGAGAAAAGTCAAACATAGATGAAAAGGGTAGAAGAATGAGGTGAGCTGAGATCGGCGCTGATCATGTGGCAGATCGATGTTTCATCAGCAGCCGGAGGTGCGGTGGCGCTTGTAGCATCTGGAACCAAAGCAACAACGAGAGGCGCGTCAGGTCTATAGGACGCAAGCTTCAATCAGGTGGGTAAAATCGCGCTCGGACGATGGATTGATTTTCCACAACGAGGCACTACCGTGATGCACGGAGATGATACGATGAGGAATAATAACATTTTTCTTCATGCATGCTGAGTGAACTTGGTGCATCACGGTCTGAAATGAAACCTGGTCAAGAAGTGGAACGGACACGGGGACGAACATGGCAGACAACGCTGGAACTACTGTGTCTTCGGTAATATCAAGAACTGTTTCCTCATTACGGCCGCTTCCAAAAAAGCTCGGCAGATGGGAGCCGGCAAAATGAACCTCTAGTCATCGGCAGTCCACGGTAGCGCCACAGAACTTCAAAACGTTCATTTCTAGGATTATGTCATGCGTAGAGTGGGGTAAAAAGACGAATTCGGCTTAAAAGATTTCACCACCCACCGACACTTGCGCACTACATACACCCAGAGGCCGCAACGCCACTCCACTCAAACCACAAAATGTTGAAGCACGGTCATATTCAAACATCACTTTGCGTCCCAACAAGCGCCTAAACTGATTACTCCTCACAGACGCAGACGCACCCGTGTACACCAAAGCTAATGTGCACACGCCATCAATGAACACACGAATTTTGTTTTGGAGCATTATAGTTGAAGGGATGTTGGCACACAGCACATTTCCAGCGGTCTCCTTCCCATTGGTGCCCTGGTTAGCTTTCCTGACGGGGCGAAATGGAGCACCGCCGCGGTGATGGAGAACGGCCCGCATGGACGGCGGGTGGAGAAGTAACACT
Source organism: Amblyomma maculatum (assembly GCA_023969395.1). NCBI lineage: Eukaryota > Metazoa > Arthropoda > Arachnida > Ixodida > Ixodidae > Amblyomma > Amblyomma maculatum. The sequence continues at coordinate 188,015 of JAJIZL010023305.1, forward strand.
TCGATCAGATGCAGGGGAATGGTCGCGGAAATTCTCGTTCTGAATGTTGCGGTAATATCCACGCGGAGTATTTTATTACTGAAAAACGGGGCTGTATTGTCGATTGTTGGGTACTGTTGGAGCCACCGGGCGGTTATAGCGTGGCGGGAACCTACTGAGGCAGTACCTGGCGATGTCACCTTCGACGCCGCAGCGGTAGCATATTGGTAGGGAAGGTAGAAAATGCTGTTGTGGGTAAGAGCCAGGAGCAGCGCACGTCGCAGGTCTGGCTGAAAGGTCATACTGCTCAGAAATCCTGGTAGATCGAATTGAAGATCTAGGTGCACTTGAGGTGACGTCATACCTTAGGGCATCAAGCATCTACGCAGTCGGTTTGGCAAAATGCCTTGGCGGGTAGTCAATAGAAGCTGCTATTTCAGGCGCTTGGGAGGAAGGCTACACTGCAATCGCTTATGGTGGTAAAGCCGGTCGTCTAGAGACCCTCTGGACAGAGACCTCAGCAGAATCATGCAGGGGAAGTTGGTTGAGCCGTAGAAGGTCTTCCCGCACAATTTGCAAGATAGTTGACGGAAAATCTAGTTGGGCATGGACATCAAGGCCAGCAACGGTAGGCACGTGGCCAGCAACCCAATTCTTGCGCAATACGACGTGTTTTAAAAGCTTGAAGCGCGCGGATGTGTCTAATGACATCGGAGAGAGTGTCAAGGTTGTCTTTGGCGATTAAGAAGTTGTACACGTCCGCCGCGATACCCTTCAAAATGTGGCCGACTTGGCCGATTTGGCATGTTGGAATTGACACATTTGCATAATCTGAGGATCTCTTCTCTAAAAGTTGTATGAGTTTTATTGGGCCGTTGAGCTCTTTGAGCAAGGGTCTGCTCAGCCCGCTTTTTGCTCGGAACAGAGTCGCCCACACGCTGTTTTAGCTGGGGAGTAAACCGTTCCCAATTCGTCAAGTTGTACTCGTTGTTCTCAAACCAGGTCATCGCTATGTTAGAAAGAATATGACGTTTGTTCGCATGGTAACAGAGTCCCACCAGTTGTACCGACTAACTCGTTGATATGAAGTAGCCACTTTTTAACGTCCTCACCTTCTTCTCCTGCAAACGATCGTGGTTCCCGGTAAGGCTGGGGCGGAATATGGCGGCAGCTAGGGGACAGGCCTGTCGCCAGCGTGGCTTGCAGCGTCGCGGCTTGCACGGTTAGATTCGGTATGGTCCATAATGGTCGGGAGCGGTGGCAGTCCAGCGACGCGCCAACTATGTCGAAACTCCAGCAGCTTTTGCAGCGCTGTCGGTACTGATCGAACGGTGCACCTTCCACCGAGTTGTTGTGGTGTAATAAGAAAGGGGTGTTTATTTACAGTGCTGAGGCAGCGGGACAAGATGCAGCCTACTTGCCCCCAGAAACCAACGCTTCTTCCTACTCCTCTGCAACACCATCGTAGTGCTTCATCGTCGTCAGTAACGTGACAATATGTCCATGGTATCGGAATCGACGCAACAATATATGTTACCTATATTTGCTGCTCTGAGATGGCAGGTGTAGGGAACCAACATTTTTGGAGCATGGCCCCTTTTCACAAGCCCTTTCCCCAGAATAGCCGAGCACCAGGCCGGGGAAATATTGGAGCAATTGGAAAATGGTGGTTACCCGGTGGCACCGGGCATCGTGGTTGCTACCTCCCGCAAGCGAGGTGCATGCCCTTCCACTCGGCCACCGCATTCTTGCCACACTCACACTACAGTCGTTGCAGGACGCGCGGCAGCGAGAATATCCTGCCGCAAGTGCGCTGCTCGCCGTTGCGCGACGTTCTGCAGTCCTATATACTGAACCTGGGAGTCTATCTTCAGGTTTTATATTAAATGCTTCTATATTTGCTGACACGCCGTTTACAGCTGTTCCCTACAGCATACAGTTGCACTAATTTTAGATATTATAAAGAAAGGCAAAAAACAGAAGCGTACGATACTGACTTTTGTATTTTTTTCAGGAACTCCCACATGGTACGAGCTGCGTTTGAAGGATCCTGAAAACCCAAACGAACTTTCCGTTACTTCTTGCGTACAATATTTTAAAAACATTGCCAAAACGAGTTACCAAATTTACTCTGAAAATTGCCGCTACGTATTCCCACTCACGACGTAGCCATGAAAATCAATACGTTTGGCCAGACACTTGCCAAAGTTTTTAAATGAACCTGCTAAACTGCAAATGGAACTGATGCGGCTTTTCTGAGGACCCATTGTTTCATTTTGCCACACCGGGTGAACATTAACATATTTCGTTTGTGTGTTGTCATCCTAATTGAATTTTGATGTCTTAAGTAATAAAATCTAATCTGCAGAATTTAAACCACACTTTATGCAGCTATTTATTTGTCTACCGATATTCGCAAATTACTTTTTGGCCCTCTGCATTCAGACTGCTTAGAAGAATTAAGATTGCGGAAAATTTAAACACCGGAATTTTTTATGCATGCACAACAAGGGTTTGCAAAATAAATCGAAGAATTGATTTTGTACAGTTATTAGTAATCTGCCTGTTTGCTATAAGTGGGCATGTGTGACATTTCTAGAGCACTTTCGGGTTTATGAAAAACTTTACAATTTAAGTTTTGGACATATCTTGTTATGAGGAAGAGGGTAAATTAAAAATCTACATTTTGATATAATAAAGCTAGGCTTAAACTCCTAATCACTACGAAAATTGTCGCGAATATGTTTTATAATATGCTTAGGAAGGCTTGCTTCTGGACTAGTAGGTTCATATTTTCAGGGCTGAATCGTTATAGCGGATACCAGAAGCAGTCGTCCTGTTGTGTTCCGCAGGAGAGTGTTGCGCCTGAGAAGGCGTCTGCAAAGGAAGGCAGGCTGGAATTAGTTGGACCAGCAGACCCACCCAACCAACCTGCGCTAGAGGGAGAGCACAAAGTTTTACCCGTACCTGTTTTACACGACCCAGAGAAAAATGCGGAGGGCCATATTTCCTAACACCGATCTCACTGGCACCACATCAACGTTGTACCTGGTTGACAGCAGTAGTAGAGGCAGATATGTATGTCGCAGCGCCTTAGTATACTGCCACAGCTATGGCGAAATGCTTGGGGACAGCATTGTACGGTGGGATAATGGGAATTTTACCGGAGGCCCGTAAGCCATCAGACACAGATAGTAATTGGAATAAATCTGAAGGCATCGCTAAGTCATTTCTTAGTGTAGAGAACTGCGATGTGGTTAACGTAAATAGAAAAAGTGAAGGCCTAAAAGTGAAGGTCAAAGGCAAAGCCGGTTAACGCAGTAGAGTTACGAATAAAAAAATTCTGTTGCATCGTAATTTGCCCGGAGACAAAGGTAGCAAAGATGGAGCTCCTCAAGATTCAAAAATACCTAGAGGATCTGCAAATTGCAGGATCCCTAAGTCTATCCGGCGTTTCGAAATTGGAGGGTAAGTGAAATAGAACCGATGAAGACATTGATTGGATATATTATGTTGAAGCTCACTGATGGTGTCACTCATTGATATCTACTATTTTTGACTGGATCTGTTTTTGGCACTTAATGATTGTTTTGTTTCCTAAGTGGGCAAGCTGTCATGATAAAAAAAGGTGATTGAACTGAATTTATCATCTTAAACCTTTAATTTTTTCTTTGCTTATACGGACAGCAGCGCAGACTTTAATCCTAGCTGTTGAATTCCTTAACGTGTGTCTGTTCCATGTGCGAACAGCAGCAAAGTGTTATTGTCACAGTGGGTATGAGATTTCCTAATATAATATCTAAATATCAAAGTTGTTTTTAATTTTTTTTAAATTGGCGCAATATTCGACTTTTGGAAACCTCAACGAAAAAATATCAAACTAATGCACTAAATAAACACTTAACAACGGTAGGTATCCACGCCCAAGTTTCTTAAGGTGGTATGGTAAAATAGGAAATCAAGAGGAGGACTTGTGGAGCGCTGAAATGAGTTCGCTTTTCGGCTGACTTCCGCAAAGCAAAGAAAATACTCGGCACTGCTTATGACAACAAGCCCATTCATAGCTCTTAGAATGTAATAACTTTAGCCTTCGGCTACGCTAAAATTAAAGCAGATGCAGAACTTTCTATATACGGAGCGAAATTCCCTAATGTAATCTCTAGACTAAAAAACATTGTCTAAGAATTCAGCAACTGCTGGTCATGGAGGCGATTATTCTGTAGCAATGTGGTCATACATGAAGTAACAAATAGGAAAAGCTACGTGCTGGTGTTTTGAAATGGAATAAAAAGAGCAAAACATTCTAGTGATATCGGAACAGAACACTTTGAAAGCCTGCGCAGTGCTGGCGTCATTGTCTCTTGCTGAAACTTTAAACACGCATTGAGGCTTCATTTTTCTTCTTGCTAGCAAAGACAATAAAAGTCGACCTCAAACCAGTGGCATGCCTTTAAGGGCAAAAATATGACTCGTATTTCGGTAGCGTGTTTCAGTAAGTCTGGACTGCTGCTTACAAAAAAAGGTGCTCACTCTCGAACAAAGTCATGGAAGGTGTAGTTCTTGGGCGAATCGGACAAAACGACTGTATTCATTGTATGCTGCCTACATCCACTTTTGCACCGTGCAATGCCTCCAGTACAGGCTCCCATCATGCTGTCATAAGGCTTATGCACAAGTAAAATTCTTTTCATCACCGACAAAATGTTAAATTGAAATTTACATGAGCTAGTAGACAAGCGAATACAAAAAATTATTACAAAGGCTACCATGAGTGAACACGGCACGACGGGCTCAGGATAACATATACCCGAGCTGTTAATTACTTTTCCGTTTGAACAGCTGCTTACTCAGATGTTGGAATTTGGCGTCGGAAGTGAATGGATTACCACTTTAACCCGTCATCGTCGCTCCAAATAGCATGGTAGGCCCTACTTTGTCTATGAAAGATGGTTGCCTCTTTTTAATTATCAAAAGGTGGTGAATGACACTGCAAAGAAACACGAGCAAGCCAGAGGACTTTGAAGCTGTATATTTTTATATTGAACCGAAAGTAATGCTTTAGGAACAATGCGAATGAACTTCCAATCAAGTGCCCTCGTAGCGTAGATGGCGCCTGTTTTCTGTTGACGTTTTAGCTAATTTTACTTGCCACTCTTGCCAGGTTTCATGTACGAAAAATTATGCATTACTGACGCAAACTTTCGTATGCGTTGCAGTTAATTTGGTCATTAGCGCATTTGACAGAATGTGAAAGTAACACAACTGTTTATTAAATGTCTTTAAAAGATGGTTGCCTCTTTTTAATTATCGAAAGGTGGTGAATGACACTACAAAGAAACATGAGCAAGCCAGAGGGCTTTGAAGCTGTACATTTTTATATTGGACTGGCAGTAATAGCTTTAGGAACAATGCGAATGCACTTGCAATCAAGTGCCCTCGTGGCGTAGATGGCGCTTGTTGTTTTCCGCTGACGATGTGGCTGATTTTATTTGCCACTCTTGCTAGGTTTCATGTGCAAAAAATTATGCATGAGGTAGTGACGCAAACTTTCATATGCGTTGCAGTTAGTTTGGTCATTAGTGCATTTGACAGAATGTGGCAGTAATACAACTGTATATTACAAGTTTAAATCACTGTAGAAGAATATACAACAAAACGAACCACGAAAAAACGCACAATATCATAAATGTACTCCCTACCAAATGCAAAATGAGAGCAAATTTTAATGTGTGAAATCTGTCTTCAAGGAAGCTAGGATTCATGAGAAGCAAAAAGGTAGAGAAAGTGTTCTAATTTGATTATTATTCCTAAATTCCATTTAATCGCATTACACCGCTGAAAACGCCTTATACATAACACTAAACAGATATTTAAACGAAGCGCCGGAATCACTATATCAATAGTATAGACAAACGATGTTTTCCCTCCGAGTTTTATGTAAATGGCCGTTTTTCCACATACTGCATATGTGCTCCATAACAACCAATTTGCTCGCAGATAACTCCCGCTGTGGCTCCTATTTTTCCATTATTTCGTTGTTATAGGCAGTCTTGGTTCTTTATATCAGTAATAAATTATAAGTGCGACCACTAGAGAACCACTAACGATTTGTTTGATTGTTTTGTGGGGTTTAACGTCCAAAAGCGACTCAGGCTATGAGAGACATCGTAGTGGAGGGCTCCAGAATTTGCGACCACCTGGGGTTCTTTAAATTCACTGATAATGCTTAGCACATGGGCGCCTTGCTTTTCGCCTCTATCGAAAAGCGGCTGCAGAAGCCTGGATTTGATTCCACAACCTTGGGAACAATAGTCGAGAGCCGTAACCACTGCGTCACCCAGGCGAGGCGAACCATTAAAGGAAATATTTTGCCACAGGAAATAAATATTTAGCCAGTAGTGTGACGCAGTGGTTACAAAACCGTAGGCAACAATTGAAGAGATTGGGACCTCACTAACATAAACGCTTTATTGGGATAACTTGCGCCCGCGAATAAATTACGGAATTTGGCATCGGCGATAGTTATCCGCAAAGAGTAATTATAATTATATCCGAAAAATTCTAGTTCTTTCAAAAATAGCTACCCGCCCGCGGTTTCTCTGCTAACCTTGTGGAAAAGGTAGACAGCAGGCGTTAAACACATGTAGACATCAAGCTGCGTAACAAGCACATGTCAAGTTTTAAGGGAAGAATATAGTCCAAATTTGATTTCGATTCCTCCAAAGTTATCTATCGTCCACTTTGTGGTGTGTGGAACGTTTTGTCTTTCCAACCTTCGTTTCTCAAAATATACCAAGCAGAGAGAGCCCTCCTTAACCCAGTCAAGCTAACAATGCAGCAGGACTGGTTCGGCATCAGCCGGGAACGGGCCAACGTGAGTCAAACTTATAACGTTAGAACGATTAGGAATAGGTAATCGAAAACATTCGAGCGACTTCTTCCATACGAAATGCTCAAAACGAGTGATGACGGCCAAGATCGACGCATGTATCTCCATTGAAATTTGGGAGTTTCCCTCTTTTCTGTTGGTGTTTTTTGTTTTCTGCGCTACTCCCTTCCCCCAAGGCAGTCCTCCCTAGTCAGATGAAATAATTGAATCGATTTGAATTGGGCCTTTCATCATCACCCTCTTCCCTTTCCACATCAAGAAGTGGGCTCGGCCAGCCTTAGTGGCAAAAAAGGAATCACTGCAAAAACAAAAATTTTCTTCTTACTTTTTTATATTCCTTTTTTTCTTTTGACGGTGACTTTCTTCCTTTTTAGGAAAAATGTCACCGAGAAAGCGTGTAGAAATTCATGCAGGTATTTAATCCTCACACACTCCGTCTTTACGTTTAGACTGTATTTCCTAATGGCCCCCGGTAGCAAATGGCTTGGCTGCGGTGCACGAGCAGCAAACACGTTCTACTAACGAGCAAAAATACCGTCTGTGCATTCTGCAGGCTGGTTGTTTCTTCTTTCGCTACCTCTTCATCTCTTTGACGTGCCTTTATACTGCCGAATTTCCGCTGCCTTCCGTGCACGTGCAGAAATCCAGCGTTGCATCTCCGAAGAATCGCAGTTTACCGTCAACAACGCGGCTATAGAAAAATGTGCTTTCTTGATTTTATTTTCAGTAAATAGGAAATTGAAGGAGGTTGAAAAACGCGTTGGCAACATGTACTCTCTGAATCGAACAGTCAGCAACTACTATTCACGAATGGACGCGATACGCACGTTTCTGAAGTCAGCGATTACATTCTATAATCTGCGCTCTTTGTATATTGTGCAATTTAAAGTGACAGCTTTACAACTCGTTCGGTAGCAATGCCATCGGCGTAGTAGCAGTAGTATAGCAGTCCCACCACGTGTCAGAAATAATCGAGGGCAGCACAAAACATCTTATTTTTTTTGGTGGTTCCAGCGATTGATGATAGAGAGGTGTGCAGCAGACGATGAACAAATATTTAAATGAATCGTATCTACTTACGAATATTTATTTTAGAAGAATGGAGGGATACCTGACAAACGTGAACCCTTTTTTGAATTTTTTTTTTTATTTTACGTGTTATAGTGATGAAAACTTTCAAAAAGAGTGTTTGAAGTTGTCAGGTATCCCTCCATTCCCCTAAAATAATACATAGTAAGCGCTAGCTAAAGAACTGTGCTAAACCGTACGAAATTCATTCATAGCTGGATACGTTGAACATCCTATGTTACAATAAGCTTGATCTAGAACGTGATAGATAGGGAAGGAAAAGCCGTGCGAGAATCGTGTTAAGGTAACTATGAACTCAATACTGCCAGACCCTAGACTTTCACAATGTATTAGCAGAAACCTGAAGGGATAATGAGGCACCCGTTATGATACATGAAGGAAAGATGCAAACAATCCAAAGGACAAGAGAGGCATAGTTTTGTTTCATTTATACTATTGACGTCAGTTATTACAGTAATTCTTTTATTTAGTGAGATATATATTTAAACTCCAAGAAGAAAACAAAGCGCCTTTGGTGAGCCTAAATTGAAGACCTCCGAATAGCCACCCTTTTGATGTTTGTGTGTGGGGGGGAGGGGGGGGGGTTAACGTCCCAAAGCGGCTCTGGCTATCAGAGACGCCGTAGTGGAGGAGTCCAGAAATTTCGACCACCTGGGGTTCTTTAACGTGACTAAAATCCTGTTCATGTGATAGTGGATTCGGCATAACAGTTTATTGTTCATACTGAACCGGCATAAACCCGGTTGGAAAACTGATTCCGAAATTTTCTCTATGGTCGGTGGCCCTTTTCCGGAGAAAAAGTGGTGGCGGTTGTATCCAGACGCCACAGACGAGGAACATGCGTGTATATTACGAGGTGCCCAAGTGGCCGCATCAAACGAGCAACATTCGGTACTTGGATCAGCTCTGGATAAATACCTTCGTGATCGGCTGGCGCATGCGCATCCAAGCACGTTATAGCGCGAGGACGACGCAATACAGCACTCGCGTCCCATTACAGTTCTAAAAATTACGAGTCGAATAATTAGGTGGCCGCCGTTATCTCGTTCTCCTTCATAGTGAAATGGCTCCTTTGTACTGGTGTGGCGCAACAATACAACACAGGTGTAGCATGAAGCAGATAAAGCAGGTAAAAGGCCCATAATGAGGTCTTAAGTGCTGGAGCGAAAAGGCAACCCTGGAAATAAATCTAAAGGTTACGGGAAAGGAGAAGAAAACAAAAAAAAAGCTCGAGCGGTAGAGACAAGCGAACACATCATTGCAAGGCAGTATAGAAAGCTTAATCGAAGAAAACACGCCATAATTAGCTGAACGTATCCGAGGAAATACAAATAAAGCATATTTTTACCGCAAAGCACCACAACTTCGGTAGATCTATCGTTTCGGAGATAAACACAAAGACAAAAAATGCAGTTTGTACGACAACCTAATCTGCCATTTCCCATCTACTTTCTCTCCATTTTTCAATGACAAAACTAAGTTCATTTATGAAATAATTATTCTATTGACTTTAGAGAAAAGCCTCCTTATTACCCTCGACATTATGCCTATATACTAACATACCTCAGTGGAATGACATAAAGACAATGTATTGTCTACACAGATTCTAAAGTTCAGAAAGTAAGTGAAGACATGACTTGGAGAAATAATAGGTGGGGATAGCTCTGGTTATGGCATACCGGTTGGCATTATCAATCGCCAAGGAATCGATTCGTACATGGAAGTCAGCATGGGAAGTGGTCTTCGCAGGTCGAGACCAACACAAAATGACTCAGGCGTAACTGCGACGCGGTTGCAGGGGCGCACTAGGCTGAATAGAGGGTGTCTTCCGGCGCTGGCACAGCTCACAAGCTCCCACGTAGCGACGAGCAGAGAGGGAAAGTCCAGGACAGTAGACTTCGTCGTCGAACGTATTCGCACGTGCCCGACATTCTCGGGTGCCCTGCTATAGAAGCTTTATGATGGTGGGCCAAAAAGATAGAGCACAGATCGGAACAACCGGCAAAAAGCTCTAGACCGGCTGGGTGCATGTTGTGTTGGTATAACGTCTTGTTATGCAGCGAAAAAAACACTGACGGACGGTTCGGGGCTGTCGCTATGCAAGTGATCAATAATCGTGTGCAAGAAAGGGTCACGACTCTGTTCGACACCAATGTGAGGAAAGTCCGAGATAGACAAAACGCAGTCGTCGGCAGTATGCTCAGGCAATTCCGTAGGATCGATGGGATTGCGGGGAAAACCAGTCAGCATTGATGCAAGTGGCCTGATTTGTACAGAACACTAAACATGTAATCCTCTAATCGCAAGGCCTAGCACCCTAAGCGGTCTGTAGGGTCCTTAGGAAAGACAGCCAACACAGGTCATGATGGTACGTCACTACTCTGAAGGGCCTCTCAAACTAGTTCAGTAGTTCAGTCGTGTCCGACTCCTCGTGACTCTATGGACCATATCACGCCACGCTTTCCGGTCTCTCACTATCTTCCTAACATCACATAACATCATCTGGAGCGCCTCGAGGATGCCATCTAACAATCGCGTTCGCTGCCTACCCTTTCTCCGGTGACTCTCAACCTTTCCAAACATCAAATCTTTCTCCAGCGACTCCTCTCTTCTCATCAGATGACCAACGTAGCTGAGCTTTAACTTTAGAATTTGACCCTCCATTGAGCAGTCAGGGTTTCTGGTCGACAATATCGACTGATTTGTTCTTCTGGCAGTCCAAGGGCCTCTCAAGTGCGTCAAGACTTCGGCGGTCAGCCTTCTTCACAGTCTAACTCTTGCATCCATACATCAAAACTGGAAAGACCATAGCACGAGTAATACGGATCTTGGTTGCCAGACTAATGTCTCTGCTCTTTACTAGGTGGTCAAGGCTAGTCATGGCTCTCTTTCCCAGAAGCAGGCGTCTCCTAATTTCATGGCTGCAGTCTCCTTCCGAGATAATCTTGGAACCCAAGAGGGGAAAATCTGTCACAGCTACCACTTCTTGTCCATTGAGTCTCCATTAATTGATAAGGCAAGACGCCATGATCTTTGTCTTTTTAATATTGAGTTTAAGCCATAACTTCTCACTCTCTTGTACGCGCATCAGAAGTCTCTTGATATCCACTTCACTTTCTGCCATTAAAGTGGTATCATTTCGCATATCTAAGGTTGTTGATACGGTTTCCAGCAATATTTACTCCTGCTGAAGACTCGTCCAGACCGGCCTTCCTCATCATGCACTCAGCATATACGTAAAATATGCAGGGCGACAGTATGCAGCCTTGTCTCACTCCTTTCTCAATCGGAAACCAATAAGTAAGACCATGCTCCGTTCTGACTGTGGCCTCTTGCCCTTTATACAGGTTCCTGAGAAGACAGATGAGGTGAATTGGAACTTCCATCTCTCGGAGAGCTTGCCACAATCTATTCTGATCTACGCACTCAAAGGCTCTCGCATAATCAATAAAGCAGAAGTAGATTGGGTTCTGGAACTGTCTTGCCTTTTCCATGATCCAGCGAAGGTTGGCAATCTGGTCTCTAGTTCCTCTGCCCTTGCAGAACCCCGTTTGCACGTCCGGAAGCTCCCGATCCACATACTGCTGTAGCCTACCTAATAGAACTTTCAACATCACCTTGTTAGCATGCGAAATAAGCACGATCGTGCGGTAGTTGGAACAATCTTTGGCACTGCCTTTCTTTGGAATGGGGATGTAAACCGACCTCCTCCAATCCTGTGGCCACTGCAGATTCGTCCAAATTTGCTTGCATAATGTATACAGGCCGTTAACAGCATCGTGCTTGACGTTGTGAAGCAACTCAGCTGGAATGCAATCAATTCCGCTAGCTTTGTTCTTAGCAAGGCTGGCTAAGGCCCATTCAACTTCACTCTTCAGGATGCCCGGCTCGAGATCAGTAATCACAACCGTCTTATGTTCGGTTTCCACATTCGGGTCCTTCTGGTACAGTTCTTCTGTGTATTCCTGCCACCTCTTCTTCATCTCTGAGGCTTCGGTGAGGTGCCTGACTCGTTTGTCCTTTATCACGCCCAGCTTAGCTGAGAAGCTTCCTTTGATATCTTTGATTGTCTTATACAGAGCTATTGTGTTCCTCAATTGGCTGTTGTCCTCAACTGCTTGGCACTGTATGTTCAGGAGAGCATTCTTATCTCTCCTGGCTATTTTCTGAAATTCCGCATTGAGAACCTTGTATCTTTCTCTTTCCGCCATAACTGTTGCCACCCTCCTTTTCTCAGCTATTTGCAAACCCTCTTCAGATAACCAGTTTGCTTCCTTGCATTTCTTTTGCTTTGAAACCACCTTAGTAGCAACTTCTTGTATTATATCACGAACATCAGTCCACATCTCGTCAGGCTCTCTGTCTTCAAGATATAACTCTTGAAATCGATTCCTCACTTCCACAGCATATTCTGATGGAATTTCACCCAGATCCTACCCGAAATGCCTTCTAGTTTTCTGCGTTTTCCTCAATCGAAGCTTAAATTTGGCAACAGGAAGCTGATGATCGGTGCCACAATGGGCCCGAGGCCTCGTGTTTACTGCTTGTATAGCGCTTCTTCATCACTGCCGGCAGAGAATATAATCAATCTGACTCCTGTGCAGACTGTCCGGTGAAGGCAATGTGTACAGGCGCCTGTTGTGCTGTCGAAAATGAGTATTGGCTATGGTCAGGTTGTCTTCTTGACAAAACTCTACTAGCCTCTGGCCAGGTCCATTTGGCTCACCAGCACCGAACTTGCCTGTAATTCCGGATATTTCTTCACTCCCCACCTTAGCATTCCAGTCTCCTATTAGAAAAAGGACGTCTGATAATGGAGTGCGGTCTAAAAGGCATTGCGAGAGAGCATAAAATCTTTCAACGTCAGCTTTTTCAGCAGTAGTGGTTGGTGCACAGACTTCGATAACTGTTATGTTGAAAGGGTTACCTTGGATCCGAAGTGAAATCATTCGGTCGTTTAGGGTTGTACCTTAGCACTGTGAGGGCGACGTCATTCCTTCTCCTGGACTCGTGCCCACAATAAAAGACACAATGGTCAGCGCAATTGAATTATCCCATTCCGGTCCAGATGACCTCACTGATACCTAAGATATCAATGTTTAATCTGTCCATTTCTCGCTTGACGACACCCAGTTTACCTTGCGTCATATCTTACATTCCATGTTGATATGTGATATATCTCCTTGCAACATCGGACTTTCCGGTTGCTTCCCGACTCATCCTTTTGGCTTTAGCCCAGCCGTCCTTTTGGCTTCCTTGGCGTCCTTTTGGCTTTAGCCCAGCCGCTTCATTCGTTCTGGAGCTACTAGGAATCACCCTTTGTTCATCCCCAGTAACATTTTGGACGCCTTCTAACCTGGGTGGCTCATCTTCCGGCGCGATATCATTAATGCTATTGTGCCTGGCCACATGGTTTTCTTGGCAGGAAATACTGGAGTGGGTTGCCATTACCTTCTGCAGTGAATCACATTTTGTCAGAACTCTCTGCCGTGACTTGTCTATCTTGGGTGGCCCTACACAGCAGAGCTCACGACTTCATCGAGTTCCGCAAGCCCCTCCGCCA
>JAJIZL010023305.1:201934-227807 GCA_023969395.1 Amblyomma maculatum
AGCAAAAGTTCTTCAAGGAAAAGAGTTTCTGACTAATGCACAGCATGGCATCAAAAGAGGATTTTTCACTGCCACTCAGCTAGTAGACATTATGCATGATTTTGCGCAGGCAATAAATGCAGGAAAGCAGACTGATGCTATATGACTTTAAAAAAGCATTTGATTAAGTTTCGCATAACAACCTTCTTCACAAATTAGGCAATGTAATAAAAACTAACAAATTAGTCACTTGATTTGCATCCTACTTAAGAAATTCTCGTCAGTTGGTAGTAGCAAATAATTCTTCTTCCTCTCCAGTTCCTGTTGATTCCGGCGTTCCCCAAGATCTTTTCTTGGGCCCCTCTTCTTCTTGATTTTATTAATGATATTGGCGATAACATCTCAGTTTCTGTTAGCTTGTATGCTGACGATTGTGTGTGATATGAAAAGATTACTACTACTGAGGACCAAGTTTGGTTAAATAACAATTTCAATAAGGAACTCGCATGGTGTGACCGATGGCAAATGTGCGTTAATTATGATAAAACAGTTTTCTGCGTATAACTCAGAAAACAAAGCCTCTTTTGTTTAGCTATACTGCTAAAAACAACGTTCTCTCTTAAGTGTACTTATACAAGTATATTGGAGAATGAGGCAAATTATTCTAGTGACGCGCAGCATTTCAAGAAAGCACAGCTAAAGGTGTTTTTTAGTCTGTAAACGAGGGCGCGTGTGAAGTTTTTCAGGAAACGCATCATTCACGCCCTGCTGCGCAGACAGTTTGCAGAGTGCATTGAGCCTTTCTGCGTCAGCAGCTCATATCATGTGCATTAGCTTTCTTTCATATCTGTGTGCTGTGACAAAGATGACTCAAGCAAAACACTCCTACAAGCAAAACATTCCTTCTTGAATAGGACTTGCGTGGCTCTGACTGCAAGAACATGTGTCAGCTCTTATTTCAATGCTCCCTTTGTAATTTATCTAAAACGAAACTTGTGTTAGCTATGCCTCACGGTTACATTATTCGACATCTACAAGCCGCATGAAACATAGAAAGAATGCACCAGATATACCTAAATAATATTATTCTAGACAATGGTTTTTGTATTGCAATGTTATGCCCAGTTACAAGTACGATGCTATCGTTGGGGAGTGCAACCAACTGTCCACCATAGAGCTGCATATTCGATTTGCCTTTTTTTCACTTCAATTATTCTGCAGCTTTGCTCATACATGAAAACATGCTTTAAGGGTCATTAAAAACGATTTCTTTATAAGACATCTGCAAACACTTGAAAGCATATAAAGAATGCACGAAAAATATTGAATGAATGATTATGACCCCGACAAATCTATATATCGGTGTCTCAAGGATGTTTCTAATGTTTCAGAGTGTACCTACCTAACTGTTGGCCATGGCGACAAATTTTGCCCTCTCCTTTCTTAAGGTCGGTGATTGTGCAGCTCTGCTTTCATTGAAAAGAAGTGTTAGCTCTCACTTTAAAAGGTTGCAATGTATGGCATCTATAAACTATGCGAAGGTGCGCAAAAGCGACAGATATAACGGACGAATGACTCTTATCTGAATGATGACTTTCGCACAGCTAAAGTATATAAGGTTCTTTTTACGGGCGGTTCTGTAAGTCTGAGAGTGAAACAAAATGTATACCATTCTGCTGATGTTTTCCTCCCACGCATTTCCCTTCGGTGATCTGGACCGCCTATGTTATCATGCGGCAACAACGAAAAACTTTAAGCATATTTAATATTTAGGTAAGTGTGTCAAGCAGAATTAAAAAGCATGTGACACCACATTACCTTTAATAGTGACAAAGAAAGCTGAGTGCCGTACGGTAACTAACTTCAATAAATTAGTCAACTGAAGAAATTTCGCCTCCAACGGATTGTTGGAAGAAGTCATGTTTGAAGCGGAGTCCCTTGTACGATCTTTTCAATTTGGGAACAATTCAGAGAGCGATATAGGATTTATCATGGGTAGAAATGTTTTATGTGTGTGGGGAAAGTTTACTGATTATCTCTAAAAGCCACTGCTAATAGCTGTTTTTCATGATCACTGCGGCACATACCTGAGTAACAACATTGATGGAGCGATAACAAAACATTTTCACGACTGTAATGTTGAATAAAAATAGTTCTCTAAAACATTTCACAAAGCAGCATGAGAAAGCTGATAGAAAGGCAAAGGATAAGATCAGGTTTTGAAAAAAGAATGAATGGTCCCAACATCAATTGCTGAGATGATGTATTCTTCCCGCAATCTGAAACTGTTGGTAAAGAACACCTAAGCAGAGTACATTAAGATCTTACAGGTATTTGTGCAACACGCTTTCAAAAGCCAATATACAAGTCCTTTGAAATTTATTTCTCCTAACTACCGATTTAAAATATCTTGGTATCATGCAGCTAGGCCAAAAGATACGAAAAATAATTGTATCTACTCTGAGTTTGCTTTAGTAGAATTTCGGCTATTATTCATTACATATCTAAAAGCACTGAGCCATAAAAGCAGGGATATTACATCTTGTGCAGAGAGCGAAGCTCCGGTAATAAGGGTTCGATGCTGGAGAATTAAAATCCGCTATCTATGGCTTCTCTCATGAATAGTTGTCTGCGAATGCGCACACTGCAAGTCGGTTATCATTGTCACTGCATTAACGCCTTTGTTAGCACAAATACTCTTTACAGATTTACAGTAGTGCCGTAATGTACTACAATTTGCAGGATACCAGAAGACATATATTTGAAACCTCGGTATGCCTGAGCTGTATAAACGCGCTACCATTGCTTTGTGGTAGCCTGGCTAAGTCGAGATCCAAGGCTGACAGTGGGTGCCATTGATAAAACAGTCTGGTACCTCCAAAAGATACTGGAGTTGGCAGGCCCTACCAACTCAGTTTTGGCATGCGAACATCTCATGATTTATGAAACTAAATTTCAGTAGGTGCCCGGTAACGTCAATTCCAAACTGCAAACGGCCTGAGGCCTCGTAGGGAGGTTTCACCCCCCAATACCGAAGATTAAGAAGAATATGAATATTCTGCATAAATAATTGCATAATGTTATCGCGTTTAATAACGATTTCGCAACGACCCCCAATACCGCAGGCTTCCATATACTTTAAATACTTAGATTATCATCTTGGCTCTGCTTGAGCTTCCTAGGTTCTGTTGTTGAAAGCTATACACGCACTACAGAGTCATCGTAAAGTTCAAAATACCCTATATGTTATCCTAGTTCTTTTGTTAATCCGTCTTACGAGTGAGGAAAAACTGGCATGAATCAAAGAACAGGCGTGCTTCAATAAGTGATGAGTTTAGAGCTTAGTTGTAAAAAATTGTTTCTTAACACTTTGAAGGGCTTCGCTTACAACTTACTGCTGCCATTCTGCTGCGCCCAGTGTGCAGGGTTGAATCATAGAATGGTGCTGCCGATATAACAACAAAAATAAATGCTTCTCGAATCATAAATTAATGACACCATTCGGCATATACAGTGCCGTTCACACTTAGGGTGAACACATTGAGAGTTGATCGATCACATGAGAACGGCCTTGCATCTAATACAGCAGCGTAATGAATTAAAGTAGATCGCGAATTGAAGATCGTGGAGGTAGTGCATAGCATGCCAACTCATCTAGATACATTACAAAGGCGGTAAGATGCAATTTCGCTTCAAGGAGGGCGGCAGGTGCTCGCGCATTGGCCCTAACAGTGGACGACCCTGTGCATTAGTTTTCAGCATTCTGGCAATTTAATTCCTGTGGTCGGACTGCAACAGACTCCTGACGTTCGGCATGTAATTCAATCTACACAGC
The DNA here is from genome assembly GCA_023969395.1 of Amblyomma maculatum. Taxonomy (NCBI): domain Eukaryota; kingdom Metazoa; phylum Arthropoda; class Arachnida; order Ixodida; family Ixodidae; genus Amblyomma; species Amblyomma maculatum. Next base: position 205,749 of record JAJIZL010023305.1, read on the forward strand.
TGTCAGACTAAGAAAAATCTCACTGTTTTCCAACAAGTTTCAAATTCAGTTGCGGATGAAATTGAAAAGGAAGTCAATAAGGGTTTGTCAACGCAAAAACGTGCAGGTACGCGACAAAACCTTTCACTGTGGCATTCCTCAGCAGCATGTAGTAAGGCGCAAGCGACGAAGCCTACGTATGTTTTTATCATATTTCTTCAATTCGCATAAAACCATGAAGAACACACACGTCCGTTTTGTAGTGAGAGCTACATTGGCCACACACTTGCCATTTCGGAGTGCCTGTTCGCGCCTGTCCTTGAAAATAAAAAGGAGAACAAGAAAAGAAAGAGGAGAAGAAGAAGAAGAAGTAAAAGAAGACGAAGAAAGATAAATCGGTAGTTGGTAGAGGCTAACGAGAAAAGCGAATTGCTAGGACAGAAGTTTCCTTCGAACGTTGTGGCGACGGTGTGCCCATGAGTTCAACGTAGCGACGATGTCATACCACTAGAAGTCTTCTACACCCGAATAAGAATGGTCAACGACAAGAGGCAAATGGTGTTGGTACGTGAAGTAATTGCACTATCGCAAAAATAAAGCTCAAACCATAGAGTAAACGGCTATGTCCAAACGCCATGTCTTTACTTTTGAAGCCGAATCTAAGCGTAGCCACGCAGATCGCTTTCACGTAGTTCCACGCTTAACCACAATCTAACCTACTGCTAAGTTTTCGTTCGTATGATGGAATAGGAGCATTGTCGCCAGTTCACAGCTGTTCTCATGCATTATAGTTCATGTACATGTTCTTTTCTACATTATAGTTCATATACATGTATAATTCAGATTGCGGAATTCTAGTATCTCACTCAAATTCATTTGCTTATTGCCCCAAGCCAACATATTAGACGAAAGGCCACCTACTGCATTTCAGCAGCATGCTTGTTGCCAAATAGACTATTTATACAGTGTTGGGTTTGAGGTGCAAGAATGCTCTATGCTCGAACCTTTTGTCAAAGGTCATACACAACTCGCATTTGCAACTCTTGTCACATCAGTTCTGTCATGGCGATCATGATGCCATGCAACTCACTAGTGAAACAGATCAGGCTTTCATCATAGAGCTATGGTCTTCAAGCTATGAGAGCTATGCTTCACAATATTTCACTTACAGCGCCATTGCTGCCAACACAGTCACCGACAATTATTTTCTAGAACAGGGTCTTTAACGATATCGCGTTGAAAAAAATTAGTATAGCACCACTAGTCAGCGGCGTTCTCTTTATCATGACTTCATTGACAGCAACCTTCGGCCCTGAGCCAGGACGCGCTCGCTCAGTGGTACGGGCGGCCAAATACTGAGCACTGTAAAGCAGATTTAAGGCGTTTCGTGAGGCTAGTTTTCAGTTGGGGGCGATATTTGAGGCTTTCAATTATCGGGGATTCTGGTTGGACAGAAATACCAGATCACTTTATTAGGCATCTCTTCCGCGGGCTCAACCGGTAAGTATACATCATACCATAACTAGGCTGCTGCAGACAACTGACATATTTGCACAATATATCGAAATGTGCCCAATGGGGCGAAATGTCTCTGTAGTAGAAAATTCAAACGAAAATAAAACGTAAATGTGTGCTTATAATTGGAAACCTTTGATCATCTAAGTTGAGGCTGCCTACATGTTGCCACCGCTCGTCCCATACAGATATGCAGGATGTGCAAACACTCATTCCCTGAATTTGCTTTCGTTGGTCTTGTTGAGGAGTATGAATGGTTCTGACCTCAAGAAAATAGTATATTAGCTACTTTAAAAAAATCTTTTAGGGAAAACTTTCCATCCCAAAACTACTATCAGGCGAACACCTCTATCACGCGATGGTCCGAGCTCTATACTACGGCACCTCTTTCTGTTTTCACTCCCATCTTCGCGTTGACGCAGTAGAGTAACTACCAGCCTAAATATACAGCGGCGCTTTAACCGAGCCGTATGAACGTGCCTGCGCGGCCGAGGGATAACGTGAAGCAAGGGTCTTGGTAGCCTGATTCTGGTATCACTCTCCCATATGAAAGGAGTGGCCCAAGTTGGCAGCTCCTGCGAAACGTGATATCAGGAAGCGCTACGTCTAGTTAGTGCTCGGACATGTCCCTTACCATCTACCGCCTCCCACGCAAAAAAGCGGCGTTGACGAACGGGCGGACATGGTCTGCGAGCCTAAGCCATTAAAGGCTGTCGCCTAAAACCAAAAATTTGTGCGAAACTGTAGACTACTAAAGTGCGATAATGCGAAAGCCTTTGTTTTAAACTTCACTTATTCCTGGTTTTACAGCATCTGCTTCTGTAGGCTGTGTAGTGTGGTGTTCGAGGAAGCGCCAAATGAAAGGCGCCACACAGATGCCTGATAAGAATGACGCGATAGCCTAAGCTACCAGCCAACATACAAAGTCCCTCTTTAATCGAGCCGCATGAACGTGCCTGGGTGGCCTACGAATAACTTGGTAGGCTGATTCTGATAACATCCTCCCATATGGAAGGGGATACCCGAGTCGGCAGCGCCTGCAAAACGTAATGTCAGGAAGCCCTACGTCCAGTTAGTGCTCGGCCATGTCAGCAGACAGCTACCGCCTCGCACGTAACGAATGCGTATTAATGCTTACGCCTTGAAATGTCCTCCTATGAGGTGTGTGGGCCCAGGGTGTCCCAACTTAATTGACCTATGTTGCCCGTAATCTTGGCTGGCGATCGGGTGATCTAGGGTAGCCATCAAGTGTGACACCTTCTGTGAATGACAGTATGAGCCGTTAAAGGCTTTCGCCTTTAAACGAGATGCTATTTCAGTCCCGCAAATGGTGCCACAGCGGCTATATAAGGATGCAATACACCGATGTGCATTCATAGAGTAACGCATGTATGCTACCTTTAGTTAGTAGTACTACACTCTGCTAAACTTGTTCGTTAAATAAGACGAACCACTTTCAAGCATATCTACGCTACTCCGACAATAATTGTTTAACTCTCGCGTAAAGTAATTGCACGAAACACGACATAATGCAAGTGTAACACTGTACCACCATGCCTTGTTACAAAGCTCTAGTTTTAACTATGTTTGAATAATTATGTCCTAAGTCATACTTCAAGCATCCCTAACTGAGCTGAAGAATGGAGATAGTGTGGATAAATTTACTGATTAGAGGTTGCAGAAATATTTCACCGGGGCTGATTAGATGAGGTAACACCTGAAATTTGGTTTAATAATTTCATGTATCATGTTCACAAAGGGAAACCTGCTTTCAAATATGCACGTCAGTTCCTTGTGAGAAACGTGTATGCAACCGAAAACTCCTCTTTCTTATGTAAAAAATGATTGGCTTCCTGTAATTCTATCGAACCTGCCGAACCTGCATTTTGGCTGAACGGGGCCTTTAGCTCTATAAGGGTAAAACCTGTCTGCTATTGACCGCAAAAATTAGTCGCATACTCTTGTATGTACACTCTTTAGCAAAAGTGGTATACGACACTCACCATGGAGAGAGCTCGGAAAAACTGCATCGAAATGCCATTTAGCGACAGCGTAAGAGACAGCGACATCGGCACATGAATGTGGATGAAATGGGGCACCACCCCTATTGTCTCGATCATGGATAGCGGTTGCTAGATAAAGTGGGATGCAGTTTCCTCGAGATCCGCCAAAGGCTGAGTGCTGTATACTATTTTGTTCACGACTGTGCGTATAAGCATCCTGAAGAATTTCGCCATCAGCAGCAATTCATCATCATTGACGGATACATGTACCCCTCAAAGCAACCGTCCCTCAATACCTTGATACCACTATTCGGACATGATAGCCCAACAGGCTAGTTTGATTAACGCAATAACGTTCAGGGCCCTTGAACCGAAATTTGGCATCCTCAACCTTCCGTGGATTTGGTGTCGCGAGCGAATAACCACGACCATGGCGCTGGCAAGTGATAACTGAAAGCTGACATTGCCGAGCACTAACTCTGTGTACGGTTACCTCACATTACATTGGGGGGGATCTGTAAACTCCGGCCGCTCATTTTAAGAGAGGGCGGTACAAGAATCAGCCTACCAAGACCTTGGAATTAAGTGACCCCGAGGTCAAGCACGCATGCTCATACTGCTTGCTTACAGTGTACATCTATATTTGTGCTGAAAGCTGATGCTGAATCATAAAATAAAAAGCCTAACGAAAATGTCTGCCCCCCCCACCCCCCGTTTTTATGAAGAAAATTTTTCTCTGCCAAACAAACTAGTTATAAGCCAACTAGGACCTTTCTCGCCTTCTCTGTAGAGGCTTCAAATCCGTACATTGGGCCGCAGTCTTTTACTGGCTCTCTTTGACTACATTATAATATGTTCCTAAATCGCCAGGAGAAAGCTCATAACGCCCTTCATGGATTACTGCCTTGTCGTGGCAGAGGGGCTTCCGAAACTCGATGAAGTCGTGAGCTCTGCTGTGTAGGGCCACCCAAGATAGAACGATCACGGCAGAGAGTTCTGACAAAATGTGATTCACTGGAGAAGGTAATAGCAACTCACTCCGGTATTTCCTGCCAAGAAAAGTTTATGGCCAGTCACAACAGCATTATTGATATGGCGCCGGAAGATGAGCCCCCCAGGTTGGAAAGCGTCCAACAGGTTACTGGGAATGAACAAACGGCAATTCTTAGTAGCTCCAGGACGAATGAAGCGGCCGAGCTCAAGCCAAACGGACGCTCTGTTGTGGATGTGTCGGGAAGCGACCGGAAAATCCGATGTTGCAAGGAGATATATCACATAGCAATATGGAATGCAAGATTTATGACGCAAGGTAAACTGGATGTCGTCAAGCGAGAAATGGACAGATTGAACATTGATATCTTGGGTATCAGCGAGCTCAAGTAGCCCGGAATGGGAGAATTTAATTCCTGTTACCATTATGTCTTTAATTGTGGGCAAGAATCCAGTAGAAGGAATGGTGTCGCTCTCACAGTGAACAGAAGAATGGGCAAAGCAGTGCTAGGGTACAACCCCAAAAACGACCGAATGATTTCATTTCGGATCAAAGGTCACCCTTTCAAATTACAGTTATTCAAGTCTATGCACCAATCATAACTGCTGAAGAAGCTGACATTGAGAGATTTTATGCTGACCTACAATGCCTTTTAGACCACACTCCATCATCAGACGTCCTTTTTCTCATAGGAGACTGGAACGCTAAGGTGGAGAGTGAAGAAATATCCGGAATTACAGGCAAGTTCGGCGTTGGTAACCCAAATGAAGCTGCGCAGAGGCTAGTAGCCTTTTGTCAAGAAAACAACCTGACCATAGCGAATACTCATTTTCAACAACCCAAAAGGCGCCTGTACACATGGACTTCACCGGACGGTCTGTACAGGAATCAGATTGATTATATTCTTTGCCAGCAGAGATGGAGAAGCGCTATACAAGCAGTAAAAACAATGCCTGAGGCCAATTGTGGCACCGATCATCAACTTCTTGTTGCCAAATTTAAGCTTCGATGAGGAAAACGCAGAAAACTAGAAGACCTTAAAGGTATGATCTATAACAAATTCTATCAGAATATGCTGTGGAAGTGAGGAATCGATTTCAAGAATTATATCTAGAAGACAGAGAGCCTGAAGAGATGTGGACTGATGTTCGTGATATAATACAAGAAGTTGCTACTAAGGTAGTTTTAAAGCAAAAGAAATGCAAGAAAGCAAACTGGTTATCTGAAGAGTATTTGCAAATATCTGACGAAAGGAGAATGTCAAAAGTTATGGGGGAAAGAGAAAGATGTTCTCAATGCAGATTTTCGGAAAATAGCAAGGAGAGATAAGAATGCTTTCCTGAACATAGAGTGCCAAGCAGTCGAGGATAACAGCCAATTGAGGAACACGAGAGCTCTGTATAAGACAATCAAAGTTATGAAAGGAAGCTTCTGTGCTAATCTTAGCGTGATAAAGGACAAACGAGGCAGCGACCTCACTGAAGCGTTAGAGATAAAGAAGAGGTGTAGGAATACAAAGAACTGTACAAGAAGGACGCGGATGTACAAACCCAACATAAGAAGGTTGTGATTCCTGGTCTCGAGCCGGGAATCCTGAAGAGTGAAGTTGAATGGGCCTTAGCCAGCGTTGCGAAGAACAAAGTTAGCGGAATTGCTGGCATTCCAGCTGAGTTGCTGCAAACCCTGAACCATGACGACACTGTTAACGTTCTGTATACATTATGTCAGCAAATTTGGACAACCCTGCAGTCGCCACAGGATTGGAGGAGGTCAGTTTACATCCCCATTCCAAAGAACGACAGTTCCAAACATTGTTCGAACTACCACACGATTGAGCTTAGTTCGCATGCTAGCAAGGTGATGTTAAAAATCCTCCAATGTAGGCAGCAACAGTATGTTGATCGGGAGCTTCCGGACGTGCAAGCTGGGTTTCGCAAGGGCAGAGGAACTAGAAACCAGATCGCCAACCTTCGCTGGATCATGGAAAAAGCAAGAGAGTTCCAGAAACCCATCTACTTCTGCTTCATTGATTATGCGAAAGCGTTTGACTGCGTAGATCACAGAAGGTTGTAGCTAGCTCTGCAAGAGATGGGAGTTCCAATTCACCTCATCTGTCTCCTCAGGCACCTGTAAAAAGGGCAAGAGGCCACAGTCAGAACTGGGCATGGTCTTACTGATTGGTTTCCGATTGAGAAAGGAGTGAGACATGGCTGCTTACTGTCGCCCTGCCTATTTAACCTATATGCAGAGTGCATCATGAGGAAGGCCGGTCTGGACGAGTCTTCAGCTGGAGTGAAGATTGCTGGGAAACGTATCAACAACATTAGATATGCGGATGATACCACTTTAGTGGCAGAATGTGAAGTGGGACTCAAGGTACTTCTGATGCACGTACAAGAATAGAATTAGAAGTTTGGGCTTAAACTGAACATTAAAAGGGCGAAGATCATGGCGTCTTGGCCTATCAAGTCCTGGAGCATCAAGGGACAAGAAGTGGAACCTGTGACAGATTTCCTCTTCTTGGGCTCGAAGATTACCCCGGAAGGAGACTGTAGCCATGGAATTAGGAGACGCCTGCTTCTGGGAAAGATAGTCATGTCTAGCCTTGCCCGCCTAGTAAAGAGCAGAGACATTACAGTGCCAACCAAGTTCCGTATTACTCGTGCTATGGTCTTTCCAGTTGCGATGTATGGATGCGAGAGTTGGACTGTGAAGACGGCTGACCGCCGAAGAATTGACGCGTTTGAATTGTGGTGCTGGCGGAGACTCTTGAGATTTCCTTGGACGGCCAGAAGATCAAATCAGTCGATATTGTCGACCATAAACCATGACTGCTCATTGGAGGGTTAAATTCTAAAGTTAAAGCTCAGCTACTTTGGTCATCTGATCAGAAGAGAGGAGTCGCTGGAGAAAGATTTTGATGTTGGGAAAGGTTGAGGGTCACCGGAGAAGGGGTAGGCAGCGAACGCGATGTTTAGATGGCATCCTCGAGGCGCTGCAGATGAAGTTATGTGATGTTAGGAAGATAGTGAGAGACCAGAAAGCGTGGTGTGGTATGGTCCATAAGGTCACGAATAGTCCGATGCGATTGAACGACTGAACTGAAGTGAACTGAAGCTCATTACGTCTCAGCTATAAACAACTCACGTCAGTCTTCCGGTCATAAAACGAGTGTACATAGTAACACCGGAGTTTCCGTGCTGAATTGCGTTTGCTTCATACCACCCGTACCTTCAGTTTGCAGCATTTTCTGTACAGAGAGAAGGAGCACTCAATAAATGCCAGCTTCTCCAGCTTTTTCAGGCACAATCTTCAGTCTTGGAATTTAACGTGCATCTTAGAGACATTTTCAAATCATACATGCAGACCTAGGAGTATACAGTTGATGCGGAGACGATCAGCAGCGCTAGCTGCGCCCATCAAAGTACCCCATAAAGACAGGGTGTCCTCTTTCCATGCTGAAAGAACTATAGCATAAGAGTGGAAGGGCGCATATAGGACGTCATTCGTTAAAACTGGATGTCAGTGCTGAAGTCTGTCTCATTATGATATTAGAACTTGTAACTGCATAAATACCATATAGCACACATTGATTTGTGTATTTCGTATCAGCATTCTTTACGAACACATGTTTTTTTTTTTTTAATGTAGTGGCGTAGACAGCGTTTGCAACGATTTTTATTGGATTTTTGTTATTTTTTTCCCAGAAGAGACTGCAACCTGTAAAATACACCCTTAGCTGTTTTACCGTGCGGCAATACCAGGTCAGGTGGAAGCTAAAATTCTTCTTGATACAACTATAGCAATCACCCGCGCGGTATGCTCTTTGTAGAGATTACGAAAAGGAATTTGTTTTTGCGGTGTAATGAACATCGCATATAAAAACCAAATGGTAGGTCGCAGGGAAATGTCCGCTATTACCCAGATATACTTCCACGCTTTGGACTCCACCACCGTCTCGAAACCCACTTTCATCCTCCTCAGCGCTGCCCTCCGGAACCACAGGAATTGCTTCTTCTCCTGGTTCCCTTTAATAAGTATGGTATCAGTTCCTTTGCGAAAGCTTGTCAATTCTTTTTTGCATGTGTTTTCTTTCTTTGGCGGCATTTTCTTTGAGAATCATTGTAGCGAATTGTTCGCGGCGTGTTTCTGGCCGGCAGGCTAGTGCTGTTTTCTGCTGTGCGGGTTGTTGCGCTTGTAAATTGAGGATCTGACGTGGTCGATGCTCTGTAGTTTACCACACCGCAGCGCACACGCCATACATCTAAAGCGCATTGTGGCTCAATCTATTGACAAAAAGAACTTCATTACGTTGATATTAGGAAGAACATTTGTTTTTAAGGTAATTATAAGTTAACAATTATAATGAGTCGTATCTCTGGAGCACTTTTTCTTACCTTCAATTTCCTCATCATTTTCTATGTTTGAGTTGGTACTTCTACATTGCATAAAAATCACCTTTTGTTTAGCCTCCTCAATCTTCTCCTGAGACAACACCACTTTGACGTTTACACTTATATGACGTCAATATTGCACCGTTGGAGATCCTTCATCGAGCTCTGAGCAGCAAAAGTGTAAACACTCTCTCTAGGTTTTATTGCTGTGATGACGTTAGGGTTGCGTTTGCGTTTCGACAAAAGAACAACTCAGAGATTGTGGGGAATATTGTTCTAAGCTCCTAGCTGGACGCATTCGCCATTCGTTGAGAAATAAGCAGGCTCTGAAGACATAACAACGGAGATAACACCCGTGGTAATACGGGTGATGAGCTGCGGAGTTGATTGTGGTTCTACGGCAACGTGTTGACGGTATTTGCTGGACGGTCTCCATTTATTGACATTTTGCCTCTACGTTATTAGATCACATCCAAATACAGGCGTACCAACCGGAAGACCTTTGCCCGCGCTTTATTTTGCTACATTTGCCAAACTGTTTCGAACTGTACTTCTGGTATTATTCCATACCTTTTTGATTTGTTCTTTCTTTAATCTTTTTGTTCGCCGCTCCTCGCTATATTCTTATGATAGGTTACTGTAAATAAATACTTATATGAATAAACTAAATGAAACAGATTTCAGCAAGATATAGAAATTGTATCTATTTTGGACAAATGGAATCAGCAGAAACAACAATTTGGTAGCTCTGCCTGGATCACTGCCTTGTCTTGGCGGAGGGGCTTGCAAAACTCGATGAAGTTGTGAGCTCTGCTGTGTAGGGCCACCCAAGATAGACAGGTCACAGCAGAGAGTTCTGATAAAATGTGATTAACTGGAGAAGGTAATGGCAACCCACTTCAGTATTTCCTGCCAAGAAAACCATGTGGCCAGTCACAATAGCATTAATGATATGGCGCCGGAAGATGAGCCCCCTCGGTTGGAAGGCGTCCCACATGTTACTGGGGATGAACAAAGGCCGATTCCTAGTAGCTCAAGGACGAATGAAGCGGCTGGGCTAAAGCCAAAGAGACACTCAGTTGTGGATGTGTCGGGAAGCGACCGGAAAGTCCGATGTTGCAAGGAGATATATCACATAGCAACATGGAATGTGAGATCTATGACGCAAGGTAAACTGGATATCTGCAAGCGAGAAATGGACAGATTAAACATTGAAATTTCAGTAATCAGATAGCTCAAGTGGACCGGAATGGGAGAATTTAGTTCTGGTGACCATTATGTCTTTTATTGTGGGCACGAATCCAGGAGAACGAATGGGGTCGCTCTCATAGTAACAGAAGAATGGGTAAAGAAGTGCTAGGGTACAACCCTAAAAACGACCGAATGATTTCACTTCAGATCCATGGTCACCCTTTCAACATAACAGTTATCCAAGTATATGCACCAACCACTACTGCTGAGGAAACTGACGTTGAGAGATTTTATGCTGACATGTAATGCCTTTTAGACCGCACTCCTTCAGGGAAGCAGAAAGGTGACTTCTTCACGGCTGCAAATGATATTTTTAGTTTCCTTCAGACAGATACATCAAAAAGCTTATTCGCTAAATTCTTTCTTAGAGCTCGAATCACTAGAGCTGATGAGACAAAGCCAGAACTCTTGGTTCCAGATTAAAATATTAAACCCTCTTAATAAATTCACAAGCATTCAAACGCCAAGCTTTCTTTACAATAGAAGAACACTAAATGGCACGCTGCCAACTAATTGAGAACCATGGGCCATGTAAAACCTGCTGGCCATGTACGCATTCATAGCCGAAAAAAGTATTTAGACACTTAAAACTGCTTGCTTGTTAAAAAGGTGAGAAAATGAATTGACCACTTGTCGTGACTGTGCGCACGAGTCAAATCAATGCGTAAAGTTGCTATACACGTTGCGCCTTTAAGACCACCAATAAATAAAGTGTTGTGTTTTGTGATTGGCCATTGTGACTGATTTATTAGCAATATCGATGAGTGCGACTATGAGTGTGACTTTGAGTGATAACTAAGCGTAATATGAGTGCAAACTCTAATATTCAGCACGTCTGGTAATTAATTTCCAGGTCATATATGAGAAATTGCGAATATGGGTCCATGGGATTGACTGTATTTTCTATTCATGTATATAAAAAACCTTTGGGATTTAGAATATTGCCGCATAGAAGACGACGCAAAAGATGACGACTATGGGAGCACAAGCGCGAGCTGAAAGAAGAAGGAGGAAGCTTGATCGCAAGACTCGTTCTAGGCCACTAATCAAACCGTGTTATATTTCGGCCCTCCTTGGCGTTCTGTCGAGACGTGACACTGGTGGAGCGCGCTGGGGTATGCATAAGACTCCTTCCGGCAGTTCACAGCGGATCCCAGACATCGACACTCCTGTCCATCGCACTAGCCGCCGCCTTCTAGGCCTAGCCCCGGAGTACAGCCATCTGCCGAACGACTCTTCAAACGCCCAAGTTCGTCAGGTCCCCCAAGCCATGGCACATTCCAAACTTACGCCGGTGACTCTTCAGAACACCAGGGTACCAGAGTGCTTTCGCGGGGACGCGTTTGAAGATGTCGAGGACTGGCTTGACCAGTTTGAGCGAGTGGACAAAATAAATCAATGGAGCGCAGACCAGAAGCTGTCCAATGTTTATTTTGCCCTGCAGGATAATGCTAGAACGTGGTTTGAAAACCACGAGACCAGCTTATCCACATGGAATGACTTCCGCCGCCAGCTGGTAGATACTTTTGTTAGAACGGATCGACGAGACAATGCGCTGCGCCTGCTTGAAGTGCGCGTCCAGAAGCCGAGTGAGAGCGTGGCTATGTTTGCGGAAGACATGGCTCGCCTTTTTCGCCGTTCCGACCCTGATATCAGTGAACCAAAGAAGCTATGGCATCTCATGCATGGCGTCAAAGAACAGGTGTTTGCCGGCTTGGTACGCAAACCCCCTAAAACCGTGAGTGAGTTCGTTAAGGACGCTACGGCTATCGAACGAGCCCTCCAAGACCGGTGCCGCCAGTACAACCGACCGGTCAACTGTGCCCCGACGACTGCGGCGGCGCTGACTGCAACAGATACGACCACTCTTCGAGGCATCATTAGAGGCATTGTCCTTGAGGAGCTGCAGCGAATTACGACTACGAAGGCTCAGTCATCAGGGGCCCTCATGGAAACACTGAGGAATGAAATTCGGTACGCCCTATCACCGTCTACACCATGCAGCGAGTCTCATCCAGTCGACAACGCGGCACCCCTTTCCGAACCATACCACGCTCCAAAACCGATCAGCTGCACGGCCAACATTCCTGCACCTTACCTCGAGCCGCAGCCCGAGAGCTATGCTGCGGTCCTTCGTCGCCCACCTCCAGACCACGCCCACCGAGCTCACCGAACCGTCAGGAGATTCGGTTCCTCCAGGGGCCTCAGTGGGCGTCTCCCAGGCGCTCTAAACTGCGCCGAACTGACAGGTGGCGCAGTTATGACAGCCGACCACTTTGTTTCTACTGCGGACAATCTGGCCATGTGTATCGGTACTGCCGCCACCGCGAAGAGAAGCAGTCCTTTCCGCTTGCTTCTGCTCGCCGCCGCTTCGACACTGATTCTGCCCAAATCGACGACGATCCTCCGGTCAGCAGGGAAACCGAATCCCCGGGCTTCCGCCGCCGCTCCTCCCCATCGCCACAGCGTTATTCGCCGACGCGTCGCGACACTACTGACGTTAGCGGACGGCGGTTCCCTAGCCCTCACCGGGGAAACTAAGAGCTCCAACCTCGCGAGGAGAGGTTGCAACCAGTCGAAAAGTGTCGAAACCCTCACCACCGCCGCAATTGCCGACAACCCGTGCTTCTGACGAAGCCGCTAACATTGACATTTCCGCACTACCGCCGAAAAGCCGTACCAGATGATCAGCCATGACGACGAAGCTGACAGCGCCGACCTTGCCACGCTTCCGCCGCAAATGCCGAAAGGGACGATCAAACCAGATAACTTTGTTAGCATTGACCTCGCCTTTCCCATTGATGGGCTGGCGGTACATGCTCTTGTGGATGCCGGGGCAGATTTTTCAATTATTAGCCAGAAACTGGCCGACACGCTGCGCAAAGTAAAAACTGAATGACTGGGCCAGTAATAAGTGCTGGGGGTCAGCTACTGGCACCGGCAGGGAAATGCACTGCCCGGGTAGGAATAGGGAACGCGGTGTTTGTTGGCAGCTTCGTTATTCTCCCTGACTGCTGCAAAGACATCACCTTGGGCATGGACTTTCTGCGTCTTCATGGGGCTGTAATCAGCATCCGTGACAGCATCGTTGCCTGCACCAATAACCATGAAGACCTTGGTTATGCGCAAGTACCACTATTGCCCTTACGCGTCGCCAATGGGACGGTGACATTACCTCCGCGATCATGCTCTCTTGTTGAAGTGAAATGCGACGTGGCGCATACAGGCGATGGCGTCGCCGAAAAGGCAGTTACCCTGGTACTCAGCCGAGATGTTTCTATAGCTCGAGGGCTGGTCAACTTGGCCAATGGGCATACCGAACTGCTGCTGACAAACTTCAGCGACGAGCGTCAGCAAATTCCGAAAGGCACAACTGTGGCCTTTTTCGACAGCCTCCCAAATTCGCAGCACTGCTGCTTACTGCAACAGAGAGGATCAGTGTGCAAGACACCCGTAACCATCGTTGATGTGAGCCAAAATTTGTTTCCTTCAGAGCGGTACCGCCTCTTGGATCTCATAGATCAATTTCGAGACTTTTCCTTCTGAATCGCGGATCGGCCAAACGCCTTTGACAAAACATCGGATTATCACGGATGACTCGATTCGCCCGATTAGACAAAATCCTTACCGTGTGGCTCCGAAAGAACGTGAAGCCATTCAGCGCCAGGTGGCCGAAATGCTTAGAGACAACGTTATCCAGCCGTCACAGTGTCCCTGGGCTTCCCCCATGGTACTTGTTAAAAAGAAAGACGGCAGCTTACGATTTTGCATAGACTATCGCAAGCTCAACCAAGTGACCAAAAAAGACGTGCACCCTCTCCCTCGCATCCACGACTCCTTGGATCGCCTACGAAATGCACGTTACTTCTCGTCGATGGACTTGAAAAGTGGATATTGGCAAATCGAAGTGGATGAGAGGGATCGGGAGAAGACAGCATTCATCACTCTCGATGGATTGTAGGAGTTTAGAGTCCTTCCGTTCGGTTTATGCTCGGCGCCAGCAACATTTCAGAGGCTGATGGACACTGTGCTTTCGAGACTTAAGTGGCAAACATGCTTGGTGTATCTTGACGACGTGATCGTGTTTTCGGCTACATTTGAAGAGCATCTACTCCGTTTGCTAGCTGTGTTTCAGGCCATACGATCTGCGGACCTCACACTAAAACCCGAGAAGTGCCACTTCGGTTACGAGGAGCCGCAGTTCTTAGGCCACGTCGTCAGCCAAGAAGGTGTTCGGCTGGATCCTGAAAAGCTCTCCGCAGTCGCCAAGTTCTCAACACCTACGGACAAAAAGACATTGCGGCGCTTCTTGGGTCTTTGCGCCTATTACCGTCGGTTTATTGCTGGCTTCTCACGAATAGCCTGGCCATTAACTTCACTGACGCGTGACAACGCTGTCTTTCGCTGGGGTGAAGAACAGCAACAAGCTTTCAATGAGCTGAGGAGGCGTCTACAGACACCACCTGTCCTGGCGCACTTTGATGACGACGCCCCTACACTGCTTCATACGGATGCCAGCAACGTGGGCTTAGGTGCTGTGTTGGTGCAGCGCCAGGAATGTGTAGGAAAGGTAATTGCTTACTCCAGCAGGACCCTATCTAAAGCAGAAGCGAACTACTCGGCAACCGAAAAAGAATGCCTTGCAGTGGTATGGGCGGTTATGAAATTCCGCCCTTATTTGTACGCTCGCCCCTTTCAAGTCGTCAGCGACCATCACTCTCTCTGTTGGCTGACGAACTTAAAGGACCCTTCAGGGAGACTCGCGCGTTGGAGCCTTCGAGTACAAGAATTTGACATGGCAGTTATTTACAAATCTAGAAAGAAGCACACAGATGAAGATTGTCTTTCGCGAGCGCCGGTCGAACCTTCCACTATGACCGATGAAGACACTGCGTTTTTGTGTCATAGATGACGCAACGCTTTCCCAACAGCAGCGAGAGGATCAGGAATTGCTCCCTCTTATTGATTTCTTGAAGAAGCGAACTACGGTTGTTCCGAAGATTTTCGCCCGAGTAATCCCTTCATTCTTTATTCGCAACAACGTACTTTACAAGAAGAACTTTCGTCTTGGGGGAAACAGTCATCTACTCGTCATCCCATCGGTTCTCCGCACTGAAGTTTTGCAAGCGTGCCACGACGAGCCAACCGCCGGTCACCTAGGCTACACCCGCACTTTGGCTAGAGTACAGCACGGATACTACTGGCCAAAACTGCCGGCGACAGTGAAACGCTATGTACGTACGTGCATAGACTGCCAGCGCCGTAAATAACCCCCTGTAAAACCAGCTGGCCTACTCCACCCTCTTCAAGTGCCAGCGACACCTTTTAAGCAAATTGGAATAGACCTCCTGGGACCATTTCCGACGTCTACAGCCGGGAATAAATGGATGATTGTCGCCACTGATTATCTGATCCGCTACGCGGAGACCAAGGCTCTGCCAAGGGGTACCGCCGTGGACTCTCCGAAAAACTATTGCGGCGATACTTTGGACCCTATGTTGTTCAGCGACGTTTAACCGACGTCACTTATGAGGTGATGCCAGACAGGGTGTCGACATCAAAGCGACGCCAGCACCAAGCTGACGTCGTCCACGTCGTGCGTATGAAGCCATACCACTCAGTCTGACCTTAACCTCCTACTTCCTTTTGTTCTCATCGGGACGATGCTTCCTAAGGAGGGGGGCAAATGCCGCATAGAAGACGACGCAAAAGATGACGACTATGGGAACACAAGCGCGAGCTGAAAGAAGAAGGAGGAAGCTTGATCGCAAGACTCGTTCTAGGCAACTAATCAAACCGTCTTATATTTCGGCCCTCCTTGGCATTCTGTCGAGACGTGACAATATGATACCGTGTAAAGTTCTCAGTTATATTAATTTGCATTATGAAACATCCAGGCCTGAGCGTGTCCGAAGACTAGTCCCTTCAGGTCCGTAAGACTAAAAAAACTGTAGGCTGCTCTGCTTCTTACAGGAATAACGGCTTAATTTCTTTGTGTGTTTTCGGTAGGATCATCTATTCATAGACATGGTTCGGTACAACTGGGACAGTACATTTAAAACATTCGTCAGGTGTCCTTCTGGTTCGTGTAAACCAGCTGGTACTTCATCTCACAACAACCCGCCTTGACTCTACAGGTCCTGCAACTATCTTTCATTTTTGAACATTATTGTAAAACCTTATTAATAAGTTCCCCTACTTTTTATCACTATTGTCTTCTTATTCTCCTCATATCAGTGGGGTCACAGAGAGGAATACATTGTGGTGTGCAAGTTTAGGAGATAACACCCCACTTTTTTTTAATCGGTTACAGGAGACAGAAGACTGAATAGAGGTGCCAGCATGGCCTCATTCCAACATCAGCTTTTCTGTAGTCCCGATCCCACCAAACATCGAGGTTTTGTGGTGCAAGGACTAGTTAGAAGAGCAATTTTTGATAATAGGGGTAGTTAAATGCCCGCCTGGTTGCGCTATCAATCAGATGCTCTAAGTTATTACATGAAAACATTACTTCTTCAAAGGTTATTTGTATGGGCGATTTTAATGACCTTGCATCGACTGGTCATCGATGAGAGTAAGCTGGCATTAAGTGTCATTTGGAAGGGAGGTCCTACAATTTTCACTATTTTGCGGCTTAAGTAATGTTGTTTGAGAACGTACTCAGCAGGCGGAAGTTCTAGACTTCGTATTCCTCACCGCTTTTATTATTAATAACGGTTAAGAGTGCGATGTGATTGAAAGGGTAATCGAGAACAAAGCCTTGTTAGTGAAACATGCATCATTTGTGTCGTTCCTTTAAAAACAAAAAGCTAGCACTCTCATTGCCTAAATGACGAGAAACTTATTGTATTTGTCACGCTGAATTGCTAGGCTACGCCGGTGAAAACGTTCCGGCGACCCCGTAAAGATCTGTAAGTTTTCTAGTGCCAATGTGAAGCTTCTTGTTAATAAGAACGCCGCAAAGTATATTTATTTAGAGGTTACGTAGCCTAAATTAATGAAAGCTGATTCCGCAAGTTCCAGAGGTCTCTTCTGCCACCTAGGTCCAATTTCGGATACACGGATATTAAACGATGTCGCAGTTTCTGAACCACTAAAAATTGCTTCTGCTTTTAAAGACTACATTCATTCAGTGTTCACCACACACAACTCAGAAATTCCACCTTTTGCTTTTGAGTCACCTTCATCCTTCGACAGTGTGGTAATGTTGTTAATGTCTTATTTAGGTGTGCTGACTATGGTATTAAATTTAGATGCCAAGAAATCGTTCGGTGCTGATGGCATTCCTACTACATTTCTTCTTCGTTACTTTCTTTTGTCCAGAAAGTGTCTTGCAGTTCTCTTGAGGAAATCGCTAGCAAGCGGTACCGTTCCTTCTTGGTAGAAACTAGCCAAGGTATTACCCCTATTGAAATCTGGTGATGTACAATTAATACCTAACTACCGGCCCATTTCCTTAACTGCGCATTTATGTAAACTACTGGAGCGTGTTATTTTAATCGTAGCATGAAATTTCTTGAGACTAGAAACATACTTATTGTTTTTCAGCATGGCTTCCGTCATGGCTGCAGTACCATAACGAAACTGAGAAAATTTCTGCTTGACATCACCAGTTGTCTCAATATAAGCGACCAGGTTGGCGGTATTTTTAGAGATTTTGCAAATGATTTTGATACTGTTTTGCACCCTAAACTAATGCTTAAGCTATCCGCGATAGTAAAATATTCATCCCTGGTTAACTGGATTTCAAACATTCTTTTCGATCACTCCCACTACGTACAATTAAACTCTATCAACTCATGTTCAGTTAATGTCTCATCTGGGGTATCCCAGGGCTCTATCCTGGATCCTTATTTGTTCTTTTTATATATTTTTGACCTGCCATTTATTCCATCAATAAAGTTACGCCTTTATGCAGAAGACTGCATTTTATATCAAACCATTATATCCCCTGTTGATATGTTCGCCTTAACAAATAATTCTCTGATTTCTGAAATTGGCCCATTACATGGCAAATGAATATTAACTTTTTTAGCAATGTCTATGCGTCATTTTCCCGAAGTCCGTGCCCTTCCTTCTTCACATAATCATATAATACGGCCAACTTATATCTTAGTTTGGCCACAGGTATCTTGGTCTCGTGCTAAAACACCACTTGTCTTGGTCAAAACATATTGACCTCATCTGTAATAAAGTCCTTAAAAACTGGGATACTTACACCGCACCTTGCGCGCTGATCCTAAAGAAACTAAGCTCCTGACATCTGAAACTGTCATTCACTAAATCCTGCAGCACGCTTGTGTTATTTGGAATTCGTATAAATAGTATGACCTCAGCAAACTAGAATCTATACAAAAAAAAAGGCGGCGGGCTTTGTTTGCAGGAGATTTGACATGGATATTTCACCATCTGCGTTTCTTCAACAATCTTGAACATCTTGAATATTTAAAATTTTGTATACATTTTATTCAATTCACCTCGCTTTTCTTCACTACCTAATTATCATACATTTTCCAAACCTTCATCGACAAGAAGCCACAATGCCCTGATAATTTGCCTTTTTCGCACATGCTACTGTTTTCAAGTTTAGTTTTTCCTCATACATTTGATGCTTCGAATTCTTTACAAGGAAATGTGGTAATTATTATTAGCGAAATTCTCAGAATCTTGTTCCTAATACTACATATCTACTTCTGCGTTTGTTTTGCACTCTACCTCACTCCTGAAGTAGCCTCGCCTAGGCTGTGATATTTAAAATTTAAATAAATAGAAATATATAAATTTATAACAAACTTTATTCCTATATCTAATGGCGCACTCTCTATAGATAACATGAAGACGTTTCCAAGACGCCGTTTTTAAACTGTACGTTTCAAATTATGGATGAAATAATTTTAAGCTTTATATTCATTGTCTTATGTGAGTTGGATCATTCAGGGCAGTTAGAAGCCTGCTTTTTGCCTTCCGATTTCTCCTAATATAATGTAGATATTATTGGTCTAGATTCTACCTCTTTCAAATATGTACATTTAAAATGATTGGTTCTCATGTTCTGCTCTTGTTTTCACGAACATGTTGCTGACCGTAAAAGGCTGTATATCCCTCAGAACACTGTTAAAAAGCGTTTCATGGCTCAATAGTCAGCAAGCTCCAAAACACAGAAAAGAATCTTTTTCCCAAATTTAGTCATCCAGAAAGAATAATTAAGCAGTATTTCCCTTTATTAGACTTTAATTATTCTCTGTAGCTTTTCAGCATTATAATATCAACGTTGGTTTTCCCTCTGCTTATACACCAGGTTTTGCAATCTTGTGGTACTGAATCCAGTGTAGAACGAGAGGCACAAGATGGCTGCACAATACGAAAGAAAACTAAACAAGATTTGATGGGCATCTCATTTTACAAGCCGATTCAAACCTCTGACAAGGGGATTTGTTGTCTTCCCCTTGTGGAAAAGGACGGCTAATATAGGAACGATGGCATGACTCCATTCTAAGCATTTGCTTACCATGTGAACTGAAGCTCCCCTTCAACCCTTGCTCTGTCCTCTGTGATAGTGTTGCTAGTGGGTAACGTGAGAGAAGGTACACGTCTTAAGAAGCCCAATAAATAAAGCAAGTGTGTTACGGGCGTAAAACTTGACGATTAGTACTTCCCCTTAAATGCGAGTGTTTATGAGAGCAAAATCACGAAATGCTTTAATGATTGTGTAAGGAAGCATGCACATCACTGACAGAACACTGCCGCTTCGATCTCCGAGTTCAGAGTTCCCATCTATAGTTGTCAGTACTATGGCCCACATTTCTACCATAATTATGTGGAAGGAAGAAGGGACAAAGCTCAAAAAGGTATTATATAGCCATTCACCACATTGGGCTCCAACCTGGATGTTTATAGTAACACGTCACTATTTCTATTCTTCAAAGAGTATAGAGGTTAGTTGTAACATGATATACGATGGCTTTTCCTTTGTCTTTCGTCTCTGTTTTGTGTCGTTTACACTGGGGTAATCACGTCTTAAATTCCATGCGCGTTTGTCAGCTTTGAAGATTCTAATCTTGTTTACTACTTTTTCTCTTGTTTAGGTCATGCTATTTATGCTTAGCAATATGACTGCTCGACTTCCGCATGCGGACTATCTTCAATTAGTGTTTTTTTACGAGTTTGGGATGTTTCCAATATATATTACCATTCATTCCTCCTAGATATTGTAGGGATGCACGTGCATTTTATCTGTACGACCTATTGAAAATGTTTGATATATTTTATGTGTCGAAAGCCGCCTTTGACGCTGCTTGCCTTTGTACCATATTCACTGGGAGTTTATTATTTCGCACTAAATAATTTGCCTACGATGTTATTATTGGAAGACATACTATATGTTCCCACCGAGCAGATTTCTCCGGAATATTTATTGATTTTCGTAATATTCAGTCGTTTATTCTATTCCCTGAAATAAAGAAACCACTCGTCGTACAGAAAGGTTGATAGCAGCGTTTGCGAAATTTCTAACGAATATTTGCGAAAACAAATGCATTGTTGGATCCTGATGCGGGGTAGCATAAAATGGGATTGGATTTTCATACTAATTGTACGCCTGCCACCGTGCACTCCTCTGTCAAGCTCTTTTTCAGGAGAGTTTGGTCAACTGGGACTACCTGCTGCAGGGCGCGGTTTAGACAAAATTACTCTGGGACGATGAAAACGTCACAGGCACTCGCAAACTCTATGTAGAAAATATAGCAATTCAGCTGTCAGCAAACCAACACCCTAAACCAGTTCGAACGCTTTAAAGCAATTCGTTAAAAAAAACTCTGCGTCCATGAGAGATACGACAAAAAGAGCATGTTTCGTAAAAAACATTAATCATACTCCCTAAAAGTGTGAACAAAGCGCATTGAGCTGTCAACTTCATATAGTTCACTCCCCAAAACGGTACAAAATGAAGCGAAAGAGCGTGCTTTGTCGGTGCTGAGCACTCTGAAAGACCGCTATGGCGCTGAGGTCGGCTATCTGGGCTGTCTTTCTTGCCTCCTTTTTACCATCAGCGTCGCCTGAAAGCGCCAAGAATGCGAAGAAACTCCCTCCGTTTGAAGTTCCCGACATCTCAATGGTATTGTGCGCATTTCTTGTCATAGTCCATGCCATGTTTTGTGAGAGATACATTTTTATAAATGTTACCAAGTCTAAGAGAAGTCTGCAAGGATGGTGTGTTTTGAGGACTCCCTAATATCGTTTCGTCGAACAGTTGCATACCAGCCTTGGTGGGTGGTATGATCTTCTGATCCGGAACACGTGGTCAGATTCAAGTTAAACACGCCTTGATAAAGGGCTTCCGGACTAGCCTCTCCTTACGGGATGTCTGATATGCATGTGTTCGTCCTGATGCTAGCAGCAGGCTTTGTGGCCGAGCGTTGAATGTTGCCGAGGCTTTTGAAGTCAGAAGACCACATGACACTTTCATGTTAGTATTAGCACTGGCAGATGGGAGATGCGCTGGTCCTTTAATACAGCTATAAAGGTAGTTTGCATTCACAAATCTAAAACAAATAAAACTTATAAAAAGCAGCAATAAATATACCAGGCTGCAATGAAACATAAAGATATACTAGCGTCAATTCTTCTAATGCTTGTAAGGCAATCGCATTGCATTGTTTAGGTGACTGAATCTTAAATGTAATACTTGGTCTCCTTTCCCGGATAATACCTTCTTCGTCCTAGTCCCTTTTTGATTTCATGCACAGCAGTCATCATCAGCATCAGACGGACTATACCACTGCAGGCCAAAGGCATCACATATATTTTTCCAAATAATCCAATCCAGTACTAGGTGGCTCCAAATAACTCCTGAGAACTTCATAACCTCACCCGCCTACCTAATAGATAGATAGATAGATAGATAGATAGATAGATAGATAGATAGATA
>JAJIZL010023305.1:227817-238948 GCA_023969395.1 Amblyomma maculatum
GATAGATAGATAGATAGATAGATAGATAGATAGATAGATAGATAGATGGTAGATGGTACCCAATGGTAGAAGGCAAAGTAATCTTATTTACCGCTAGTTTATTATATCGATATATCCCTCCAGTCTATAACTTTGAAGCTTCCGCAATTATAACGTGTTCTCTGAAAATAGAAGTTTGATTTCATTGACACATTTGGCTTAGGGAGAGGACAAAGGCATTTATTGAATAAGTGATTAGGAATAGTGGCAGAGCTTTTCTAATTTAGCACACAATAAGTTTAGGTGCCGAAATAATGTAAGACGATTTCTGTAAGCGCTGTTATAAGAAAATGTATGTAAGAATACCGATAGTGTGAAAGTTTCCACCCCAACGAACAGGACAAAACTGGACAAATTGTAAACCTGATGAATATCCGTAAACTATCTGACATGAACAAATTTGTTATGCAGAGAGCCAGAGAGACAGTTTATTGCCAAAGATTGCAATTCGGTATTACATTCAGGAGGCATGACCTTAAGTCCATGCTTCAAATGGCCATTTCTTCTCTTTATACAAGGTTGACCTCCAGGACATGGCTATTGTTATGTGTGCTGAACAAAACAGCCTTCTATCGCTCAGTTGGGTATTTTGTACATGTAGGACTGCAATAATTTTCTGAACTCCCCGTTTTGTGTGGTATACTCCTCGTCTGTCTCGGGATGAGAAAATGTGTCTTGTTTTTCAGGCTTCATCTGAATTTATTCGACTTAGCTTCAAGGCTGAGTTGAAGATGTCACGTTTCCCTGCTCGTTGTGCTCATTGTCTTGTTACTTCACTGTTATGGGCCTTCGCTTGACTGCTGCCGTGGCCTTCCCGGACAGGACGTCACTCATGTACATGCTGTCCCTCCTAAGGCATCCTAGTAAATATAAAGAAAAAAAATCAGCCTTCATTTTGTATTCATATGCATATTGTTCTTGCTAAACAAATTGGTAAAAGGCTGTCGCTCAGGCAATTATCATATGAGCCTTATGTGACAAGAGTGGTGAGTCTCGGTATTGTAGTCATCGGATGATATCTGAAGTCAAAATATTTTTGCACCATTTTTACACATATACTGCTTGTCCAAGCTATTTTGATCCAAGGGCTAAAAAGTGCGTTTCAGAGGCAGGCGAAAGAAATCATTTAACTATTGCTGGCAGCAAGCATGAGCACCACAAACAAGTTTTTTTTGCTGTTTTAAATCTACATTATTTACCTAATTACTAACTATTGCTACGGTGAAGAGCACCTGCACAAACCACGCTTCATTATTCGCGATAAAGAACCCTCACATCTGCAGTATTGTTTTCCAGATAATGTAGGAAACCCCAAAATCCCGAAAATACAAAAAGCAGATTGCCGGAGAATACAACTGCTGCCTTGGCTTGGCTCGGCAGCCCAGTGCAGCGGTAGACCTATAAGTTGGCAATGGTTTCTTCTTCCCCGCCAGCCCAACCGTTTAAGACGACTGTACACTTTTTTACAAATGAAAAATAATGTTCCACTCATTTATATCGTTATTACTTTATAGTCTTTATCACCATAGAAACTTGCAAATAATGATTGATGATCTAGACAAGAAAAGTAGAACGGTAGGCTTGAAAATCAATATGCAGAAGACTAAGGTAATGTGAACAGCCTCGGGAAGGAACAGCAGTTTGCATTAGGTAGCGATGTACTGGAAGTAGTAGGCGAATATGTCTACTTAGGGCAGGTAGTAACCGCAGATCCGGACCATGAAAAGGAAATAACAAGAAGAATAAGATTGGGATGGAGCGCATTTGGCAAGCACTCGCAGATTACGACTAGCAGCTTACCGGTATCGCTCAAGAGGAAAGTAAACAACAGTTGCATCTTACCTGTACTCACTTCATGTGGCTGAAACATGGAGGCTAACCAAGAGAGTTCTACTTAAGTTGAGGTCAACGCAGAGGGCTAAGGAACGAAAAATGGTGGGGGTAACATTAAGAGATAGGAAGCGTGCAGAGAGGGTAAGAGAAATAACTCAAGTTACCGACATTCTAGTGGAAATTAAGAAGAAGAAATGGGCATGGGCAGGACATGTAGTGAGAAGAGAGGGTAACCGATGGTCGCTTAGGGTAACAACCTGGATTCCAAGCGACGGAAAGCGTAGCAGGGGGCGGCAGAAGGTAGGTGGGTGGATGAGGTTAAGAAGTTCGCAGGGGTCAAGTGGATGCAGCTAGCACAGACCCGGGTTAAGTGGAGAAATATGGGAGAGGCCTTCGCCCTGCAGTGGCTATAGTCAGGCGGATGATGACGATGATGGTAACTGAAACTTGGTACCAGGATGATTCAGAAGCACTTCGTGTGCACGGCTATCAAACCTTCCACTTGGATCGCAATGGGGGGATAGGGGGTGATGTAATTTTGTTAGTGAAAGATGCACTTCAATGCGACATTGTTGACACTTTTTTCTGTTAAAGCTGATGATTACGAAATGCTAACTTTGAGATGTAATATGACTATTTTTTCTGTGGCATAACGTCCGCCTAAAGGTATAGATAGTGCTTTTTTCCGTTTCTTGAGGCATTTCTAAGCTGGGTTAACGAAAACGACTGCAAACTAATTCTCGGCGAAGACTTGGACATTGACCTCCTGCATTCGTTCCCACAAAGTGAAGAATTGTGCTGCACTTTAGAAGCTAATGCGTTCACTAATATCATAGAGCAACCCACTAGTATACAGCATGGTACATCCACACTCATAGACATTTTTATCACAAACACTATAAATGTGCCTATCAGTTTAGGAGTTCTTCAAACACATATTAATGACCACTTACCTATATATTTAGTGCTTAGTCATAAAAATTTCCAATTAAAAGACGCGAAGCGGAGTGCTAATACATATCTGCAGATAAATGGAAGCACCCTGGAGGTTTTTTATAATTTACTTTCTAAGATATCCTGGGGGAGAGCGTTCTTTCGAGCACTGATGCGGAGGGGGCTTACAACACCTTCATACAGAAATTTATAAATGTTTATAATGATTGCTTTCCCTTCAGAACCCACAAACGGCCACGCAAAGCACACAAACCCTGGATTACTGCAGAATGTATCAAAGCTATAAAGCTGAAAAATATTCTTTATCAAAAGTTTTTGAAATACAGAAACAAAACCAATTTAGATGAATCCAAAAAACACAGAAACAGAACAGTCTTTTACGAAAAACTAAAAGAGAGTACTTTGAAAACCTTTTCGTCCAGGACACGAAGCAAACTCCAGAATTCATTTCGAAAAAAATTAAATACGCTCCTGAACCGCCACCCTGGTGCAAATGATAACCCCAACGAGATAACTGTAAATGGTACAACTCTTGCTGGAGAAAACTTAGCTGCAGCTTTTAATGATTTTTTCACATCAGTAGGAAATAGCCATCATGACCCCAGCTGTACAAATTTTATGCACCAACGAACAGAAGATAGTGCATTTTTATCTCCAGTAACTGCAGATGAGGTCGTGTCTACAACCATGTCTTTAAACAATTCCAGTTGTACTAATATGGATGGCTTACAGATTCCGCCACTTAAGTATGTTACTACTATTATAGCTCCAGTTTTAGAGTATATCATTAATCAAAAATATTTTCATGCGGTCAATTTCCTCGCTGACTCCAAGTGGCTAAAGTTACTACCATTTTTAAAGGTAGTGAGAAATGCAACATGTCTAACTACAGGCCCATTTCAATACTCCCTGTTTTCTCCAAAGTCGTTGAAAAACTAATACACGTTCGAATGAGCTCATTCCTAACCAAGCATCACATCATGACACAATATCAGTTTGAGTTTACAAAAAAAACGATCCACAGAAAGCGCCTTGCTTGAGCAAAAAGAAATCATTCTTAATGATTTTGAGCGTGAATTTTATACACTTGGAATATTTGTAGACTATTCAAAAGCATTTGACAAAATAAATCACACCACGTTATTAAAAAAAATTGCAATATTATGGTTTCAGAGGCTCTTTTCTATCTCTCATTAAGTCCTACCTACAACACCGCCAACAAAGGGTACACATAAATAAATCTTGCTCCAGTTTCAAACCATTATTACACGGCGTACCGCAGGGAAGTATTCTCGGGCCGCTGCTCTGCAACCTATATAGTAACGACCTTGTTAACATAGATTTAAACACTTTATTTGTTATTTATGCCAACGATGCAAGCCTTTTTTTCTCACATCACAGTTTGCCCCTGCTTGTTAAAAAAGCGAATGAAGTGCTTGATGTACTAAACACTTGGAGTCAAATTATTTCTTTAACTATAAACGTCTCGAAGACAAAATCAGTTCTTTTTCGCCCTAAAAATAAGCCAGTTAATTCCAATATTGTCCTTCGACTAAGTCTCTCGGTTATATAGATTTGATACCAGTTATAAAAATGTTAGGTGTTCTTTTTCAAGAGAATATGCAGTGGAGCGCGCATGCTGACCTTGTTCACTCCAAACTTTCGTGAATAGTAGGTATTCTTGCAGGCTTTCGTTATTCTTTTGCTAAAGCACATTAAATTGCTTTTATACAACTCCTTTTTCATGTCCACACTATCGTATGGTTATTTAATATGGGGAACAACGACCTACACAGACCTGTCCAAAATCTATCGACTACAGAAAAAGCTGTAAGAATCATTTCTAATGAACCCTATGACGCACCCACAGAACCTATATTTCATGACCTTAGATTAAAACCATTACCGAACCTGTTCAACGCAATTCTGGTAAATCGTTATCATACTTATAGCATAAATAGTGACCTTTTCCTTGAAACACTTGCAACGCTGACTCCAGTTGAAAAAACGTATGGCACACGAAGCAGTCAGATTTGGAAGATTCCCCATACCCGTACCAACTATGGCCGCCAAATGTTGATGTGCATGCTACCACAAGCTCTTAATTCCTCTGTTAACAAGTCCAGCTAATCTATACAACAGTATATGTCCTCAAATCAAAATATTGTTAACACATACAGTTCTGTACCACCCAATATTAGTCCTATCCTCTCAATGTACTTTGTAATATATAAAGCCGTCGTTATGTTTATAATGGGTTTTTCTTGTTACGTTTTGTCCGCTGCTGTATTGCACTGTAAGCGGGGTGCTAGCCTTTGTCAAGCCATCGCAGGCTTTTTGCTAGCACCCTGCAGCATCACGAGTACTGGATAATCAGTGTTGATGCTAAATAAAATTATTTGTATTTGCATGTGTGATCACATAGGAACACAATGAGGTCATCCGCGTATCTAATGTCTATGGGCATTTGATGTGGGGATGACTTCGTTTTATTCTAATGCGCTTCCCTCAAAAAGAAGCGCTTAGTGCCTGCACAATTTTCAGCGAGTATACCAAAATATTACACTAAGGCGCTTCCTATTTAGTCACATCACCTATCAAGTGAAGTGGGATAAAAGAAAAATCAAGCACTCACCCTGTACTTCATTTCGTTTTTGCGCCATCTTTGTAAGTTTTTTAGGCAGGCTTTTCCCCTGATTGTCCTCTTCTTTATTTCCCCTTCCAAACACAGAACACACATCCTTTTGGGGTGCCAAACTGTCAGTTTTCGCACCAGTCAATGAACTCAATCGATCTATTTCTAAGAAGAAAGAACTCACGATGCGCATCTAGAGAAACGAAAGCCTGTATATGTAGGCGAAGTCATTCTCACGTATTAAATGAAATAATTTGGACCATAACATCAGATGATCACACTCGAAGCATCAAGAAAGTGGTAGAGAGATAGGACTTGAAGCAATGAAAGGCGGTTAGTGAATACAGTCAATAGCAAGAGGTCCAGCATCTAGAAGAATAGGCAATAAAATTAAGGCCCATATAAAGGTACATGCATCAGTCACAGGGATGCAGTGTTACCTTTTTTTTACTACAGTGGTTACTATAGATATTTTGGTGATTGCTCTGCATCTCAGGTACCCCCATTGGCAATCCCATCCAAAAAACGTAGCAGCAGTGGCGTGTTATTTCCAGCTGGTAATGGAAAGACGGAGTGTCCTATAAGTGCATGCGCATTTTCTCCCTTTTGTACCTTGACTGAAAATGACTGAACAGTGGTTGTTGTAAGAGGTGCAACGTAGCTAGGAATAAGGAATAAAATTAAGTTTGGCTTGAAGAAATAGAGGTACAAAATGGAGCAAATAGACCTGCAATAATAGCATGGCCTACCTTTTCACCACCAGCTGTAAACAATTAACCTGTCTCGACCTTTCGGTTCTTTGAATGGGTTTGTCAATGCCAGAGCTTAAAGCTAAGAGCAATGTGAGTAATAACTATTGCGATGACGCCGTAAATAATTTTAACACAGTACTTCATTACTGTAACTATTAAACCGTCTATTTATACATATTGGTAACAACCATGTACATTTGGTTAAGTTGTGTTCTCTACCGCTAAATGATTTCTTAGAATTAGCATATGTGGATCGCTGTTTCGGTTTCAACGTTTCTTCGATGGCTGCGACGTGCACTTCATGCATGCGGTACGTGAGGCACAAAGAGCTATAATTACCTAACCGACGGTCTTGACGTCGTGGCTCATTTCGCCAGAAATCTCGCCATGATCGAGCGCTTCGCGAGCGATATATCTCGGACGATATTGTCGCCTCACATCGGCCGTCAATTTTTTGTGCAATGTGTCCCGCATGCGCGTTTACTTTGCAGGGACTTGGTCGAAACGCGCACATGGCTTGTTCGTCTTTTTGCTTGTTTTGTTCTTGTGTTCCGCCTTCGAAACGTAGCTGCCCGCGGTGGTGAAACCGGCCCGGTACAGCCCACGCCACCCCCATCGCGACGCTATCCCGCTTTTCTATTGTCCCCGCTTCCTGACAACGCCCTCGCCTGAAGACGCGCTCTCGGAACGGGAAAGTGCGGGGGGGGGGGGAGCAAGGGGGCGTCGATTAGGAAAATTTTAAAGCGGTGCGCACTTGCTCTGTTCTTGGGCTTCCATTCCTCAATGCGATATTGTAATAGTTGTTACACTGAAGAAGTACTGCAGCGGCTGAACGAGGGCCCCCAGAGAACTGAACAAGGAAACGAGGGCACCAGAAACTGGCCTACACTTCAGCGTCCTCTGCATCTAGCAATCCGCCTATTGCGCGAGTTTTCTGCGCATGCGCGAAATCCTAGCGGCGACTGATGGAAACACATTGAACGGCGTTTCTCGTCGCTGGCTCGCCGCCAGTGCTCGGGGGCTGGCAGCGCGACGTCCGGTACAGGCTTGGCAAAGCAATGCCAAATACATCTGTCGCATGCGGTTGCCACTCTCGAGGCGTGCCGGAATGCAAGACGTAGTTTTCCAGGTTTCTTTCGGCGAGCCGCGACCAACAGACGTGAAGCTTAAATTAGGGCGACCAAGCGTCAAGATGTAAATGGGCGACCTTCGTAACCGACTGAGCACTCTTGACTGAGCGAAAAACACTTCGTTACAGATATGTATGCATCTAAAGCAAATGTGCAAGACGAAAAGTGCCTACTGGAGTTTGCACCAATCCTGTAACTCACGACTGATAGCCGCAAAGAGGATTTGTTTGGTGCGTGTTAGGTTTATGTGCCACGGGGCATGATAGCGTTGTATTTTGTCGTTTGTTTTCTTTATGTGCGAAGGGGCCGGGTAGAGCCGATATCACCGGCGCCTATGAGCGCTATACCGTATTATTTAGGATCTTTTATCGCGACTGCTGCCTGACTAACAAGAAAAAGAAAATATTGCGTTTGTTGTAATGCACCGCCTTTCGCCAGCCGAGTGGTTGAGCTTTTCATGAGGCTCGCAAACAGAGGTGCATTACAACAAATGTCGTCACGATAAAACATGCTAAAATGGTACAGTCTAGCGCACAAAGCCTACTGTGATATGTGAACTACCTGGCGCTTTCGCACATAAAGAAAAAGACAGAAAACATCGCCATCAGGGCCCGTCGCACATAAAGCAGACACGCATCGAAGAAATTCTCATTGCAGCTATCACTGGTGCGTTACAGGCTTGGTGAAAACGCCAGTGGTTACTTTTCAACATGCATATTTCCTTTAGATGCATACGTACGTACCTGTATATCTGTGTTTTTATCGCTCGGAGAATATGACGCACCTCACATTCTTGCATGATGCAAAGTTTTTTATACCTCACAGACTCGCCTTCGTTCTCGCCAAAGCATTCGGATTTTGTTCCTTCGGTGTCTGCAATCAGCTGCACTTCGTTAGGGAGCTTGAAAGTCGTCGTCTTCTTCCAACCGTCTGCAACAGCAAGGAAACCACAAATGAGTCTCCTGGAGGGTTCATGCTCGTTCATTTGCGGAGTGGAGCGCTCTGGGCGTAGAACAGCGTTGGTTCCTGACCGACGTCCGCATCCAATATGTAAATGCGCATGTGTCACCAGGTCGTTGATTCCGCAGAAATAGCTGCGGGGCCAGAAATGTTGTGGCTCCTTTCACAACAGAATGATCATTCTCTTTGCATCAAGCACCTTTTAACCCCTGCGACCACATACGACTGGGGCAGAAGCCGGTTACAGCGCTGACATCATCCATTGCCAGAAAAATACCGGGCGTTTTCTGCAGGCTTTTGTTGTGCATTCCGGCCGGGACAATGCCCTGTTTACTGGGTGTGGATAAGTGCCTCACTGCCAAGCGTCTTAGATGAAATCCTCTAGCTGCCCGCTTTTAGATGGCGCAAGGAGAAAGCGAAGGCACTAGGATGGTGCCGCGGTGATCGCATTGTGCTCGGTAACTCAAGACGCCTCGCGCATATGCGCCGCTCGTAAGCCACAGGAGACGATTCCACCTAGCTCTGCAGCATCAACAAACCCCTAGCTGATTTGCCCTTTGAGATGCCTCTCTCTCTCTGCCTCCGCGCTCATCGTTTGTATATTGTTTTACAATATAAGTCTGCCGTTAATCCGCACTCTGAGAGCGTCTCATTCTGTCACTTCGAACACAGCCCGCCTCATGTTCCGCGCTACACCCTCTTACAATACGAAAACAGTATATGCGTGCGGGTTGCGTAGATTGCGAACACGCTGAAACAATCCACCATAGTGCGTGAATATGATATTGCAATCACTGTCACTACTTTGGGCCACAAAGGCAAAAAAAAAATGGGGGAGCTTTCGCTTTCTACCTGCGTTGGCGTAGCCATTTCGCAGGTAGAATCCGTTGCTGTGTTATATCTTTGGCGCTTTTTTTTTTCTCATTGTTGGCTCAAGTTTGTTTATTTAAGGTCGCCAAAGAGTCAAGCAGCTTGAGACAAAGAAATTCTGCAGGTGTTCGTTGTCCAGTGGAAGCAATGATATGGGTTTCATAAGAAGATGTCACCAAATTACGGAGGGCACAATTAGAAGACCATAATAATACCGAAATGGCGGCACATAATGTTATATTGGAATGTGTTGCATTTTCCAGTGTTAGGCATTGAACCCAAACCTACTGCTTGGCTAATCAGCACGCTGCAACTATTACAAATGCTTATTGATCCAGGCGTAGTAGAGAAGCACCTAGAGCATGTGTCTTGCTGTGTGCAATACAGCACGTGCATGAGTACTGTACTGTAACTAATAATAAAACCGAAAATTCGGGACATATGGAAAGGTGTTATCGCGTTTTACTTTTAGGGCGAAGCTTATTCGACCTCCAAATGTTTTTGTATAGAAAGCTGCACTAGGTTTTAAAGCCGTCGGTGTGGCACCGGGGCACCGTGGAACCGTGGCTTCTTGGCAGGCGCTGCCGATTTGGGTCTCCCGTTTCACAAGGGCCGATAATGTCAGAATCAGCCTGCCAGGACACTTGTATTCCAGTTACCCCTATAAGTATTTAATGCACGTTTATATAGCTTGGTTAAAGCGGGGCTTTATATGTAGGCTAGTAGGCTACGCTATCGCGTCATGCCCGTAAAGGCGGAGCTTAAGTGTACCCAAAATTTAGATGCTATAAACGCCTTTACCACCACCTAAAACGCAGAATAATTTTGATTCGTTCAACAGAGCGCTGCTTTTCGATGTAACGCTCAGTCGTCCGCAACCACAGCTTTCGCGCCAAACTCGGTTTAGCCGCGTTGAACCCGTGTAAATGTCATTACCACATGGGGGATTCCTTCCTTTCAGCGATTGTAAATGTTGGCTACTGACGGGTTTCTACCTCGTCATATAGACGTTCCTTTTAGTGACATAGAAGCAGGCGCTGACTCCGTCGGCTCTGCATCGCGGGCTGGACTGAAACGAATGGCTCCTATTTCATTCCGTTCGTTTGCAGGGGACCTAATGAGCAGAACGCTGGGTAGCCGCAATGAACCAGGCCAGGTTCCCTCTGCCGTCACGACTGTCGTTGCCGTTTATTCAACACTGGCTTGTCTATTTTGTCTGCGCATGCTCGATTTTCAAATTTTCTTTGTTGCTCGGGTCCTTCGTGCTTGCGACCGTATTGCTTGTGTATTGTTATTGGCCAAGTTTGAGTGCCATTGCTACAATAATTACGGCGATCGGATTGTCACCTTCCGAGCGCTCTTTAAGATATGTCAGCCATAAGCGCATTTTATAATTTGTAGGTCGTTTTGCAGAGCGTTCACGTACAGCATGTGCTAGGCACCCATCTACTTTCCTCACTTTCCTTTAGCATCTTGGCATTATCGTCGCGGAAGCTCTAAAGGCAAACATTCCGCTAGAAATATTCAATCATGCACATGTCGAAAATACCCGCAACAACGTTCTCCGAGCAAATAAATAGCCGCTGATGGGGTATAATTGTACTGTAATGATAATATAGTGCAATATAATGCCATTCTGGGGAAAATTAAGAACAAGAAATGGGCGCGGGCAGGACATGTAGTGCGAAGAGAGGATACTCTATGGTAGCGTAGGATAACAAACTGGATTCCAAGGGCAGGAAGGCGTAGCAGGGGCGGCAGAAATTTAGGTGTGCGGATGAGGTTAAGGAGTTAGCAGGGGTCAAGTGATTGCAGCTAGGACAGAACCGAGCTAATTGGAGAAATATGTGAGGGGCCTTCGCCCTGCAGTGGGTAAAGTCAAGCTGATGATGATGATGATGAC
Source organism: Amblyomma maculatum (assembly GCA_023969395.1). Classification (NCBI taxonomy): domain Eukaryota; kingdom Metazoa; phylum Arthropoda; class Arachnida; order Ixodida; family Ixodidae; genus Amblyomma; species Amblyomma maculatum. Next base: position 238,894 of record JAJIZL010023305.1, read on the forward strand.
GATGATGATGATGATGATGATGATGATGATGATGATGATGATGATGATGATGATG